>CM033347.1:18780436-19225203 GCA_019395295.1 Osmanthus fragrans | reverse complement strand
TGAAGTTTTCACGTTCTTCTCAAGTTTCTTATTCTTGGTTGACGTCTTCTTTTGTGTAATTTTCATATGGTAATGTTAGGATTGGATGGATGATTTAACCTTTTGACTTTTAGTTTTTAATTCAAGACTTTTGTGTTTTTCAATTAATAATAGTGTTATGATTTCATATACATTAAATCTTTCATTGTTTTAATGCTTTTGCACCACCTAGACAATTAGTTGCTTATTTGTAGTGTTGAAAAACTCAAAATTGGTAGAATGTTGTATATGGAACACAAAGGGCAATAAATATTATGAATAATATTCATGGTATGTGCAATTGCATGAGACAATCTTAAAATTTAATGTATATTTTTCATATGAATTCGGATTATGAATATGATCGGATCGTGTTAAATATAAGTTTAGTATATCTTAGAAGAGAGTATTATATGTACCACAAATATATTGATCAACACAAATCGAGAAATGAAATTAGAAGTTAATCGGTGGAGTCGGATATTGAATACATTCATCTCGTATTTGGGAAAAAAAAAAACAACTTTTATTTGCATTTCGGAGTTAAATTTTAGTATGAAAACCAACAATCAATTTCTTTTGTATTACATTAGATCGGATGTGATAAAGACTAGTACACTAAAATTAAATATTATTTGTCTTGGGACAATAACTCAACTCATCACATTTATTACTTGTCAACGATCTAGAACAGCTACGGGATTTTACCAAACATGAAACAACTGTGAATTCCCATATTCGGAGAAGGATGGATCGAGTACTCGCTTCTTGCCGGACATCAGTTCCAAGATAACAACACCATACGTATAAACATCTGCTTTGTATGAAACACGACAAGAAGTTGCATATTCAGGAGCCACATACCCAAATGTGCTAGCAAGTGGCATGTGTCTCCGAGACTTCTAGAGGCCTAGCCAACCCAAAATCTGAAAGGTTCCTTCTCAAGCAGGATGTTGCTAGGTTGTCATGATATACGTGGAACACATGAATAAAGAAGGAAATTAAGAGCCTGGGCAATGTCAGTGGCTACCTTGTAAATGGTTGACCACTTATCCATGCCTGATCTTTGATGTATGAAAGTTTCAAGATTTCCACCCGAAAGATAGTAGACTAGAAACATTTCATCTTCTCCAACATAATATCCAAAAAGAGTAATCAGGTTCTTGTGTCGGACTCTTCCAGTTCTTATCTCTGCATCAAATTGTTGGATGCCTTGAAATCTACCAATTGAAATCTTCTTCACTGCTACAATGAAGCCTGGGACTGCCTTGTACGTTGACCCAAAGCCACCAGTAGTTCCAATCAAGTTGCAAAAGCCAAAATTTCCAGTTGCTCTAACTAAATTATTGTAATTCAACTCCAGGGGTGCATATGCAAAAGCCGTTACAACATCCCTATGCTGGGTAGCAACTTTCTTAGCCTTTTCCTTCCAAAGAGGAAAAAAAAATGTCACCACTAGAGCACAGAACACAATAGGCACAGATGTGAATATCTCCATGAAAAGATTGAAACTTTCTCTCCTCCTGTTGTGATTTTTCGACTTCAGAAAGGATAGGAGTCCTGGCAAGTGGTGCTGATCTCGATCAGGGCATGAACTGAAGGAAGTGCAATCTGTAATGTGTTGAAAATGAGGTATGTGACCAGAAAGGTTATTGAAAGATAGGTTAAGTTGAGTAAGTCGGGAAAGGGTTGAAAGGGATGAAGAGAATCAAGAGATCACTCCCGATATAAGGTTGTGATCCAGCAACAAGATTTCAAGACTGCTGGCAATTGGCCAGACTTTCGAGAATGAAACTTGTCAGCCTGTTGTAAGATAGATTCAGACTCTTTAGGGAAGTCAAACGGCCAAATTAAGCTGAAATTTCTCCTGTCAAGTTGTTCTCTCCAAGAAGAATCTGTTTTGTGTTTTTCAGCTCCCCTAACTGATCGTGCAGGGATCCAAATTGCCTGTTTCTACTAAAATCTAGATATTGGAGCAATTTCAAGTTCCCAATGTCGGCAGGAATGGATCCATCAATCTGATTTTCTGCTGCTTTAAAATCATTTATTCTCAAGCAACCAAAAAATTTGGCATCTAAAATTTCATTTATCTGGTTGGCACTAACAGTAAGAAAGAGGCTATGGAAATGTCATTACAGTATGTAATGAGCTCAATAGGAAAAGTACCATTAAAATTGTTGTCATTGAAAAAAAAAACTTATACCTAGCTCTATCCCGAGAGAGCAAAAAAAATCTCCAAATGAAAAGGGAGGCAATGGACCAGCAAAGGCGTTCCAGCTGAAATTAGTGAAACAACTAGAGTACTATCAAAGTCTGCAGCTGTACCCTCGTGAAGTAAGACACTACTTCCATCTCGACTATAGTATACCACACAAAAATCACAGTCACTCGTATTCTCAAATTGGGGAAGGGAACCGGACAAAGAATTTTGGCTAATGTTGAAGTACAGCATACAAGGTAGTCGCGCCTACACGTGACACCCAAACTTAGAAAAAATATGAATCAAGGTTGGCGCACAGCTAAAGTGGAATTGATAAAACATACAGTTAAAAATGGACACAAAAATTTACGTGGTTCACCCAATTTAGGCTAATCCATGGGCAATTATAGAGAGATTCCATTACAGTAGAAGAATTA
The DNA here is from genome assembly GCA_019395295.1 of Osmanthus fragrans. Taxonomy (NCBI): domain Eukaryota; kingdom Viridiplantae; phylum Streptophyta; class Magnoliopsida; order Lamiales; family Oleaceae; genus Osmanthus; species Osmanthus fragrans. The sequence goes on along the minus strand of CM033347.1, from coordinate 19,222,548 downwards.
ATATCTAAATACAAGAAGATAACAACTATTCCCTCTTGTAATAAAAGAAACTAAGTAGGAGACACTCATGAGAAATTAATATATTTCTCTCTATAATTTTACGTAACTCTCTACTCACTAATTTTTTCTCTCTACTATGTGTAGTAGATAACTCATTGCTTCGAAGACCTCTCTACAATTGTTACTTTTTTCTACAAACTGCACCTCTATTTAAAGTGAAATGTTGCCACATTCCTCATTAATTGTAGCACCACAATTTCAACATAAGCACTAAAAGATTGACTGCATATCCTGTACATATTTCGGTTCGAGAAAATTTTTTTACCACTTTTTAGCATTAAATGCAAAGTTGGGAATTTAATGCATGTAAGATTGAATCTTGACAAAGTGAAAATCGCTTGTTCCCTTAAATCAACAAAAGTGGCTTTATAACCAACATTTCTCTCACTTAAAGTTACTTTTATTGTAATCCTTTTATCCTTCCTACACTCATCGTTTTTATGCTACTTACGTTTTCTCTAGGTTGATACTTATTCATAACATATAAACTTGTGTTTTGCTTTGTTAACATATCTACTAGGTTGTCTTCCACATGGATATTCTATATATCTACAGTTCTTTCACTTTCTCTTGAACAAAGTGATACTGAACTCAAATGTGCTTTGTCGTCGAGTGAAATACTGGATTCTTTGCCTGGTGCAAAGAGACTATGAAAGAGCAATCTTCTCTTGTTTGTGTCCAAGCTTCTCCATTAACATTTGCAATCAAATTACCTCTTTGCCAACTTGTGTAGCAACAATGTTTATGCCTCCATCATAAAAGTAGCCACGATAGATTGCAGTTTTGAAATCCAACTTATAACTCCTCCAGCAATAGCAAACACATAACCTGTGATGGATTTGCTTATGTCAAAATCACCAACATAACTTGAATAAACATAGCCTCTGACAGTAAAATTTTATCCTCCATAACATAATGCAACATTTGAAATGTTCTCTACCAAGATTGGCCATGTACTTCAATGCTCTCTACCAAGATTGGCCATGTATCAACTTACCACTCCTATTGTTTGTGAAATGTTTGGTTGTACGGAACATTGCAAACACTAAACTACCCATTGTTGATGCATACGCCATTGTGAACCATCTTTTGATACTTGTTTTCATCACCTATATATTCTCCTTCAATATTTTTCCTCAAACATTTGATCTTCTTTCCAAATTTAAGTTCTACCCGCACTTTGAATATTTTCAAGATTCTGAACACACGTGTTGTCCTCTTGATTGGGTACACCCAACTTTTCCTAAAGTCTATCAATGAAAGATACAAAGTGCATTGCACCTCCTAGGAACACTAAACTAGTGCTTGCCAAACATCTGGTTCTAGGATAGCTTATTTATAGCAGTATAACCGATGAACTTTAATATGTGCTATTTACTACATGATGCTAACAAAAGGATAATAAAACGTTTTTAAACCATAGAAGAAGCTTTTGTTCTAAGAAAACACAAATTGCATTCTTACTTGTGGCCAAGCTTGCGGCTCCACATCATCGTAATTCTTCTGCTGAACTTGTTATTACAACATATGCTTCTCCTTCTTATAGCTTCTCCTTCTTATAGTGTCTCTCCTTTAAGCCTATACAAATTTGCAGCTATCTTTTTCGCACAAGCGTGCCTTTAAATATCTGTATGATCCCATCTTGAACATATTTGCACTTAATATTGTCTAATTGCCCCAAGGAAAATAGATTTTTCTTTGTCCAAGGCTTTGTGTATTTGGTACTGATATACTTGCATGAGTTTATCGTCAAGCAAAAGGTGAATCCTTGGCAAACCACAATTGGAATCCTCACGGAGTAATTAACAGAGGTCCATGTAAGGGATCCTTCAACAACTGAATCGCTTCTGAACATAGCTGATCGACTGAACGTTATATATCAACTTCCGATTCAGCTTAGAAAATCGAAGTCTGCTGGGCTCAACACTCAAATTAATACCCAGTGTAGGGTCAATTACTTCAAAGTAAGCTGAATTGGCCTCACCAACGTTTGTAACTGTTGATGTATGACTTGTGTATCCAAGAACGATCCAAAATGAAGGATAGTTTAGTTGAGATTCAGGTATGCTATATTCAAACCATTAACAACCAGGTTGACAATAATTAATGTTGTCAGCTGGTTCGGGTAATTTAAGTCAAACAAATAACGTATGTACTCTTCAAGTTGAATATCATAAACTAATCTAGGATTAGTAGCTTCTGATAGGTTCACGTGACTAGAACCGATACAAAAATATTTGTCGGTTGCAGAGTTTGATCTTCAATTAGGTTATTGGCGAAGTTCATAGGATCAACAGTGATCATAATTGCAGACTTAATCATTGTAGGGGACCAGTTAAGGTGTGCACTTTTGACCAATGTCACGATGTCACTCAGGTGAGGAGTGACCATTGAAGTTCCCAAATTCATGTTAAATATAGATTTAGTGCTGATTTTTTCGACTGGAACATTCTAGGTTGCAACAATGTTGACGTCAGGGCAATAATGTCGAGTTTAAAGATTGCAAAGCTAAACGGACTAAGACCCTTACTTGAAAAATAAGCAACCGATTGAGCCGATCATAATAATAGTTCTTTCGAATGAAATTGAATCTGTCGGATTAGCCGATGAATTAATATATACTCACACTTTTAGTCCATCGACATAATTGATACAAACTGTAGGAAGAAAATGAACCTCCAAATTTATACTGTAACCTTCGAGTTCCTCATTCATGAGAATCATGGCGGCACCACCAGAGTTCCTGATTGCTTCACATGTCTCAATTTTCCATATCCTACCCGTTTCACAAATAAATGTTTTCCCTCTAACATCAATGTTTGCAAGAGATGCTAGTATGCAAAATTGGTTACTAGCAGTCGATCCAAGGTAGACGAGAGATAATTGCATTGGAGCGAAATTTATAGGCTAAAAGGCCAACTCTCCAACTAGCTCTTTGTTGTTTCCCAGCAGTTGCTCTAATCTTTCTGTCAATGGTGCTTGCACCCACAGTGAGTATCCACGAAGCACCATTGTGTACAGTACAAAACTCTAGCCCATAATTTTCACTCGCGGTGCTCACAAAAATGCTCTTTTCAATTACTCGAAATGCAACCTATTGCTATCTGTTGTGGAAAAAGTCTATACTCGAGCAGCTACGGGAAAGACAAATCACATCTACCCCATCATAAACTGCAGCTTTCATTGCAGCCACAATGTCATTTCCGACATAATGTTAGTTTCCGAATATCTACCTGTATTAATTTTATACATAGTCAAATGAGCAAGTGGCGTTATCCCCACAACCATTCCATTTGCATTGCCAAACAAATTCGCACCTAGCACAAAATTTCCTACAGCAATCATTATGCATGCCAAAGTATCTCATTTCCAATCGAAAAATTTCATCGCTCCAATGAGCTTATTACAACCCGCCATGAAATTAAATTCACACTTACCTTTCCACCTAACAAGAGACGGAGGCATTCCTTCACCGCTAAACAAAGGATGATTAGGGAATATTTCGCTATCTATCACTTCAATTATCACACATTTACCGTAATTGGACTATTTTTATAGTCTCATATTACAGTTGTTACCCAAGAAAGAAGAATGGGTTGTATCTAAAGATACATCTTGCACTCGAACTTAGATGAATCCAGGAATCCAAGTGTGCTTAAGATAAACCGGTGGGCAAAGGACCTACTTAAGAAGTGGGGACTGGGGACTGGCGGAGGCACCAACATGGATGGTATGGTGGTTGAGCCTCTAGAGCATCAGCCACCGCTTGCACACCAAAGAGCAGGGTCTCGGCTCATCTTCAAATCCAATTGCAGGAAAATATTCAAAATTAACTCGTCTGGTAACAGGGCACTTATCCGATCAATTTCCCTCATTTTTTCTCAATAATTTATGGGATTCTAACATTTTTTTTCCTCTAATAGTGTTTGTATGAAAACTAGATCAAATCCCTTCAATGTTTTTTTATTTTTGGGATTTTTGCCCTTTCTTGAATAATTATATGTTTAAAATCTATGAAGAGATAATAAAGATCTATTTGGTATTTTCTTGCGGACATATGCACTGTGTGTTGGGAAATTAGGACAAAAGGTGGAGTAAGCAAATATAGAGATAGTGGCCGGTAAAAAAATAATGTTTTGGCAGGGGGTTTTCTGTTATTAATCCTAGAAACTTTCATTATAGTGCATGTCTATAATCTGAACTTCATTGCATTCCATACATATTACTTTCTTTTGCAGTAATCACAAAGGGGTCTCTTGCAATTTTCTGTATAGTTAATTTTCTTTTAGTTTTCTCCTGTGCAACAGTAATCTGGAAACATATATTGTTCATGTTGATTTGCCTACCAGTTCTTCAGATGATCTACTTAGCTAAAAGATTCATGGATTTATCTCAGCCAGAATGCAAGATGTAGTGTCTTTACATACAACTCATTCTCCTTCCTTCATGGGGTTGAACTTATAATATGGGACTATGGAAAGAGTTCAATTACTGTAAAGGTGTGATGATTAGAGTGATAGATAGCGAAATTGTTCCTAATCATTCTTATTTAGCAATGAAGGAATGCCTCCACCTCCTTCTAAGTGGAAAGGTAAGTGTGAATTTAATTTCATGGTAGTCAACAATAAGCTCATTAGAACGAGAGATTTTTCAATTGGAAATGGGATACCACTGGATGAGTTTGGTCATGGCACGCACACTGCTAGCATTGCTGCAGAGAATTTTGTGCTAGGTGCGAATTTGTTTGGCAATGCAAATGAAACAGCCACAGGGATAGCGTCGCTTGCTCACTTAGCTATGTATAAAATTAATACACAGCTATTCGAAAACTGATATTATGTCGGAAATGGACATTGTGGCTGCAATGGAAGTTACAATTTATAATGGAATGGATGTGATTTCTCTTTCTCTTAGCTGCTCGGGTATAGAATTTTTCGACAACAATATCACAATATGTGCATTTCGAGCAATTAAAAAGAGCATTTTTGTTAGCACCACGGCTGAAAATTATGGACTAGAGTTTTGTACTGTACAAAATGGTGCTCCATTAATACTCATTGTAGGTGCAAACACCATTGACAGAAATATTAGAACAACTATTGTGTTGGGAAACAACAAATAGCTAGATGGAGAGTCGATTTTCCAGCCTATGAATTTCGCTCCAATGCAATTATCTCTCGTCTACCTTAGATCGATTGCTAGTAACTCATTTTGCATACTAGCATCTCTTGCAAACATCGATGTCAGAGGGAAAATAGTTTTTTTATGAAACGGGTAGGTAGAATTGAGATAGGTGAAACAATCAGAAGCGCTGGTGGTGTCGTCATGATTCTCATGAACAAGAAGCTCGAAGGCTGTATAAATTTAGAGGCTCATTTTCTTCTTGCAATTTGTATCAATTATGCCGATGGACTAAAAGTGAAAGCATATATTAATTCATCGGTTACTCCGACAGCTTCAATTTCATTCGAAGGAACTACTTTGGATATGAACGGGCTCCATCGGTTGCTTATTTTTCAGGGAAGGGTCCTAATCCGTCTAACTTTGGAATCTTTAAACCCGACATTATTGGCCCTAGCGTCAACATTGTTGCAGCCTGGATTGTTCCAGTTAAAAAAATAGTACTAATCTTATATTCAACATGAATTCGAGAACTTCAATAGCCACTCATCACCTGAGCGACGTCGCAACATTGGTCAAAAGTGCATATCCCAATTGGTCCCCTGCAATGATTAAGTTTGCAATTATGACCACTGCTAATCCTATGAACATGGCCAATAACCCAATTGAAGACCAAACTCTGCAACCGGCAAATATTTTTGCTAGCTATTCTTGTCACGTGAACCCATTAGAAGCTACCAATCCTGGATTAGCTTATGATATTCAACCTGAAGAGTACATACGTTATTTGTTTGGATTGAATTACACAAACTAGCAAGTATCAGGTAAGAATTATTGTAAACTGGGTTGTTGACGATTTTAATATATCCAGCATATCTAAAGCTCAACTAAATTATCCTTCATTTTGCATCGTTCTTGGATACACAAGTCATGCATACTCCAGGACAGTTACTAGCATTGGTGACGCCAATTCAACTTACTCTGTAGTAATTGACCGTCCATTGGGTATTAATTTGAGTGTTGAGCCTAGCAAACTTCGATTTTCTAAGCTAAACCAGAAGTTGACATATAAGGCGACATTCAGCCGATCAGCCAAATTCAGAAGCGATTCAGTTGTTGAAGGATCCCTTACATGGACCTCTATTAAGTACTCCGTGAGGATTCCAATTGTGGTTTGCATTGAATGAAAAGGTTTTTCCATGATTTTGAAATCCTGCACTACCTTAAAAGAAAGAATGAGGCAGTTATTGTTTATTTTGGTGGAGGAGCTTTCACACTACTATAGCCGAACTGGTTGTACAAACTGTAGCAAAGCTGGTAGGCACTATTTTTGCTTTTAAAAGTTTACTGTTTCTCAGATCTACATGGGGTTCGTTGTTAATCCATGAGAACCCATTAGGACAGCGGATAGTTTTATATGTGTTTGCCATAGATTCACCTTTTGCTTGACAATGAACTCCTGCAAGTATATTAGTACCAAATATCTCGTATACAAATTTTAATTCAACAAGCCATCCAAATAATTAGCGCAAACATATCATAATTAAGCTATCGAAAAAAGGCAGACATAACTGAAGTGGAGCCTATTATATACATATTCCTGCAAGCAGATATAAAAAATTTCATGGTTAGTCAACTTTGCAACTTCATTATTCTCAATTAACTAATTCTACAAATCTGAGCTTCATAGGAACTTTTGAATCAATGGAACAGTGACAGAAATTATAGTTAATGCAGTGAAATGATCAAAAAAACACTACTATGCAACAAAAAATTTCGAATTTTGCCTCCAAAGAAGTACAGAAAATTCCAACATTTAAGAACTTTTTGAAGCAATTCTACACTACCCCAAAATGGAATGAACCCCGGATGAAGAGACGTATCTTCATCATGAAACTGAATGAAGCAAATTAACAAACAACTAACAGGCAACGAAATAGGAAAATCTAAGAATTCAATTCACAAAATAAAATCTAAAACACAAAGGATCCAATGACACAAGAAACCAAACAAACACAACTGCAATCATATAAATATATATACAACAAAAACTCAAACGAACCTCACAAATGCCATTGACAAGATAACAAAAGAAGAACCCGGAAGAACATATGAGAAACTATTGCCAAATTGGTCTATCAGTCAAAGAAATCCCAAACGGAGACCTTGCTCCTTCATTTCTAAAGAACCCAGTTGAAATCAAAACCCAAAACTTTATACCAAACGAAATTGCATGGCCTTTCTTTATGGATTTTTTTATATAGAAGCAAAAATAATGGAAGGGAAAGAATTATTTGAATGCACAAGAAAGGTATCAGAATTATGAAACTTAATAAACTTCCCAATTACAATCTCTCTACTTCTTTCTCTGTATCTAAGGGATGGATGAAAACGTGTGTGTTTCTATGGAAAATCTGAACTTTTAAAAGTCAATGACGAATTGAGGGAAAGAGAGATGGTGACAGAGAAGACAATTGAATTTTATATATCTATTTATAAAGTATAAAGCAAGCAAATGGTAGGTTAATTAGGTCATTTAGAGACTATTACAATATAATTAGCAAAATCATTTTATATCATCCCACAACCGCCATCACCACCTTAACGTCATCGCCACCTCCACACCTTTGCCGCCGCCACCACCACCATTTTTAACCACCTCTTCTTCACAGACCTGTCAGTAACAAACCACCACGGTCTCATCAACAAACCACAAGTAACAAACCACCATTTTCACAGCAGTGAGCAGTAACATTTGCACAAAATTCACTGATCTGTTTCACAGCGCCATGCCTCTGCGTCATGCAATGCTCATGCACAGTTGCTCATTGCGTTGCTGCTTTGGGCAGTGGCGATATGAACGCAGCCATCGCTGCTACAATGAAGCTCAGCGATCCTGCACACGCTTCGAATGGTGGTTGCTGCATACGGTGGTCACCGACTAGTGAAGACAGTGCTACCGACGTTGGTGTTCCAGAAGAGTAGATAGTGGAGAGAGAATAGAGAGAAATTTGTGATGAATTAGGGCTGAGTGCATGGATAATTAGATAGAGTATAATAGAGAGAGAATGTGGATCTTTATTTAATACTAGAGCTTTGATGTGTGTTATCTCCATTTCTGCTGCACTAAGATAATGAAAACATGGAACTAGACAAACTTGATTCCCATATTCTATAACCATTAATATCGAAAAGAATGCTTATTGCTACAAAGAGTATCGATATCACACAAACTCGCGTGGGTAGCCTGAACTCATTAACCAAACAAATACAATTCGGGAGGCATAGACCATTCACAATTGTGGCATGCCACAGAAAGTATTTTGCAGGTAGGAAGAGATAATTGTCTGCAATAACAAGAAGATACAGCATAAAAGTTTACAGGAGACCATTCCAATTGAATTTTGCGGGCAATATCAGCTGCCATCGATTCCAATTTCTATGGTTAAACAACATGGATGGATCTGAACATACAACTGACACTAAAAGTGTGCCTTGGAGTGAGATCCAAGCTATTTCTTAATTTCAACATAAGCGGCATAATATTGAAGCTTTTCTTCAATAGCCCACTTTACAATATATGGGGGGCAAAATTGCCTCTCTGGCCACGACAAACTAGAAAAGAGATGGCTAAAGAATAAGATAACAGGATTGTACTGCTAAAATATCTATACCATACATTACTGTACGCTGGCCCAGTAGATTAACCGGTTCTGCACCAGGCTTAGAACTAAGCTCAAATTCGTCATCTTCACCTTGAATCAAAAGTGAATGAGGCCAAAAGATGAGCACCAGAAAGAAGAATTGTATAATTCAGATTTTAGATTTTCATTTCAATGTGTTGAATAATATGATAACTAGAACTGTCAATATGGATATTTATTTAAGGATTATCCATTAGGACAGACCCATTGTTTCTATCCATAACAAATTAATATATAAGCGTTGAGGAAAATATTTCTAACCAGAGTATAATTGACGCTTTAACATATAAATATATTTACAAGGATCAGAGTTGGTGCTCGATTTCATTACTATTGGTATATATATATGAAAAAAAAAAAGCAATATCTCTCAACCAGAGTTGATCTTCATGGCAAAATGAGATGCATTTTGAGATTTGAACAGCTAGATATTCCTAATATTCACATTTAAATTTTATATAGAGTTCTTGCTTAGATTCTTAGTTAGCTCTAACTTACTTTTAATGGAGGTAGCATCTTCACAAGGATCTCAATTATCCTCCTCTTGTACTTCGAGAGGCTTTACGTCCCTCTCACATGAATATTACTTTGGTTGATATCAATAAATGGGTTTTAGGTCGTGCCAAACTCACCACGTGAGTCGTAAACTCATTTAGAATGAAAGTGGGAAACAATACCTTGTGTTTGAGCTTCTGCTTCATGAATGGCCTCATGTGCCCATTCATAAGCCATAATCCTTGCGCAAGCTAAATATCTCAACCAAATAGGCCCAACAATCCCAACAATCAAAGGACTCACATTAAACTTCTTAACCAAAGCCTGGCATTGCAATTGGATCATAATCTGAAACCCTTCATGTAGATCCTAATCTCAGTGAAATAATGATCATAATTCAAATTCTTTTCACTCAGCCCAAATGCTTAGACTGAGTGAGTCTTGCCTAAGATATGGTTCCGCTGCAATTGGACGGATACGCTAGTGAATGGCAGAGTAGTTTTCAAAGAGATCCTCCTCGTCAATGTCAATAGCAACAACATCATTGGCTTTGGACCTGCAGTGCACACAGTAAAAGTAGCCATCATCACTGTTCTTCAAACCAACAGCAACACATACATGGCATATCCGCTCCAATCTTACTGGCATTGTATCTACACACACTAATTTCTAATTAGCATAAGCCAGTTTTCAATCTTAACCAAAGGTGGATCCAGAATTTTCAATAAAAGGGGCTAAAGTTTAAGAAAGTCAATATAATAATTTTTTATATGATTATAAAAGTCGATAAATGTCATTACTTATTTAAGTAGTTCACAAAAAGTAGAACATCTTCACCAAAAAAACCCTAAACAAAAATGACGTTGGAAAAGTCACACTTGTTTGCCAAAAAGGAAAATATAGACTATTAGCAAGTAATGCAACCAATCTTATATTTCATGTCAATTTAAATCTAGAGTTTGACATGATACTAAGTGCTTCTATTTCATGCCAAAATATTGTGACTTATGGATTGTTTTTATGTAAGTTGGTGTTAGTGTAATATAATTAAAATATTACACAGATTAGGCAGTGTCATGGAAGAAACAAATCTAAAATATTACATGTCATGATTACATTAACCTATCCTAAAGACCACAATGAAATGCAGTGATTTAATGGGTGGTGAAGTAATTACATCTTCTTCAATGTTCTTGGATAGTCATGTAGTTATTTTTCATTACATTGTTAACCTTATAACCAAAAAAAAATCTATGAAATTTTCTTGATTTTGAATTTATCACATTATTAATTCTTCTGATACATTATAATGAAAATAACACAACTCATACTTGTGACACTCACTTTATTATTGTGAAACGAGATATTTTCCATTGTTCACTCTACATTACACTCTAATTCCACAATTCTAAACTTGTAACTAAACAAGTCTTATGACAAAACATATTTGCATTTTTTCTCATTTGATGATCATTCATGAATGCCTAATTCCAAAAATATAATCATCAGAACGAATAGCCAAAGAAAAAATCACTCATATACTATAAATCCCTTAAAATTAATAGTAAATTAAAGAATGGAAAATTGGTAAATTTATATACAATTGCAGCCCAAAATTAGCCATCCCCAAATTCTCTCAAATTAATCACACCCACCCACCCCAATAAAAGCATGAAACTGTTTCTTAATCCTTAAGGCAACCAAATTACTTCCCGTTGGTTTTGGAAGTCAGAAGCTTTTGAAAGTGTTGTCCCATAAAAAAAATTTCCAGATGGGTGATTGAAGGATCAAAAGGGACAAAAATTACCTACAAAGGTTAGGGGTTTTGGAATGTGAACATGGCGATGGTGCGGTGTTGCGGCGGGCTAATTCATAATCTTTTTCTGGGTTAGACTTTAGTAAGTGAATGTCTGGTATACATCGAAATAGTTTGGAAATAGGGTTTTGCTTGATGTACTGCCAGAACATACATACGGGGTGGGTGAGGTATTTTTTGGCAAAAAAATTTCACGGTGGGCCCCTATTTTGGCAATCTTCTGGAAACTGTACATATGAATTAATCCTTGGAAATATTAGGACATTATTATCCTGAATAGGAGTTTAAACAAAAATAATTTTAAAATTGAAATACAAAAAAAGCTTAAATAGAAAATAATTTTAATTAATAGTAGTATAGAATTATATACAATTCGATTTTCTTCTGGGTTTTTTTATTTGTAAATGTTTAAAAAAATAAAAAGAAAATTTGTTGGTGGAGAATAAAGATGGCAAAAAATCCTGCCCCGTTCCTTCCCGAATGAGGCCAAAAAAATCCATCCCGACGAGTAGATAGGGCGGGGCGCTGTGAAGAAAAAAAAGAATTAAAATAGAATTTTGATTAATGGTTAGTTTTAAAATATTGTTGAATGTACTTACAACTTTATAACATGTTTCTAATCCAACAATTATATTATACAATTGTCAATTTAAAATTTTACATAACTAACAATTGTTTTATATAATTTATAAATCCGGTCATCCAATCTTTTTATTATAATTAAATTATATAATCTGAAGTTCTCAATTATGATAGTTAAATAAATATTCTTTGCTTTTGAAAGATTTATACCAATTAATCAAAGTAGGTTTATAATATCTTGGTTAAAAAAATTGGGAAATATGGTTACCTTTAGGTTTTGGGCTAAGTCTGAACTTTAAATAATAGCATAATTCAAAATTTTGAATTTGTATTTTATTCTCTAATAATAGTATAATTCGAAATTTTGAAAAAAAAAGAGCCAACAGGTCAAGCTCGCGTCCCGTCTAAGGTGGGATGGGGTTGGGACGGGGAGCTAGATTTGATTGGGATGGACACTTGTACTGAAAAATGTAAAATGATCAATCAAATTATTTTATTTAATTAATTAAATTTTTACTACTAATTCAACTTTTTGACACTTGACCCTCTTCTTTTACTAGGTCAATTTTAAAAAATATAGGAATTATTCATTAAAGTAGTTGCTTTTGAAATACCAAATTAAAACAGTGGGCAAAACCAATGAATGCTCGCTGAACTTTAACTTAATTACTACTTACTCATTAAACTTTAAAAGGTTTCTAAATATTTACTTATCTTTCAACATTTATCCGTTTATCACTCGTTAAGTTGTCTCCAACTCTTAATGGAAAAGATCACATGACTGACAAAAATCTTTGTTGATAACAGCCACAGGCGATATTAAATTGTGGGTTGTCCCACAACGGATAAACATTCAACCCACAAGAAAAAAGTTCAATTATTTGCCAAACCAATATTTTGAAAAGGGGGAACACAAAACTCCAAAATCAAAACCAAACTCATGCCTAATTTTTGTTAATACAAACCCTAATCACTGGAAATAAAGTCCAGTGGAAAGCTACAACTATTGGACATCTCATCACTATACTTTTTCAATAATCAGTTTACTGAAAAGATTCCACCAAGAATTTGACAATCTAAACGATTTGAAACATGCGATTTATCAAGAAAAAGGCTTTCGGAATCAGGTCAAATTCCTTCTCCCACAACAAACTTAGGATTTTGGTTAAGTTTATCGTGGGTAATGATGGAGAAGTGAAGGAAAGTGAAGTTTGATTTGAGATTTTTCTAAGTTGTATTTTCTTTTGGCCATTCAAATTGGGTTCGTTGGAGTCAACCAAAAGTTGTGTTTTTGGGTGGGGCGTTTGTCTAAGTTGGTGCCACCAAAGATTTCCGTATGCCACATTAAATTTTCAGTCATGAATTAGCACTGCATTCTTAACGAATGGTGGATGAAAAATATTTTAACAATGCATCATCCATATGCGCCAAAATAGTTCGCATCTTCACTTGCCAAAACGAAAATCTTGTATTGCGATCCAAAAACGGAATTTCATATTTCATGGCTGCATAAACAGAAACCTCGAACAAAATCCTCAATCAAGTGGGACAACCTCAACAGGCAGATCCAGGAATTTTGGGCGTATAGGCTAAAATCTAAAGTCAATAACAACATCAATTTATTAAGCCGACAAGGCAACACCAAAACTCATTAAGCCGACAATGCAACAATTCAAAATGTACAACAATAATAAACTAATTTGCCAACAATGCAACAATATTCCATTTCAATTTTTTGCCGACAAGGCAACAAGTAGTGAGATGACGCACTTACTAGGGAAATGGAAGTATATTCAATTTTTTCCTTCAGGCTACATGTCTGCACCTTCTAAATATACTGGGGACAGCTTAGCGTGCTACAAAAGATGAAACACAAATTTAGGAAACTATTCAATCCAACTATGTTTAATGTATTGCTTTCCCAAATGTATAAGCCATAAATGAGAAATTGCACTCAATGTATAATGTATTGCTTTATGAGATTCGCCCAAATCCAAGCTTCTTAAATCTTTTCCCACCACACTTTTTAATTTTTATAGTTTTAAACTTCCTGACCAAGTGAGCAGTGGCCCTTGTGAAAGACAAATTAACCTAATTGTGAAACTTTTACCACGAAAGTTCAAAATTTCAGAATAACAAATCTAAATTCTTAAATAATAGAAACATTTTACCCAAGAACAAATAACAATTAACAAGCACACATATGGGTTTGCAGTTGCAGTGCAGCATAATTTAGCGAAAAAATCATATTTCATAGAATAGGGGACGGCCGAACGGATGGCGAAGGACCAAATTGAAAATCTGAACAAGATTTTTTGAGATATTAAAATTAAAATAGAACTTAAAAATTCTAACATACCTTCACCTTGGAACAATGGAGAAGAGCCGAAGAGAAGACGATTAGCAATGGGATTTTCATTTATGGCTTGGACTTGAGATTGAGGAAAATTGGATTTTGAAAATTTGATGATTATTCAAGCCAAAAAACTGATTTTCGGACCGTTGGGAGCCGCCATGTTTGAGTAGCTATATCACCGGTGGAACCCACTTCTGAAGCGAACGGTCATTTTTTCAATTTTAATCAGCTCCAGAATCTAGCCAGACATCCTCTTACAGCCGCGTTTAGAGCAGATGATGGTAAGGAGATGGATTAGGTTTTGGGGCGGCTGGGATTGGGATTGGAGATTTGGACTCAGACATTCATTTTTTTTTTTCTTTTGGGTCAAAATAATTGGGCTGCTTTTTTTTTAGATTTTAGACACGGGCTACTTTAAATGGACATGGCTCTATATCAAAAAAAGGAGAGAGATTCAGTGGATCTGGGCTAGGATGAGCACGGGCTCTAGTTCAGACCAGCCTGTGCCTAGATTCACTTATGACCTTACATGAAATTAAAAGAATGTTAGTCAATTCCTGAAATCAAATACTAAGTTAGAAATAAATTAGAAATAAAAAAGAGGAGATGCAAGTAATGAGATTGGTCGAGACAAGTGATTGACACTTTGTTCTTAAAATGAATTTGTTCGGCATCGATGCTAATGATTTTTTGACAATCATCTCCTAAAATACAATGACCACGTCAAGTCATAGTGAAAATATAAAAAAATTAATTTTCAATGTAGGCAATGGCAAAACTAGAATATTTTATTCAAGTGAAGAAAAATTATATAACAAAAATAATTATAAATAATTTAATTATAATTGTTCTCGACGTGTTTTCAAATTTTGAAAACGTTATAAAATTACATCATCATCAATTTCGTTAAATATATCATTTTCAATATATACAACTAAATTGATATTCAACCACACCTCGATCAACACATTGCTACTTCTATGGGGAGATCCAATGCAATTCAATTCTTACAACCACAATGGAGCATATGAATTTTGGTTTACATTTCCATTTTCTAACCTATTCCATTAGATCAATCATTCTTATGAGAAGGGCATCTTTAAGTTCAACATATTCAAATCACCTAAGCTTCATTTCTTCAATTTATCCCAAATTTATACCATCGTCACTTCTTGTCATATATTTTACTTTCTTATGTTATCCATTCTAGCATGACCAAACATCCATCATAACATTCTTAGAACCACTTATGGACATTTTTCCTTTCAACGGCTCCACACTCAGCACTACAAAGCCTAGCACGTCTAGTGACCAATCCGCATGACTCCCTTTTGACCTTATAGGTACACCCCAAAAAGCACCGAGTCTAGAAACGATTTATAGTTATCTAAGCTATATCATATCATCTCATAAGTTACATCTCCTTGTATAAATAATAAATGGTTTGTACTTCTGAAACTTAGTTTTGGATTTTGTTAGAATTGTTGAAATCTTCACCAACCTTTACATGACCAAGTTATGCTGCATTCTTGAATTGGGAATTGGAATAGGAAGACCTGCTTTGAAACGGTGGAAGAACTATTATTCAACAAGATTTAGTTCAATGGCGTATAAATGTCAACTGGCCTAAGAGAAGTATAATTTACACCTTGTGATTCCAACAAGCTCTGTGTCTCAAACTTTCCCTTATGTTGGCCTTTTGGATCTACAGCATCAACCTTCAGTGGGGAACAAAGAACTTAGCATAAATATTAAGAGAGGCAACACTGAAATAGAAGCAAAGGCCAAAGATTCATTGCTATTTATGAACAACTTGCAAAAGTAAGTACGAACTATAATATGGACCTCAAGACGTGGTAGATAATCAGTTTTGAGGTAAACGTTGGCTGAGGACCAATACATGTACCTGAAGATTCACTTGAACTTTATTAGCAGGCTTTTAAAGAATCGGAAAATTCTAGCATACATCGGAAAGAACAGCTTTAATGAGGTTAAATGATCGACATAGTCCATTCAATCAAGATCATAACAAGAAAATGTCCAATAAGCACTACAAACGTTGTAGTAACATATGAATTTCATAATGTGTAACATTAGCCACTTTAGGTTTAGAAGCTTATTGTTCCAGATTTGGCAATGTATCCAATATGGTCTCTACTTTAACAGCTTCATGCCCTAAAATTATAATGCAAAGATTCATAAGGGATGTATAGAGTAAATTGTATGTGCATGTTTAGTTTGCAAGATTGGATAATATAATGAACAAACATCTAGTTTCTTTTTCTTTCTTAAAGCTATCTATTCCTCCCTACCAATGATGTCATCAAGTGATCATTATTCACCGAGCAAGGACCGAATATATCATTTATAAATGCATGAAGGAACCATCATACTGATTGGAGGGTGATCCTCACCATTTATGTCATAAACAACATACATCATCAAATGAACTCGGCTAGTGGTTGGAGAAATTTGGTTCACACTGTGCTGGTTATTTGAATACCCATTTCAGACAGTTATCAGAAGCAAATTTCTCGTTCAACCAACATCTATCTCACCCAATCACAATACAATCATTTAATAGTCAACGCACATACTAAAGAAACTTAAAAATATTTTTAAATTTTCCAGTTCCCTGTGCAGCAACCTAATCATAATTGGGGCACATAGAATGTAAAAAAAAAAATTATCTATAAAACCAAAGGCATTCTAACTGGATCTTCATCCATCTCATCTAAAGAAATCTACAACTCTGCCTCTGCAGAACCCATCTTCCCTCTTAAATGAATACAAAATATTAATGATAAATCAAACAGAAACCTTAGGCTTGGTTCTACGAAAAGTCAAATTAAACACTTACAAGCTACCATTATCGTCTCCAAAGTCATTTTTTAAGCTCGAATAAAATCAAGAAGATAAAAAGGGCACATACAAGCTAGGGCGAATGGTCCAGAAGACGGTTCAAACAGATGCTTCTAAGGGCCTAATGAAGAACCATCATCCCAACAGCTTCTTTGCTCCCATCTTTCGTTTCTTTCTTCAATCATGCTACTTGTACATTGTATTTGACATTGTGCCACATATCAACACATGATTGGACAATTTTTGAATTCAACACACTTTCCCGCCAAAGCGTTTTTGAATTTGAACACAATGTCATCCAAATTGTCATCTAGTGAATGTACAAGAAGCTTTATTCTTCTTTTTACATTTATCAGGGTCGTTCATTAGAACAATCTCCAGAAAAGAGAAGGGGGAAACATGCAAATTCCGGATGGATGTGAGCAGAGCCGGTCCTGAGGCGAGGCGGATGAGGCTTGCGCCTCAAGCCCAAAATCGAAGGGGGCCTCACTTGGCCTTTTTTTTCAATTAAATGAAAAAACCGAAAGGAGAAATCATTTTCCTCTCCCCACCGACTCCAGTTCGCCTTTCCTCTCGCATGGAGATACAACGCCGACTTGGGAAGAAAGTTCCAGATTGTTTTAGGTGCTTCATCCATTTTTGGTCACCTTCAATTCTGGATTTTACAGCAACTGATTTTGGCTCCAAAATTGCTTCATAATCTAGAAGAATTGTAGAATAATCCAAATTGGTAAGAATTATTTGCATCCACCGGCACCGACTTGCTAGAATTGTGTAAAGAAATCTTCCACCGACAATAGCTCACCCACTATATATATATGCATGTACAACCTCTGCATTTTGAGTATGAGCAGAGAGATAAGGAAATTGGTGAGAGAAAAAGGAATAGAGTAGGAAGAATTGTGAGAAAGAGAGATACATGAGAGAGTCAGACAGGCAATGCATATATAGTGAGAGAAAGGGAGGAAAAGTTAGTGGAGTGATATAAATATTGAGGTGCTTCTTAGGGTGAAATTATTTTAGTAAGGTGTGTTTGTTAAAAATTAATTGTACAAGTTCTTTGTGTAATAAATATAATTTCTTATATGTTCCAAATTCAACAATTTAATATTAGAGCTCAACATCGTAGTTGCCTCTTGCGTCTTTGCTCTAACCAGACCGGCAACGGCGACAACTACTCCCTTAGGTAGTGATTGGTTATTGTAGGATCAATTGCGACCTGGATGACTTATATGATTGGTTATTGTAAGATCAATTGCACATGCGCATGTGGTAACCATATTGAAAACTTTAATTGTAAGATGATTGTGATATTTTGTAATTATCTTTTATGATTGAGATTGTTTAACTAATCATTTGAAATATTGTTGATTTTGTCATTTTATAATATATTTTGTTTGTTGTTTTATGGTTTAGTTTTAAATTAACAATATGTTACATAATACACTGTTGAATTTTGTGTTTATATTAATTTTGGGGGCCTAATTTAAAAAGTTCGTCTCAGGCCCCCAAAAGCACAGGACCAGCTCTGGATGTGAGACCAAGAACAAAGGTAGTTCCTTGTTGAGTTTCTCTTCATTTATTATAAGTGATATTGTCTTGTCTCTTGAATATAAATTATATGTTCCCGAGTTATAAGGAATTGGAAGTTTAAAGTTGACTTCAGGCTTTATATTCTCTCATGTTTTATAAGTTCGTCTACTTATTCTCTCAACTATAGTAATAGCTACTATTGACTTCAAGTTGTTTTTATGTTTGTTTAAGTAATATGTTCACTTCTTTCCTTTCCTTTCGGGTAAATATTGATTGAAATTTTTCCTTGTCCTTTTTTTTTTTAATAATTCCTTCTGAATGGATTTTGTTATTAATGTGATGTTAACTCATGTACTTCATCTTTAACTGCATGAACATTTTGTTTTGTTTTCAATGTATATATATTGCCATTTCCTTGTATGTTTTCTCGTTCTCATATTTGTGTGAAAGTTATTTCTACAAATGAAATTTTTATTAAATAGTTCCATAGCACAATAATACGTTTGATCTATTTTATTTTATTTTATTGTGGAGTGACGTAAGTTGGAGGCTCGAAATGTTAATTCCTGTGTAATATTTGTAGATAGGATAAAGGTGTGTCACGTGTATTTCATGTGACAGCTGATCCTTCCACACACCCCTAAATATGAGTGCCTTGTAAAAGCCTACATCATGGTCACATCAAGTAGCACAAAGTGTGAATGAGTGAAGTTTCAATAAGTTGTACAATTATGTATATGTTTCTGTTTTGGTTATTCTCTAATTTATGCCTTTACAAGATAAATGATGATAAATGTATCAACAATTTTATCCCACTTTGAAAGGGATTGAATGGTCAGGAAGAACCCTTCTAGCTGTCCCACGGGCACTTGTAAATATCAAGTGAAAGATAATGAAGCTTTTGTAAATATTAATGTTCTCAAACATTTGGAAACTCTTTTATACTTCGTTGGCATAAGTAGCACAAAGTGTGAATGAGTGTCGAGGACTACTCGTTTTATCGGTTTTGGGATTGTTACAAAGTCTTCATCTTTATGTATTATGTAAATTTCGAATATCATTGTTCCCTGAAATGCCCATAAGATACATTGTTCTTTAATAGTTTGTCCCGTGCAATGGATGATGCTGTAAGTCATTTTCATCAGAATCATGCCTACACATTTGTCCTTTCTTGTACATTTTCAATTTACTTTCACTTGTACTAAGATCTCATTACATCGAACAAGCTCGACAGATATTCATCCAGTCTATCGTACTAGAAAGAAGAAACTAACCACTGTGATTTAGTTGTTGGTTGATGTTATCCATACTAAATTGCTGGGAATTCTGCCACATCTTGCTATGAGGATATGTTTCACTTCTCATGAATTATGGGATTTTTTTTGTGGAAAATATTGTTTATATCAGATATTTGTTCTTTATTAAAACCCTGCAACGATTAAGAGGGAAACTATTTATGGTGAATCACACATATATTTAAGCTTTGCCACATGTAGTTTTTTCTTTAACAGATTCAGAATTCGGATCGAAATTATTTTATTTGTTCTAGCTTCCAATCAAACATTTAACCAAACTAGCACCTTCATCTTTTCCCTTTGGCACTTCAACTCTTCCTTTCGAAATAGCCACATCTCCACGGTTGTTGTGTCACCTCGCTTTCCAAGATAAGTTAGAACCCAAAGTACCTAATGGTTGTCTAGCTATCCCTTTTCTCTTCAACTGTTTTTCCACCTTCATGGCCACGTGTAGCATGTCTTTTATTTCCACATAGTGCTACAAGTCCACGACATTAGCAATGTCTTTGTTCAACCCATTCAAGAAACGAGTCATGGTGGCTTCTCGATCCTCCTCCACATTCGCCCTGATCATCAATATTTTCATTTCTTTGTGGTAGTCCTCCACACTTTTCGACCCCTGATATAAACTTTGTAGCTTCTGATGCAGCTCCCTATAATAGTGG
The DNA here is from genome assembly GCA_019395295.1 of Osmanthus fragrans. NCBI lineage: Eukaryota > Viridiplantae > Streptophyta > Magnoliopsida > Lamiales > Oleaceae > Osmanthus > Osmanthus fragrans. The sequence goes on along the minus strand of CM033347.1, from coordinate 19,202,059 downwards.
CTAAGCACGAACCTCTTCCGCATTATAGTTTTCAACACACACCAAGTATTAATAGGTCGCTCCCTATTCCTCCGCCTCGATGTCATCACTTGATCACACTAAGTTATGGCATAGTCGGTGAATTTAAGAACAATTATCTTTACCTTCTTTTCCTCCGAGTAGTTGTAGCACTCAAAAATCAACTCTACCTTCTTCTCCTACTCTAGATAAGCCTCCGGATCACTTCTTCCTTTGAATGGTGGAATTGACATATTTATGTTGCACATACTCCCATCTACCTCATCTCCAATGTTATTCACACCCCTTCTTTCAAACATAATTCCTTTATTTCTCATCCTACCATTTCAACCTCCATTGATGCTCCCTCATCCAAATCACTACCATATTCACATTCATCATACATATCCATCCTAGGCTCTCGCCTACCCGGTCTCCTTGCATTCGGTTGTCCCCTGTGATGATTAGTAATCGATGTGTCAAGCTTATCAAGTCTATCACTCAAATCCCCTAGCACCATTTCAAACCGTCGTATCATATCTTCAGCCATGTTAACTTGGTTGTTCTGCCTACTTGAATTTGAACCTTCCCTATTAGACATCCTAAATTTTATAGTATTTTCTGCCTTACAAATAAATGTCCGCTCGTATATCACTAAACAATGGCTACTATTGGCCATGAGAAAATATGCTATGGAATTTCCTACGAAATTTGAAAAATGTCAAAAGTTCATAATTGTACATCGTCAACCATCACAAGAGTTTATCACTTTCACTAACCCTTCGCCTTTCATTAAGCGGGATATTGATTTTGAAGGACCTTTACTTAGAGGCAGATCTAACCTAAGGTTCATGATCGTGGCAATAGATTACTTCACCAATTGGGTAGAAGCAAAACCTCTCACCAATATCACAAAGGCTATGCCTACAAGTTCATCTCAAGAAACATCATCTCACGATTTGGAATTCCGAACTCTATTATTTTAGATAATGGCACACAATTTCAAGGGAAAACGTTGAAAGCTATGTACGAAGAAATGGAAATCCACAAGCATTTTTCCATCTCGTATTATCCTCGGGCTAATGGACAAGTGAAAGTAGTAAACAAAACTTTAAAGAGAATTTTGAAAAGAGTGACTATGGGCCAACGAATTGACACAAATCCTATGGTCATATCATAGAACTACAAGGACTACCACATGAGAGACTTATTCTCATTAGTTTATGGAACTGAGCCCATGCACTACAACAAAATCTACTTTTTATGACGTGCAATGCATGCTGTAAAAACCTTTTTATGGCGTGCAGTCATATAAAGCAATGCCTTAAAAAATGGTCACTTTTTACGGCGTGCAATGGAGGCCGTCTACGAAAGTCGTTATTAATTATTTATGGCGTGCGCACGCACGCATAAAAAGCCAATCCGTCAACTTAATTTCTTTTACGGCGTGCGCGTAAATATTAACTAATTTTTTTAAAATTTTGTTCATTTATTTTATTACTAGCGTTCCTATAATAAGATCCAAACACATTTAAAACACTACAAAGCGGTTTATAGGTAGACCTTAAAGGGGAAGGGAGGAAAAAAAAGGATAAAGTGATAAACCTACTAAGTAGTAAAGAAAATCAACCAAATCCAGGAGTTGAAGTTGAGGTCATTAAACCACTAACAGAGTCATAACTAAGTCCAAGCATAGTAAAAACACAATTCTCATAGATCATCATATGATAAGGAAATATAGTTCTCACCGTGGTTCCTATCGCAGCATTCGTCGCAAGTGTTGCCTTCAAGACATCATTCTGTCAATTATAAAGTCAAGAAATAGAAAACTTTTCAGTAGGTCATTTAAAGAAATAAAGCTACGAAGTGTTATATTTTAAATAATAATGATGATGATGACGACAATGATGATACAAATAATACATGGCGCAAAGCTCTCTAAAACATTTAAAAACAATGCAATTTAATGGGAAAACTTCCTAAAAGGATCTGCAACCCAGCCACACTGTGAGTTAGCTAATATAGCAGTAAACCTGTCTAGAAATCCATGCAAAGATTAGGCCATGATTCAGTTAAGAGCAATTATTGTGTAAAAGATACATGAGATTTGATGTTTGCCAAAAATACTTGTTGCAGCATAGCGTACATTGAGAAACTGTTGGAACTTTGACAAGACAGTCGAGGAAAAAAATAGTTTGGCATGGATGTGAGAGAAATACAAATAGAAGGAAAGATGAATCAACAAAAGAAAAAATAGCCAACAAAGTAACGGGTAAAGTTGGTGGTACAAGAAGCAATATTCTTTAAAGCTCTCAGTTTCTTCATACTTGATAATTGAATAATTTGAGCTGAATTATTTTCAAATCTAAAGAATAAAGGATAAAGATCATGATCATTCAGAAATACAGAAACACGTACTACCATAGACACACTATCACGGCAATGTATTATTCAAATTTAGTGGGACAACAATCATGTTATTACCTCAAACCAGTTATTTAAAACCACTGAGGCAGGGAACAGTAATACGCCCATGAAATCCCTGAAAAGTTCAATGAACGTGAGCCAAGAACTGGTGGATTAGTTGGTAAAAGTCAGTCTCTGCTTAAACTAAAACAAATACCAACAGAGGGATATTTTCTCTCATAATTAACAAGATAAGAGACCAACTTACAAAATGAAATTAAGATATATCCAACTTAGAAGAGAAAATGAACTCTTACACCATCTCCTTTTGCCCCAAGATAAGTGCTCGTCACAGACAATGAGCCCAAAAAATAGGCTTCCTTGCTATAATGATAAATAGCAAGGAAAAAGATTCAGAGAACTTCATCAGATAAATAGCAGCAGCAGATGGTAAAATGATAAGTACTAAGTGCTATATATTGACATGGGACTCTAAATTTCCAAGTTGGATCCAAATAACAAATGTAAATGACTGAGTGCGAGGACATCAAGTAAACAAACATTTGTTAAGCAACCAGATAAAAGTTACATTACATAATTACAAGAAAGTTCTAGCACATTAAATCCATTCATACTACTAGTGCGATCAACCACAGTTGTCTATTGCCATCCCAACCACAGTTGTCTTTTCCGACAGTATATCTTCCAAATAGAAAAAAGACTTCTAAGCATGGCCAACATATTGTGATCATACAATCAAACACATGTTGTTCTAATAAGATGCAGAAAATTTCATTTGAAATATAAATTAAAATATTGAGTAACAAAAAAATTACAATAAATATTGATAATTAAATTTATTTAATGGGAATTCTTTTCTTTCAATCAAGAAAACGTGTTTTCTGAAACACGGCGTTGCCCACCCTTTGAGTGTCCTTCCAACTCCCTCGAAGATCGAGAAGGTCGCATGGGATCGGGCCACCATCACGTGAGGTGGCCCCATTTCCTCTTCATCATCCAGCTCCTCATTAAAACTTTCCATATAATTATTGTGATTTTTGAAATTAATCTTCTTCGGCCATATCAGCACGTTCACCAACGCAGACCAGTGGAATTTCACCTAAGGACTGTCGATTCACACCACAGGTAAGGAGACCGTAGACACGAAATTTGGGTGACAAACTTCAACGTCAAGGAGAACGGCCACGAGGACTGAGACTGCTGATTCAATCAACAATGTAGAGGGAACAATATGCCAAAAAAGTGATCCTACCTAATTAAATGATAGCCTCGATAACATCACATCTAACAATGATTTTCACAATCAAAGCAGCAAACCTCTAATTCAAAATAGTTCAGTGAAAAATGTACATGCATTCTCTGAACCCTAGTTTTACCAATAACCCATTTTACATTTCACGTTATTTCACCGAAATAAAAGTAGAGAGAAAAGGAGAGTGGATGGTGGCTAGCGCCGAGGGAAGTCGTGGAGATAGGAGAATGTAGACGGTGGTTGTGCTCAGTGAAGGTGAACCACTATGTTCTCGATAGGAAAGGAAATGGGAGAGAAATGTTTTAATTTAGTGCAATTTGTAAATTAAGTGAGAACAAACATGACGTGCACTAAAAGTACGCCATAAATAATGGCTTATTACGACGTGCAAAGGATGCACGTCGTAAATACTTTAACTCAATGATTTTTTATGGCATACATATATCGCACGCCATAAATAGTCTATTTTTATGGCATGCCATAGGTGCACGTCGTAAACAAATGCCGTAAAAATCTACTTTTGCTGTAGTGATGATACCTGTGAAAATACGCTTAAGTTCAATAAGGAAGTTAAACTTTGATGAAGAACAAAATGACGAAGCAATGAATGCAATCCTAGATTTATTAAATAAAAGACGAGAGGCTTCTCAAATGAAGCTCGCGGTATATCAAAGGAAGATAGAAATGTATTTTAACTCCAAAATTGCATAAAGAACTTTAAAGTGGACGACTTGATTTGAAAGAAAATTGGGAAGGCCATATATTGTAGTCTAAGTAATATGGAATGAAAGAGGCGAACCTCTAGAACACCGTTTAGAATGGCGAACATCTTAGAAAATATTATCAATGAATATTCAAAATCAAGCAAGGTTATGTTTACCTAATGAAAGGTAATTTCTTCATATTTGAAGATTCAATCCATCTATAATGATGTTAATCTAATTGACATGATTGTTGAATAAATTGTGAAGTTCTCATTTTGGTAAGCTAAGAGAGATATGAGTTTACTAACTTACACAGTGGGGTAAAAAATGAACTAATTATAGTATCACACCTTCTCAAGCATATCAAAACTCAAAGGATCGCAAACATGACAAAAGATGCAAAGTTAGAAAAATTCATTACAAGAAAAGGAAATTACGAAAAGGACTACACGTCTAAATCATGATTCAAATATAGATTACACGACAATAAAATGAATGTCCTTAGGTACTTAAAGCCAGAAAATGACAATACATTTCTAGACATATATCCCAACCCTCTGACGCTACTTGTATAAGGTTTTCCCCATAAGGGAAAACTCTAGCACACCAATCAATTTTAGACCCATGTGTCGCCTGAACTTGAGACACTAACAATCAGCTCATCGCCATGCACATTTGTTATCGTTATAGTGACTACTATTATCTAATTCGGCCTTTTTTTTTTTTCAATTTCTCAATATTGACAATTGGCTAACGCTGTTACAAAGATGGAATCATCCCACCCCCAAAGGCTTGTTGGCTCATACACTTCCCAGATATCAAAACAACTATCAGGGCCACAAAGGGAGACTACAGTGGAATCAATAAAGATGATGATAGAATACCATCATCCCCAAGCATAGCTCCAGTACTAATAGACCTATTTTGGGAATCACTTTGAAAAAAAAAATATTCTATGGAGTTGATTTTCCAAAAAGTTAATGACCCTAAGTTTTCTTAGCATCCTAAAGATAATAATCCTTTTATATTCTCAACTTCTTGAAAAGAAACTATAAGAATACTAGTGGCACCATATTCATAATTTCCAAAAGTAGATCATAGCTGTCGGATCCCAAAATGATTAATCATGATCGTTCAAACACAAAGTAATCATGACCACTGAATATGAAAAGGCACGTTCGTATGTGTGGTTTAGATTATGCATATTTATCAGGTGCACATTAATACATGCACATTGCAAAATGTATTCGACGGTTGCAATTATGAAGTCATTCATGATTAAATTAGCCTTGAAAACAGTAGCACTAAAAGCATTATGTCTAATTGCACAACTTCGCGACTTAACATAAATAGTTAATCCCAAACTTCGAGGACTATTTGCTGGTTATTCAACCTTGTTTTTGCTCAAAATCAGTTCAAACAATTTTCCGGGATCGCTTGTTGCAACGAATTATTAAAGCTCATCAGAAATCTATAAATAGGCATATTAGGGGGGTGAATAAAGGTATGCAAATCTAAATACACTACTTTTGAATAGCCATTTCTCTTTTTGCTCATTTTAAGCATAAATTCGGGTAGTTTAGGAATAAAATCCCTAACTAAATGAAATGAACTTGGTAATCTTAATTTCAAGGTCAACATTTCTGGAGAAGTTACTGCCCTGAAGTTCCAAACTCGGTAAAAACTTCAGTTTCTCGAGTTTTGGTGGAATATTATCGGTGAATGAGTTACGATTAAGTGACAAAACTTAATGATTAGTCAGATTATTCATAGAAGGTGGCAGCATACCGAAGAGACCTCCTCCAGTGAGGTTTAGGGAGACGATGGTGGTAGAATGCAGATCACATGAAATTCCATCTTAGAAGATGATGGTGACGAAGGAGCATAGATGAGTAGAGGCTTTTCCAAGTGAGAAGAAGATTGTTGGGATTGTGAACGATTGAAGCTTTGGCACTCAGAAGCCGTAATGCATCTTTTCAGGATTGATTCGATAAAGAAGAGATAGCAATAGAAATGGAGAAAAGAGCAAGTAGCCATGAAAGAACGTCCACGTCCATTGGCATGAAATTGTGAAATGAGATTAAAAAAACTATGAAAAGAGCGGAGGGCCGCATTTTTTAAATGGCCACATCTAATTTACCATTCACCGCATAAGCCTAACTTATTCTTTATTCACCACAATGGTCTTTTCAAAATACAAAAGATGAAGATACCCTTAAAAAAGGTCCAGATGCCCGGTCCACCATCTGGGCTCAGATGCTCCGGTCTGGGCATTTGGGCCTTCTGTGCCCAAACATCTTGGCAATTTGGGCCAGAAGCCTGCGTGCGGGATAGAGCTCGTCGTGTCCCAAAAAATTACCAAAATCATCTCTAACCTCAATTCTAACAATATATCTACCTCAAGCCATGGATTAAAAATATAAATTCATAGATTTTATCAAGATTGAATGTAAAAATCAAAGAATAATTACCTATTCGTAAAATCATAAATTTAAAAAATAAAACCAAAACTAACCTTTTGTTTGACAACCATTATTTTCACCCTTTTTTTCTACATACTCATTTTCAACGGTACATTCATATAATAAAATATTTTGCACGTAAACCTAAATTTTTTCCTACTTTTTAGCCACACATTCTTCTAAAATTCACCATTCAAAACTCTTTTATTTTATTTTTTTCAAAACTGGTTGTCAAATAGGGGTTAAATTTGTAGAAGATGATGAAAATGATGATGGTGAATAGTGTTGAAGTCGATTTTGTCGTAAGATTTTTTCCCTTTTCTCTGAATTTTTTAAAAAGATTGGTCAATCTAGTGAAAGTACACTCCATGATGAATTAATTAAAAATCAACATTCAACTCCTAATATGAAACATCCTCCAATTTCATGTGCTAGTATTGAACGAGATTTGAGAAAAAGAAAGCAATTTTTTGTACATCATATCAATCTACGAGACGAGATTAAAATCGCATATATAAATGTTGGGCCTTATCAACTAAAGTTCAAGGAGTATTTAAGGATACAAGGAAAAAATCAAGCTTGTTCTTTTCAGGAAAAAAAAGGTTTTTTTATAATTCCCTTGGTTGGAGTATTCTCCTTCAAATGAAAGGGAAAATATTGTTTTTACTACTTTCTTTTTCAGAAAATGGCAATTCGTATGGTCGTTCGAGATTGGTTATTGAAGGATATAATAATTGAAAAATGGGTTAAAGATGGAAATAACTGTGAATTTCATGTTCATGCTGGTTCAGCACATCATAATATGTGTGAGATAAGAGCTAAAGATGTCACACCCCATTCCTACAGCATATTAACTAGTGTGGAAATACTATCGATGACTTGACCTCGACATCCAAATTTCACCCATATTTTTTTTTCGTTAGTAATTGAAGGCATCTCTGAAAGTATATCTGGAGAATTTAATACAAAAGTAAGGGCAAGAGGGAATCGGGAACTCTCCTGATCAATCTGAAGGCGGCGGTGGAGGTAGACGGGCAAGAATGTCCCTCATCAAAGCAAACTGCTGGCCCATATTGGCCTGCATGTGATGAGCCATGTGATATGTCTGATCAATCTGAATCTGTATGTTGTCCATCATCCTAGTATAACGGTCCAATCGCCCAGTGAGCCTATCAATACTTCAGCGTAAAGCAGAGACATCCTCCTGTGTCCTGCTAGAGTTTGCTCGTACAACTCCGCTGTCGGTTTGCATATCTTGTACCCGTAAATCCATGGCCGTAAAGGCTTGCTGCAACTGCTGAACATCCCGAGTGACACTGATCATCGTCACAAACATCTGACGTAGTACAGGGTTGTTTTTTGGTGGCTCTTGTTGCGGGGCGGGTGAAGGTCATCATCAAATTCATTACCTTCTTCATCCTCGTCATCTTGCCGACCACGCCTATATTGGCTAACCTTTCTCCAAGAATTTCTGGCAGTATGAATGTTGATCGAGGCAGCAGGACGCATAGCCTATTCAGCAGGTAAGAGTTGCACACCATAAGCTCTGCATATCCCACAGATAAGGCTAAGAAACAGGCGTGAGTGGCGTATGTCTTCCTCAGCTGCTCGGGCACAAATCAAATTATAAATGTGCGATCCCAAATCAATTTTTAATCCTCTCGCCAGACGATAGAGCAAGGCAGCTTTCGTATGGTCGAACTTGTTCCGATGCTTGGATGGGTCCACGTTATGGCATATAAACATCATCAACACCATAAGAGATTCGGTTAAATGCGTGTATAAGAAATGAGGTCGACGAAGCGGCCAAACATCTGCTCTCCCATATAGGACCTGTGCCAACTCTGGCCAATTCCGCTCTAATGGTATCGGAATGATCCCATCTCTGTTTAACTCGAGGTAAATTTCCTTGGGTGTGAAAATGATCCATTTATCTTGCACCCAAGTGTGGTGTTCGTGATCGGTGCCGGGCTCATCAATGGAGAAATTGAAATTTGTGTAGAATTCATGGACAAGTGTAGGGTAGATGGCAAATGGTTTAGCTATCACTTTGCTCCAACCCACACGATGAATTAATGTCTCTATCTCAAATCCCGAGAAATCCTCCAATATCACTTGCCGCTCGGGTAAAACGGTCCATTTTGTGACTACTTGTTCAAATCGAAGTTTATGCTCTGGGCTAAGAAACATTTGCATGCCACTGTCATCAACACCGTGAAAGCGTGTCGGGGTAGAAGAGGAAGAAGCCTTGCCTTTCCCTCTAGCAGTGGAGGGGGCTTCTCGTGTTTGTTTAGGAGGCATACCTGTCAAAATCAGTGACTAAGTAATGTGAGATAGATATTCTAGATACAAATGATCAATGAAATACCAAAATCCAAAGTGGAGGGGCAATGTGTGGATAGTATATGTGGGGAATACACATAAGTGGTATTGGTAAACATATGCATGAGAATTTATGCTAGTAAATCCATGAGAATGTTCATGTGTGTTTAGTCCAAGTGCATTGCAAAGATCAATTCAAATTGTAGACAAATTCTCCATTGGGGCAATTGATCGAACACTTTGTGGGTGTTAAAAAAACGACCATGGTGCTTAATATTTCAAGTAAGTGATGAAGCCAACCAATTTTTGTCAATACATTCAACAAAATCCATCAACTACCTAAGCCCAACCTCTATAATAATCTATAGAGTTCAACAAATTGAAAAACAAAAGGGGAAGAAGGGAACTTGAGATTTTTGAAAGTGAAACACTTACCTTTGATTTCTTGTAAATTGAGGGGGGGGGGAGTGAATGAATTTGGTGTTAATGATCCTCTAATGTCCCTAATTTGTAGTGCCCAAGTGAAAAGAGGGAAGAAATTGAGAGAGAAGGAGCCAGTGTGGATGGGAGGCGAGGCTCGTGTGGGAAGTGAGGTTATGTTCGTGGGTGGGGGATTTAAAATCCCGCACCCGGCTGTACTGTACGTACGCATAGCTTTGGGAGTGCGCACGCACATTAATAGCAGATTGGCTTCAGTCAACCAATCAGCCTACCGTGCGTACGCAAACCCTGCAGGCATGTGTTTACGCATGGTTTGGAACGTTTCTTCCTTTTTTATCTGATTCTCGTGCATAACCTATGTTACGAAAAAAAATTGCAGAAGAACATATGACACGGGTTGAAATTTAATACTAAGTTTGAACAACTCGTTTTTGTGTAAAAAGAGCTCGAGCACCTCGTTTTCACCTAGATATTCATGACTTCCCCCCAACACATGCAAGTAAGACTTGAACAACCCCAAACTTATGTAACAGCTATGAACTTATGTGGCTCGTGCATTGGCTTAAATTACCTAAGTGATGAATGGATGACGCTAAAGTGTACAATAACACATTAAAGCATAAAAATCCTAATCTAATGCATCAAACACAATAAATAAAAGGGAAGAGAGTTGGGTTGCCTCCCAATAAACGCTTGTTTAAAGTCTATAGCTTGACTTTGTTGTTTAGACTACTCTGCACTGTCAAGTTGCACGGTCGTCTTCTCATTGGAGTAGTCACCTCCCCAATACACTTTCAACCGTTGTCCATTTACTTTGAACCTCCTCTGTTGATCTTGAGATACCACCTCTACAGCACCATGTGGGAACACAGACACCACTGTGAATGGGCCCGACCACCTAGATTTTAGCTTTCCTGGGAAGAGCCTGGGGCGTGAGTTGAACATCAACACTTGCTGAGCAACCTCAAATTCTTTCTCTCTTATATGCTTGTCGTGCCATTTCTTGGTCTTTTCTTTGTAAATTTTTGCATTCTCATATGAATCCAACCGAACCTCATCTAATTCATTAAGCTGTAGAACTCTTTTTTCTCCTACTGCTCTCATATTGAAATTTAGTAAGTGTGTCGCCCAATATGCCTTGTGTTCTAACTCAATTGGCAGATGACAAGCCTTTCCGAGTACCAGCCTATATGGAGATATGCCAATTGGAGTTTTAAATGTTGTTTTGTATGCCCAGAGTGCATCGACCAACTTTTTAGCCCAATCCTTGCGTGATGCACTGATTGTAGCTTCGAGAATTTTCTTTAGCCCCCTATTGGAGATTTCCACCTGCCTACTAGTTTGAGGATGACATGGCTTGAGACACGGTGTTTCACTCTATATTTAGCCAACAATGAAGCAAATAGGCAGTTGCAAAAATGTTTTCCACTATCACTAATAATCGCCCTTGGGGTGCCATACCTTGTGAAAATGTTCTTTTTCAGAAATTGAGTCACCACTCGACCGTCGTTAGTTGGTAGTGCCATAGCTTCAACCTATTTAGATACGTAATCGACTGCTACCAGTATGTATTATTGACCACAGAAAGAAGGAAACGGTCTCATGAAGTCAATGCCCTACACGTCAAATATCTCAACCTCCAAAATGCTGTTTAAGGGCATCTCGTTCCTCCTTGAGATGGTTCCGGTCCTTTGACACTTATCACAATTTTTCACCATATGATGGGCATCCTTGAACAGCGTAGGCCAATAAAAACCTGATTGTACTACCTTTGCTGCTGTCTTGGTTACTGCGAAGTGACCCCCATATGGTGCAGAGTGACATGATTCCAATACTTGATGTTGCTCTACTTCGGGCACACAACGACGTATAATCTGATCTGGACACCGTCTGTAAAGAAATGGATCATCCCAAAAGTAGTATTTCAGGTCACTGAAAAATTTCTTCTTCTGATGACTTGAGTAATCCGGTGGAATGATGGAGCGAGCCAAATAATTTACGTAGTCAGCATACCATGGCGTAGTGATGATCTAAAAAAGCATCTCATCCGGGAAAACTTCATTTATCTCTTCTATAGGGTGTGGCTCGTGTGATTCAAGGCGAGATAGATGATATGCAACAACATTCTCACTCCCCTTCTTATCTCTGATTTCCAAGTTAAACTCTTGCAATAAGATTATCCATCGAATGAGTCTCGGCTTTGCATCCTTCTTGCTCATAAGATACTTCAATGTTGAATGATCAGTGTAGACAATCACTTTTGACTCGATCAAATAAGACCTGAATTTGTCAACGGTGAACACCACTGCCAAAAGCTCTTTTTCTGTAGTAGCATAATTCAACTGAGCCTCATTCAAAGTCTTACTGGCAGAGTGAATGACATAAGACATCTTTTCCTTGCGTTGACCCAAAACTGCTCCCACTGCTTGATCATTGGCATCACACATAAGCTCGAACGGATAATCCCAATCTGGAGAAGTCAACACTGGAGTGGAAACCAATTTTTCCTTTAAAATGTTAAAAGCCATCAAACACTCTTCAGTAAAATGAAATGGAGCTCCTTTTTACAATAAATTGCGACTTTGGAGAGGTCTTTGATGAAACGGCGATAGAATCCGGCATGACCCAAGAAGTTTCTCGATGACCTGTATCTTAGCTTTATCTACTTCAATACCCCATGCTGATATCAAATATCCCAACACGATCGCTTCCTGAACCATGAAATGACATTTTTCCCAATTTAATACAAGGTTGGTGTCCTTACATCGCTGCAATACTTTCCCCAAATGATCGAGGCATTCTTCGAATGATTTTCCAAAGACTGAAAAATCACCCATAAATACCTCAATTATGTTTCCCACCATATCCGAGAATATAGACATCATACAGCGTTGGAAGGTGGCAGGAGCGTTGCAAAGGCCGAAAGACATTCTTCTATAAGCAAAGTACCATAAGGGCATGTGAAGGTGGTCTTTTCCTGATCATTTGGCGTTATAGGAATCTGGTTGTACCCCGAATAACCATCAAGAAAGCAGTAGTAGGCATGTCCAGCAAGTCTATCCAGCATCTGATCAATGAAAGGAAGATGAAAGTGATCATTTCTTGTGGCGTTGTTGAGTTTGCGATAATCAATGCAAACTCTCCAACCCGTGACTGTGCGTGTAGAAATGAGCTCATTATTTTCGTTTGGAACCACCGTGTTTTCTCCCTTTTTCGGCACGACCTGTATTGGACTGACCCAATGACTATCTGATTATAGGGTAAATGATCCCCGCATCCAAAAGCTTCAATACCTCTTTTCTTACCACTTCTTGCATAGTAGGATTTAATCTGTGTTGATGCTCGACCGAAGCTTTGTAATCCTCTTCCATCAGTATCTTGTGCATACAAAACGAAGAGCTTATCCCTTTTATATCTGAGATGGTCCATCCTATTGCTGCCTTGTGTTCCCGAAGTACTCTCAACAACTGATCTTCCTCTGTTTCTGTAAGTGTATTCGAGATAATTATCGGAAGTGAACTCTTTTCTCCTAAGTATGCATACTGAAGATGAGTGGGGAGTTGTTTGAGTTCAAGTGTTGGAGCTAGCTGTATAGATGGTAAAGGTTTCGTGGGCACTTTACCTAGCTCCAAACATGGCTGCTTAAAACGTGGTGGTGTGGCTGCTAGATAGCTTGCACATTCTTCTGCTTCCTCCTTTCACTACACCAAAAATGATCATTTGCAACACATAAATGGCAACATTCGGTAGTTAAGTGTTGCTAAAGGGGTCTATCGCAACAATTTAATAAGTGAATGTTGCTATTGGTTAACATAATTGAGTTTTGGCAACATTTTATAAATCTATGTTGCTAAAAGGGTCTTTCGCAACGTTTATTTCGAGTTGCGAAAATTTTTATTTTTTGCAGCGTTTATAAAATGTTGCTAAATATTTTTTATTTTGCAGCGTTTTTCAGACGTTGCGAAAGATCCTTTTTACAGCATTTTTTAAACGTTGCGAAAAGTTTATCTTTCGCAGCGTTTATAAAACGTTGCGAAATTCATTTTCTTTTGCAGCGTTCTTTAAACGTTGCGGAAGACAAACTTTTCGCAACGTTTTTTAGACGTTGCGAAAGATCCTTTTCGCAACATCTAAAAAACGTTGCAAAAAATATAGGGAGTTGGGTTGGGCCAATTTTGGGTTCGGGTTATGGGTTGACCCATGAAACCTGATTAAAATCGCCGACCCGACCCGTTATGAGGAAAAAAAAAATCTTTCAAGTCTTAGAACCCAGAAGGCCAGAACCCATAAACACGTCTCTCTAAGCCCTAATCCCTTACCTTCTCTCTCTCGCTTGCTCTCATTCCCTCAACTGAGAAGTAGACACCATCGCCTACCTTCCATCTCAGAGAACCATCTGTCGAAACTGAAGCGAAAACCCCTGCTTCACCCAAGCAATGTCGTCGACCTCATTGTTGTGGGCTATCAATTGGGTTTCAACAATACCATTTTCAATGTCTCATATAGTGCAAGTGGTGTCAATGCTGGAAGTGCGACCAAAGGTGTTTTGATAGGTAGTTTCTGAGTGGTATATATTCATGATAAATTATATTGTTGATTGTGATTTATGGGATAATCGGTTCTTGGGTAAATAGAATTTTCTAGGTCTTCTTTTTTTGGGAAAATACAGGATATATGTATGTATATATATATATATATATATATATATATATATATATATACACACACACATGTATGTGCGTGTATAGCTCAGCTCTTCTATGATTTTTTTATTCTCCCCTTCCTCAGATTTTTAAGCAAGCTGAGTGGTGGTTGTCATTGTTGTTAGTTTGTTCTCAAGTTCCAGTGCTATGTTTTTGTAGAAATCTGGCGTATTTTGGGCCAAGAGGAACGATCCATTGTAGACCTTTTACAAAGTTGTTAGGAGCTGGGCCTCAAAAAAGCTCATGACTGGATGGTAACTAAAATTAGTTTTGTATTTATCTGCTGAGTTATCTTTAGCTTTAACATCTTATCTATTATGCCATACGAATGTACAATTTAGAATGCAGAATGCTTTTGAATTTCTATTGTTTCTTTTTCCTTGTGGGTTGTGGTTTAATGAACCACTAAATAGTTTTGTTTTGAACTTCTAAATAATTCACTTCTTGCATTGCATCTCTCTCAATACACCTTCTCCACTGTATTAGTTTGATTACTTTCAATCTCTTAAAGCAGATAATTCGACTATCATTTCAATCTCTGTGTGGATGATCTTATACCATCTTGAGAGAGAGAGAGATGCACAAAAAGTGTAAATACCATCTTCTGTGTGGATGATCTTATACAACTTAGTTATTTGAATGAACCTTAAGTTCTTCAAAACCTTCAACACAGATATTCTCAAGACATAATATATGTATGTATTGATTTGGCATTTATACTATTCTCAACAACAAGAAATTTGTGTGTATTGTTGAACTATTTCTCGTGTTTATTTTCTTAGAGTAAAGCAGGCCCTGTTCTAATAGACAGAAGCTTTTGGAAATGATTTTGTTACGGCCTATAGACAGAAGCTTTTGGACAGCCCTCATGTTTATGCTATTGCTGACACTGCATACGATGAAATGATGACAGGTGTTATAAAATACTTGAAAGAATTCTAAATATAGGCTTCTTATTGTTCATATGACACTTTTTGAAGACATTCTTATTTTCTTTTGCTGTAAATTGTAAATATTGCAGATGAAGTAAATCAATCCATCATTATAAGGTGTGTTTGAATTGTCTTTAATTCTCCTTTCAACTATTGCGTCTAATGCTCCCATTTAGTGCTTCAATTTTGCTCGGCTTTGTTTTTCTTTCATTGGATTTTATGCTTACTCTGTCTTTTAGTGTATATTTATTTTGTCAGTCTCCAGGAAATTAATAATTTCTGTCTATAATTTCTGGTGGGGAGAGTGGTGCTGGTAAGACTGAAACTACTAAGATTACAATGCAATACTTGGCTTCACTTGGTGGAGGTACTGGTGGGATAGAGTCTGAAGTGCTTCAGACAAGTTGTATACTGAAGGCATTTGGTAATGCCAAAACATCCACGAATGATAACTCTAGTCGATTTGTGAGTTTCTCTATTGAATCTACTTTGGTTCAACAATGAGATGCATACTGCATTTTTCTTAGAAATAGGCATTTAAATAAATGGCTCAGACATTCTCGATTTGGTGCAGGGAAAGTTCATTTAAATTCAATTTAGTGCTACAGGAAATATAGGTGGTGCTAAAATACAGACTTGTAAGTTCATTTGTATTTGCCTAGTTGAATTTAGCTGACATTATCTTTTATTTGGTGTTTGAGTCATAGTTAACTAACCTTGATTTATAAATATTTTGTGCCAAGTTTTTACAAGCATAATTAGAAGTCACTTTGTGCCAAGTTGGAGAGTAGTGCCAATTCCTCGTTCATCTTTTTCAACCCCAAGATTCTTAATGTTGTATCTAGTTTTAGTAGAATGGTTGTTTATATGGAAAAGGTAATGTTCTTATAAATGCTTTTTTGATTTGGTGTGGAATTATCATGGTTAATACTTAGTTAGTCCAGTCAAATTTCTGGTTCAACAATTTTGTGTCTTTAATTGTTTTTATTCATATTATCAATCTCTGTCAGAAATATATATTTATTACCTATCATATTCTTATTGATTGTTGTATCTTCTCTAATAGATTGAAGAGGCAAGGGAAAAAGGAGTTGAATTGGAGTTCCACCCTCATGTTAAAGTAATTTTATGTTTCACATGTAAATGATACAAGTTATCATAAATTTCTTAATTCAGACTTATTTGCTTAACTCACTCTCATTACTAATAGGCCAGCTTCTTGAGATTGCTGCCACTGCAGTCCATTTCAAGATTGTGGGGTTCCTTGACAAGCATGATGAGTGTTTGACATTAAAATTAGCAAATTATCTTGATAATTTGCCTCATTTATGTTTGGGTTTTGTACAAGTAATGGTAGATATTGGCTTCCATATTTTGTTCTCTACTAGTAGCTTATTTGCTAGTTTAAGATTTGAGTTTCGATGTTTTCTTGAGCAGATGTCTCCTCTCTCAAGCTTTCATTGTACTGTGGCATTCTGGGAGGAATTAATTTATCTTCAATTATCTTCGATTGATGGATTTGGTGAAAGTCTTCCTCAGGTAATCTTATGTTCCAACAACTCAAATATCTTAGTTTCTTTTTAAAAAAAATAAGCATTTATTTATATGATGCTAAAAGGGGTGCTTCCTTTAAATTCACCAATTAAGAACATATTAAAATCTTAATTTACCCCAACCCCAATAAAGGCAACAGGCAAATACTAATAAACAGAAAAGTTTTAGTACTGAAGTATGAACTATGAAGGTTATATAATTGATTTTAGTGAGATGAGCATTTGATTGATGCACATGATGTCTTCAAATGTAAAATGATTCATTTTCAGTATTCTTACGTTAAATGTATCATTTCATGTAAAATTATAGTTGTTTCTGCCATTCGTTAGCTAATGTTGTGAAATCTGAATTTGTGTTTGGCTTGCTGAAGGTACGGTGCACCACCTCATGGTGGGTTTGGAGTGGGATTAGAGCGCGTGGTGCTATTCTGTGCTATCAACAACATCCGCAAATCTTCACTTTTTCCACGCGATCCATAAAGGATTGGCCCTTGATCATTGTCATAGATTTATTGATGTTATTTTTCACCCGAGGGGTTAACGAAGTTGATGTACTTTGTGGTTGTAGAGGATGATATGGAGGATCTTGTTTATATGTTATTGTTTCTGTGCAATTTGTAGTTTGGATAGTTCATTCTAGTTTCGAGCTTCATAGAGGATGCAACAGAAACTCTTTAATCCCCACTCATTTTTAGTTAGGTTGTGTTGTATTACATTCTAGTGTTGAAGTGTATTGATTCAAAAATTTGTAATGAAATTATCAATTTTTATACAATTTCAAAATTTGTTCACAAAGTGTCATTTTCAATTTTGTTGATCAATTAATATAAATAAATGAAATAATAGTATTAAAAAAACCTTTTCACAATGGTCAAAAAAATTGCAAAAAAATCTACCACAACGGTGAAAAAATGTTGCAAAAAGGTCCACAGCAACGTTGGAAAAACGTTGTAAAAGGTCTACTGCAACGTTTAAAAAACGCTGCAAAAGGGTCTACCGCAACGTTTAAAAAACGCTGCAAAAAGTATATTTTGCAACATTTAAAAAACGCTGCAAAAGAACTTTTTGCAACGGTGAATAAACGCTGCAAAAAGTCTTCCCTCTACGACAACACCGACCCCCGCAACACACGCTAAACGCTGCAAAAGGTCTACCGCAACGTTTTTTGGCCGCTGCAAAAGGTGTTTTTTGGTGTAGTGTTTTCTGATGGTAAATCTTGAGAATGCACTAGACAAGCCTCAAGGGGTTCCTAAGGATGATCAAGTCTGAATGTCTCTGACACTTTTCATAAGGGTCAAAGCTCTCATGTCTCTTTAGCTGCGCGGCCCTTGTGGACACACATTCTACATATCCCTAAACAATGTGATGGTGATTTTCTTTTACAACTATTCTTGTTCGGATGATATCCTAATTTTTCATTATTTGATTCAGGTACGGGGAAAGATCATCGATTTTATAATGGGTGTTTTTTCTGTATTTCAAGGTAGAGTTCTTGACAAACTGAATTGCTTGCTATTGAGAGATCCTTGCAATGCCAATAATTTTAAGTTTAAGAATGAAGTTCCCTCACTGGGAAGCTACTTTAAATGTGCACATTAATATGGATTATTTGTGAATGTAATTTGAAAAATATTTTTATTTTTTCTGAAGTCTGAGTTACTCAAAGAATTTGGATCGCTCAAAGGAAGTAAACTACAATGTTAACTTCTTTTTTCTTTTTTTTAATGAGAAAACAAATTTAACATGTCTTTTTTGCTTTACCTCAGTTTTGCTTAATGGCTATTTTCTTGGAAACTATCTTTTCGAGTAAATTATTTTTCGTTATAAATTTGAGTCTCAAAATCTCTCCTTAGATCTGGATTTCAGTTTCCTTGAGATGAATCCATTTACACTGGTGAATGGGGAGCCATACCCATTGGACATGAGGGGAGAGTTGGATGACACTGCTGCTTTCAAAAACTTTAAGAAGTATGTTTCCGAGTTGTTCTCACACGTGGAAACCATTTATTTCCTACTTGAGAATATTTCACTATTGCCTTATTGTGCTTCTTTTATTATGTCAATTTGCATGGAAGAATCCGGTTCGCTCTGGAATTTAAAAGTTTTGAACACATTGATTTTCAGCTCTTCTTCATCTAACCTCAATATCAACTGACCCTTTTGCACATCTATCAGAGTCTTTCCTGTAGCCAAAAATGGGTGACCCAATATGAGAGGGACATCCCTATCTTCTTCCATATCCAAAATAATGTAGTAGCCTTTGCTTATCCCAAACCCAATTTCCTGAAAAGAGATAAAGGCATTGAATTAATGCTAGCTCCCAAATCACATAATGCCTTATCTATATACAAGTTACCAATGTTACAAGGAATAGTAAAACTCCGTGGATCTTTTAACTCCGGTGGTAACTTATGTTGGAGAATTGCACTGCATTCCTCAGTAAGCATGACTGTTTCGTTATCCTCCAGTTTCCTCTTATTTGATAGAATGTCTTTCATAAACTTGGCGTAACTGGGCATCTGAGCTAAAGCTTTAGCGAATGGTATGTTGATGTGCAGTTTCTTGAATACATCCAAAAATTTCTGGAATTACTTCTCAAGTTTGTGTTTTTGCAGCCTCTGTGGGAATGGGATTGGAGGCACATATGCTTTGATAGGAGCGGTGGCCTTCACCTGTGGATTATCTGACGATTCCACTTCATTTTCATTTGTAGTCTTTTTTTATTGATCCACATGCTCCTCGCCCGTGGTAGGTACCTTTTCTATGATAGTTGCTGGCCGTTTTATGTGTATTTCTGGTAACTGGACTCCGCTACGTGTAGTAATGGCTATGACTTGTTCCTTAGGATTTTTATCAGTATTACTAGGTAAAGTCCTTTGAGCTCTGCCTGATAGTGCGGTTGCTATCTGTCCTACCTGTTGTTCTAAGTTCTTGATCGAGGCCTGTTGATTCTGAAAGTTGGTTTCAGTTTTAGTGATGTACCGAGATAGCAAATCTTCCAACGATGGCTTTCTCCCTTGTGGTTGTTGGAAACCTGGTGGTTTAGTCTGATTGCTTCCTCCCTGTCCTTGTCCTTGATTGTTAGACCATAAAAAAATTTGATGGTTTTCCCAGCCCGGATTATATGTGTTAGAGTAGGGATTATTTTGCTGTCTCTGAAAGTTTTGTGTGTAGCTTACATCCTCAGGTTGTCTAACATGTGCAGAGGCCAAGGGACAGCTTATAGTAGTGTGATCCGCCCCACACCCTTCGCAAACAGGTGGTGATTGGTATACCATATTCACTGACAGAGATAGATTGTCCATTTTCATGGTGAGAACTTCCATTTGCGCAGCTAGTGCTGTAACTGCATCTACGTTATGCATCCCTGCTATTTTCTTTGTAGCTTCCCTATTGGTTGGCCACATCGACTGATTTTCGGCTATTTTTTCATAAAAACTATAGGCCTCATCGACATCAAGTTTCATCACCGATCCTCCCGCCGAAGCATCCACTATATTTCTGAGCTTGCTTAGGAATGTCAAGGCTAGGGCATTTCCTGAACAAATTCTTGAACCTCTCCCATACCTCAGGATAGCTCTCTAAATCTTTCTGCTTGAAAGTGTGGACTTCATTCCTGATTTGGTGAACTCGAGAAGGTGGGAAGAATTTCATCGTGAATTTCTGAACCATATTGGTCCATGATTGTATGCTTCCTGGAGGTAAACAAAGAAACCATTCTCTAGCAACATCCTTCAAAGTATGAGGGAACAACCGCATTCGGAAAGCATCTGCTGACACCCCTTCGTGACTGACCATTTCACTTAACATTAGAAAGGCCAAAATGTGTTCATGGGGGTTCTCCGTAGCTTTTCCAAAAAACCTGATGTCTTGGTGATTTTGAAACAAGTTTATGACATCCAGTCTAAGGTGAAAATTCAGTTGTCCGAATGGAGGGTACGCCACGGCAGGTTGCATTGGTGCAGGAATTGGGTTTACATAATTCCCAACTAAAATAGGAGCTTTATCCTGGAAGGCTCTTTGTTGATTTGGTTGTGCTATTTACCCTTGAGGTCGAACATGATTTTGTGGTTGATTATTATTATCGGCTATTCTCCTTGCTCGACGTTGTACTCTTCTGCGATTTCTGAATATCTTTTCAATTTCGTGATCTATCGGAATGAGATTTGGTTTGTCAAGATTTTGCATAAACCAAATTCGTCTAAAAAAGTCAAGACACAAGAGAATTAAGCAATGTAGTAATAGCCTAGAAACCACAAAATTAAAAATAAAAACGAATCTAAAATATCTAATAACCAAAAGTAAAACCGTTATTCCCCGGCAACGGTGTCAAAAACTTGTTCGTCAAAATCTAGCAAGCGTACGGGTTCGTTGTACAAGTAATAGTTGTGATGAAAAATTTATCGTCCCACATGGAATAAGGTTTAATTCTAGTGTACTCGATATATTTCAATTCGTAATTGTAACCAATTGAATATTTGTGAAATTGTGATTAAACTTAGAAAATCTATGAAAACTTGGTTTAAAATTCAAATGTGTGAAAGTATTGGATTTCCAACTCCACTGATCAATTCTTAATTCTAATTCTCGACTAGTGTTAAATTTTAATTCATGCAATTGTGACAATCGATAATTCCACATTTATTTATTATTCTTTTCCAAGATACTACAAACCTATGATTACCACGAGACGATTATATTCCTAGTCCGAATTCATATGGAACACGCATTAATATTTAGGATTATCATACATGATCGTACACACCACAAATATTATTCCTAATATTTGTTGCCTGTGTCCCAATAACAATCTTCTACCTACCGTGAGTTTTTCAACACTACGAATAAGCAACTTTATTATCCCAATGGTGCGCAAACATTATAACAATATAATTATACATATTAATGGAATCACAATACAAGAATTAATAATAAAAAACACCAAGTCTCGAATTAAAACTAAAAATCAACCAGTTTCATCATCCATCCAATACAAAAGATTTAGCCTAGCATATTCATGTAGAAATTACAAAAAAATAAAAGAAAGACATCACCCGAATCATAAAATGATGAAGAAAATCTGGAAATCTTCAATTTTGCCTTCAAATCCGGATCCAAACGATGAATTATCCCTTCTTCAATGTATAATTCTCTCTTTTCTCTCAAAAATAGGCTTACAATCTCTAAAATTAGGTATCCCCTTCTCTGTCGACGGCTCTTGAGATAAATAGGTCTAACAAAAACCATCCAAAAACATTTCGAAAAACAGAATAAGGAAATTAGAACTTTTCCCGGGTTCTAACCATGCGTACACATGGTTTTATATGTGCGTACGCACAATGCAATCCAAATGGCTTCAGTCGAGGACTTTTAGCACCGTGCGTACGCATGTCTTGCAAGCCTATGCGTACGCATGGTACAAATTTGAGGATTGGCAAATTGGTCCCTGAACTTTTTCATGTATGTGTTTTGATCATTTTCCAAAATTTCTTGTCTTGTTGACTTCTAATCAATTCCAATTGACTTTTAGCATTCCCAAATCATCATTTAGCACTCCGACTTAGCTTTTGAAGTATTGCATTTCAGTCTCTGAACTTTGCATTTGACGCGAATGAGTTCTTTTTCCCACTCATTTCCCTTGTTTCTGCATCTTTCGTTGATTGTTATCTACAAGCAATATATAGATAGGATTAAGCCATGTTTCATCAAGTTTGGCAACAAATAATCAATTTTAAGTGCTCAAATGAGTGTGTAAAATACCTTATCAATTAGCCATGTATCTCCAGATTTAAGAAGAAGAATATACATAAAAAAATGTAACCTTCAAAGTTTCCTCCTCTTCCACTAATTTTCTCAACAGAAAACCAGAGTATATATGTATGTTTATGTCTTGTTTTTGTATGTGAATCCGGTCAGTTAATACTGGTTATCACCTCCTCCATCGACAATGATTATCCAACAAATATTTTAGAGCTTTATTTGTAAAGTTTTCAACCCAAATTTCCAACATAAAGATTTCAATGATCTCCCATCGAGATAGTAGAAAATTTCATCTGATGTCCATTCTGTGATAGAACTGTAGGCAAAACGTTCAGCTGAGGGTCCATTTTTCGATGTATATTATTTTAATGTTCTTCATTGTTATGTCTAATACATAAATCCACACTTATAGAGGAATTTTTTTTAAAGATGTTTGACTAATTGAAAAAGGAGTTCAATGGCCAAATCATTGATCTTCAATCAAATAGCATAAAGCCAGTTATAGAGCTTGACGATGTGAAGTCACATGTATTAGCATTGATGTAGGATAGGAATTAACAGATAAATCATATTATCCTTTCTTAAAGTGATATTAAATATGATTTATTCGACATAAGATCGAATTTGAACATCTCTACGGATTTTGTGAATGCTATATATCAAGTTATGTGATATTGTGTTGTCATTTCTTCGTAATGAAAATTTATTTAGATATGTCACATGATTAAAGAATATGACTCATTCTGAAATCACAGGCCATAATGCACATGTCACAATTCACATGTCACAAACAAATTAAAAAATTTGGCAAGAAACATGTCGTATGGTAAAACTTTGATGTGTCTTGTGGAATGAACAAGCTTTGTGTGACAAGTGCAAGTGTTGTAAACTCTAATTTTCTACCAACTAAAAATAAATCAAGGAAAAGAGATTGAAATTATTGACTTCGTCCCGATGTCCTTTTCATGGAAGAATAATATGAGCAATGATATTTTTGTAAACAATTTGCAAGGAAGGAGTTGATTTGCAAGAAGCTTGGTGATATTTTCAATGTTCCTTCTTGTAACTCTGTGGCAAGCTTCGGTAGGACTATAACCTTCAAGAGTAGGATGAGCTTTTTGTAGAAAAAATTGAAATTCACATTCCTTGACCTCAATAATTGTTCGGATAAGATTTTTGGTGACGGTAATTTGTGTGTTTTTAGTAAACACGAAATCCCATCCACCCTAGGGGTGATAACCATATAAAAATGAACTCTTTCATAAGTTAAGGATATGTGTTTTCTTCCAAAGTGGCTACCGATACCCAACACATATTTTTGAAAAAAATTTCAATATGAAATGTGGGGGCTTCAATAGTAAAATCGAAAAAATCAACATTTTTACCAATGAAAATAGGCGATTTTTCAAAATGGATTTTTTGGCACCTCGGGTTCTTTATCGGAGAAGGAGGAAAGAGAAGGCCGCCTTGCCATGCTTTTTATTCTTTTGCTCCTTCCTCTTTGGCTTGACATGATAAAGTATAGATTTGAAGAAGTCGTATACCAATTTTTCGACCAACTATGTGTGTGTGTGTATTAGCTACGTACTTCAAATTCATCTATAATTCCCAAACCTCGTCAAATATGCAAAAATCCATCAAGAGCTAGAGGTTTAGTAAAAATATTGGCTAATCGATTTTCCCTTTTTACAAATTCTAATACAATACCTCCATTTTATGCATGATCTCATAGAAAGTAGTGTCTAATCTCAATCTGCTTCGTTTGAGAGTGCAAAACAAGTTCTTTTAATATGTTTATAGTACTTTTGTTATCACACATAATAGATATATGGTCAAACAACAAGGGATAATCAATAAGAGTTTGTTTTATCCATAGAAGTTGTGCACAACATCTAGCAGCCAAAATATATTTGGCTTTGACAATAGATAATGCAACGAAATTTTGTTTCTTATTAAACAATGACACAAGTGCAATGCCTAGAAAATCACTTGTTCTACTAATGGTCTTATGATCAATTGTTCAAACGGCCCAATTAGCACCCGAATAGCTAAGTAAGCCAATATGGGTTCCCTTTGGATACCGTAGACCTAATGTTCTAGTGCCACTAAGTTATCAAAAGATTCGTTTTATGACACTAAAGTGTGATTCTTTAGATTAGATTGAAATCTGTTATACAAGTATACACTAAATATAATATCGAGTCTACTTGCTATTAAATAAAGAAGTGATCCAATTATACATCGATATTTAGTTATGTCGACGGAAGTACCTTGTTCATCTTTGTATAATTTTATGGATGAGCTCATTGACGTGTTCATGAGCTTCAATTCTTCCATGTCAAATCTTTTGAGCATATCCAAAATGTACTTGTTTTTTACTAATGAATATTTGCTTGATTTAAAGTCCAAGAAAGAATTTGAGTTCTCTGATCATGCTCAATTTAAATTTCTTACTCATACATTTTGAAAATTCTTCACAAATAGAAACATTAGTTGTACCAGAAATACTATCATTGACATAAATTTAAACAATAATCATTTCATTCTTTTTTGTTTTGATAAAGAGGGTAGTATCCGATTTACCCATTAAGAAGCCGTTCGAAAGTAGAAACTTGCTCAATCTTTCATAGCAAGCTCTAAGAGTTTGCTTTAAATCATAAAGAGCCTTTCTAATTTTAAAAACATAATCTAGTTACTTTGATATTTAAAATCAGTTAGTTGCTTTACAAAAACTTCTTGAATAAAGTAAAATAGAAATGCACTTTTAACATTCATTTGATAAGGAGTGAATCCTTTATGACATCCATAAGCAAGAAGCATGTGAATTAGTTCTAATCTAGCAACCGGTGCAGAAGTTTCATCAAAGTCGATACCTTATTCTTGATTGTAACATTGGGCCACTAATCTAGTCATGTTACGAACAATAATCTGTTTTCACCTTTTTTATTTTTAAAAATCCATTTTATACCTATAACAGTTTGATCATTTGGTCTAGCGACTAAATCACAAACATTATTTCTTTCAAATTGATTTAGTTTTTTTGTATAGCTAGAATCCTAAATTCATCAAACTTGACTTCTTTGAAATTTTTTGGTTCAATTTGCGAAATGAAAGCACAACTATTAAGATGATTTCTAGTAGAAGCTCTAGCAATAATACTATTGGATAGATTACCAATAATAAGTTCTTTTGGGTGAGAATGATCAAACATCCATTCTTTAGGTAGAGTAGGGTCATTTGATACTTCGGAAGGTTCTATTTCACTTTGTTGAACATTTGCTTCTTCCTTGTATTTATCTTTTGGATATTTCATGTTTTGATCTTGAATAATCATTTGTACGAAATGAATTTCCAATCCTTCATAATTAACAATTTATTTTTCTTGATCAAGAGGCTTAGTCTCATCGAAAGTAGCATGCATAGATTCTTCAACAACTAGAGTTCTTTTGTTAAATACTCTATAAGTTTTGCTAGTTAATGAATATCCAAGGAAGATTCCAATATTTGGATCAAATTTTCCAAATTTTGTTTTGTGTTTAAAACAAAACATTTGCAACCAAATACTTTGAAATAACCAATATTTAGAATTTTATTTTTCCGGAGCTCATAGGGAGTTTTTGTTGTTTTTCGAGTAACTAAAACTTTATTAACAATGCAGCAAGCGGTGTTGACAACTTTAGCCCAAAAATATTTTGGTAAGCTATTTTTACTAATCATAGTCCTAACTATTTCTTACAATGTACGATTTTTCTTTTATTCAATATCATTTTGTTGATGAGTTCTAGGAGTCGAGAAACTGTGTTTCTATCTATTTTCACTACAAAATTATCAAAAGCAATATTATCAAATTCTCCACTATGATCACTTTTAATTGTTGTAATAGTGTTTTTTTTTCTTTGAACATTTTTACAAAAGTGTATATATGCATTTAAGGCTTCATCCTTCAAATTTTAAAAAGGACCCAAGTAAATCTAGAAAGGTTGTCAACAATAATGAATGCATAATGTTTACCATTCAAGCTATCAGTTCTAGAAGGTCCAAAAACATTCATGTGGAGAAATTGTAAATGTTTTGTAGTTGAAGAGTATTGTTTGAGTTTGAAAGAGTTTTTCACTTGTTTTCCAAATTGACATGTATCGCATTTTTTTTTTTTTTTTTTTTTTTTCAATTTTCAAATTCGGCAAACCTTTAACAGAGCAATTTTTGAAATTTTTTGAAAGAAAGTTCATGTTAGCATGGCCTAATATTCTATGTCATAACCAAGTATCAAAGTTCAAACTTGATAAACATTTTTCACACTTTCAAACTCAATGTTTATGATATAAATATCTTTACATCAACTTCATATAAACATAACCTCTTTAGCTATAGCATCTTTAATAAGACATTTAGAAGAATCAAATTTAATATTAACCTTTATCACATAATTGACTAATACGTAGCAAGTTATATTTAAGTTTATCAACTAATAAAACTTTCTCAATAGAAAGGATATGAGTGATTACCAATGTTTCCAATACCATTAAGTTTTCTTTCGACGTTATCTCCAAAAGTGACATGAGATCCTTATTTTTGATATTCGACAATAGAGATTGATCTCCGGTCATGTGCTTTGACCAACCACTATCCAAGAACCATTTACTTTTTATTTTTCTTGGTACCTACAAGAGTAATTTGATTTTCGATTTTTGCTTTCAAAGTGTAGTTTCTTTTTAATTTGACAATTAAAAGCAACATATCAATTTTTATTACCAAAATTACATCTAGTGTTTGGAAGAGAGGAATTTGAAGCTTTAACAAATAAATTTTTGAGAGATTTTTTTTGTTAAGAAGGGTTTATTTCCAATTCCTCCTTTATCGAAAACATATTTTTGTTCACCAATCATTAAGTCGAACTTTTTCTTTTCTTGAGTGAACTTCTAACACAATCTTAGTAAAATCTACAACTTTTTCTTTTAAGGAGGAATTTTCTTCAATTAAAGAATGGTAATTAACCTTTTTTCCAAATTCCTTTTGGTTTCTAAAATTTTCTTGACTTCATTTTTCAATAAAAGAATGCTTCTTTTTTAGAATTGAAGGTTTCAAGGCAAATTTTTCAAATTGATCAAGAATCTCATCATAAGAAGTGGATAAATAGGATTTACTTCATCTTCAACTGTCATGAAGCACATGTTGGCGATTTCTTCTTGACGTTCATTATCATCATGATCTTCATCGTCACTCTCATTCCATGTCACTTGGAGTGCCTTTTTCTCGATAACTCTTTTCTTATTTGGACACTCAATTTTCTTGTGACCGGGTTTTCACAATTAAAGCAAATGATCTTCTTGTTTCTTTCTAAAGTTACTATTTGTTTTAAATCTTCGATTATTGTAAAAGCCTCTCAATTTCTTAACAAGAAGAACTAGATCATCTAGCTCTTCATCAATCATATTTTCGCTTGTAGCTCCTTCATCAATTGTCAATTTTAAAGCAATTTGGCTCTTAGGAGGTTCCTTTGATCCTTCTTTACTTCTCTTCATTTTTTCCTTAGTTTCGACATTTTTGGGCTCATAAGTCATCAAGGTTCCATATGGCTCTTCCAATGAATCTAAGTTGAAATCTTTGATATCTCTATCAACATCTTTAATGAGCTCCAATATTTCGATAGCGACTTAAGCATTTTACTTACAAGCTTACTGTTCGTAAATTTACGATCAGAACATTTAAGGACATTAACAATATCGGTAAAACGAGTAGTTATATAAACAATTGGTTCCTTTTGTTTCATGAAGAAGTTTTCAAATTCTATAATAAAAAGACTAATCTTCACATTGCTAGTGGCAATTTGCATAACTTTTAAAACATGTCATATATCAAATGTGGAATCACATGTGCTAATACGATTAAATTCATTTTTATATAAGGCACAATAAAGTATGTTTTTGGCTTTAGCATTCAATAATAATTTTCTTTTATCTTCCTTATCATATTCATCTCTAGATTTAAAAATTACTTTATCCGGTTTATCATCCTCTTTAATAACCTTTTTAGACACATATGGACCAAATCCACTAACTTCTCAAACATTATAATTTATAGATTGAACATAAATCATCATCCTAACTTTTCAATGGTCATGATATATGCCATCAAATAAGTGAGGACAATCTGTGGAATGTCCCTAAATGTTTTGAAGATTGTAATTAGTCATTACTCAATATTATGAAATCATTAAAATGACCACCTAGCCCTAATATTGATTGATATCACAAAATAACTAATCAAGAGGGGGTGAATTGATTTTCAAAAGGTTTTCAAAAAATATATCCAAATCTAAACAAGCTATAAATGAATAAATCAATCAATTAATATGCACAGATATTAAAGCGATAAATAAAAGGGAAGAGATTGTGCAAACGATATAATTGTGAAGGTTCGATCCAAAACAATGATCTACATCATCCATTAGCAAACTCTCCATCACGAGCAAAACATTTTCACTATAATGATTGGCTTATGGTATAATCCAAACCCTTATAAAGCTCTCGATGACTTGTAAACAAGGAGCATAGATCTTTATACAATATTAAGGTTTACATGACCTCAATGCAATCCACAAGTTTGAAGAATATTTTTACAATTTGAATCTCTCTCTTAATAAATAATACAAATGAATTAAGTACTAAAAGAGACTAACACTTCAATGAATATCGATAAATGAAGTTCAAGCGTTAGATGAGAAAAACTTTGATGACAAAGATGATTTTCAAAAGTTAATTCAACCAATCAAAAGTTTTTCAAAACAAAGTGCTTGAGATAAATAAGATGTAAGCTTTAAAGAATTTCGTTCAAGAGTGTCTCATTTTTAATGCTCTTGGAAAGTCTTGCAATGGATACAAAAAGTGAATGTATTTATAGAGTTTAACGAGCAAAATATATGTGGAACTAGACAAGCAACCGGACGTCCACACGGGCGATCCGAACGTTCAATACTTATTTCGAACGTCTGCATTTCATGAGTTTGGTCTATTTTGACTTTTTTTAATCCTAAGTGAATGTTTTTGAAAAAATTGAGTGGTGTTTTTCAAAATATGATCTAAGTTCAATTATAATTTTGAAAATCAATTTTGCTTTTGATAAAAGATAATTTTTTGAAAATAATGATCAAAATAATTTTTTAGTGCATAAAAATGGTTTTTGAGTTTTTATCATTTATTGCTAAAAATTGAAACTTTTATACCTTTACAAATAAGTAGAGGAGCGTATAGTCTGTTGAGCTTCTTTTGATATTTGACTTTTGTTACTCGTCTCAAGTGATTTGACTTGAATGCTCGACTTCCATCTCTAGCTTCATTGTAAGTTCGATTTGTAATGTGAAAGTCTTGATGGGGATCTTTTTGTCATTGATCAATAAATATTGCATTGAAGAACTATAGTCACTCCAGATTGATTGTTAGAAAATAATTTTATCTTGTTTATTAAGATCAAAACGTTAAAGATGAAGTCAACCATAGGTCAACATACCCTACAATATTTTTTTTCTTTTCAAATTGTAATAATTATTGAAACCTTATATACAGGGTTCATTATTAGAATCAAACATGCACTTGAGTTTTTACACTTCTTTTATTATTGTTACTTTTTCTTTTAACTTTACAACGATATTGAAATTTACTATGTAATTTGAAGAATCGTAAAGTCTAATTTTTATCCTCTTTTCCCCTACAATATGCAATGCTCTATTTAAGTATTGATTTTTTTCCTCGATAGCTGTGATATTTCCATTTTTTTATAATTAAAAGGTACCAATTTAAAGTCAATAATTACATAAAAATATAAATAATTTGGTTTGGACTGTCCATGACATCATAATTAGGTGGTGTTGGCGCATTCAAAATGTCTCAATTCACACAAGCTGATAAAATCATAAAAGTCATTCTTTCAATCAAACTTATAAAAGCGAAGGAAAAGCGTAAATTTCATATGCGGCAACCTTAGCAAAATCTCAATTGAGTTGGTAAATTTTATGACAATATGTTTAAATTAAAATATTAAAAGGTATATCTATTTTAAAATTTTTAACACTTTTATTCTTGGCATGTGAGTAAGTGGAAGGTTCATCGTGATTTGGCTGTCAATTAAATAATTTTCATCAATCTGAGATATGACAAATGATTTAGTACATGAATTTAAAACTACTTGAAAGTGAAAGTTGAGTTACTGTAGTTAAAATTCACCTGAAGAAAGATTGCTCCAACTCCCCACTAACCCATCTTAACTTAATAAATAATTATTAAATTAATTGAAGGACAGAATATTTGTACAAGCAATATATTTGTGTCTTTCCATCACTGTATATACTATATATGTGACAGGTAGCCAGCGGGTCCTATTATTTTATACGCAAAATGAGTCTGTATTTTGCTTTGTTTATTGTTCATCACACTTTTATAATCTTTTTCAGTAAAAGAATTTCACTGCAGTAAATATACATATGGTAGTTACTGCATATCATTTTGTCTCTGTATTTGACTGTAAAATTGTAGGAACTGTGGCATGAAATGTGAGGTGAATCTGTTGGAGATTACGAGGAGGACAAAAGTTAGAAGAATGGGGTGTAAGGGAGCAAGAATAAGACTGGGACACACCAAAGGTAAAAACTTTCCAAGTTGCAGAACCGGACAACCCCATTCTCAATACTGCTTTACACACCCAACAAATTATACATACAAATTTGTAAACCCTTTTTTTTCTTTCTTCTCTTTCTTTTTCTTCTCTTTAATTCAGAACAGCCCACATGAGTAAATGATTTTGTTTTTGTTTTTCGGTATGAAATTATTTGTGGGGGTTTTTAGAATTTGTGGAAACAATTTGATTAATGTTAATTTTTTCGGTTTTCTTTGTGAATTTTGTAAATTGAGTATAGAGGGTTTGGTGGCGTAATAAACCCCTGATTGTGTGTCGGCGCAGGGTCCCTTTCTGTCGGCATTATCTCTGTTTTCATCCATCGATGATGCTGATGTTGATTGTCATTACTCATTATGATATTTTCCATTCCCAATTTTAATTGAAACAAAAAAAAAAAAAAAAAAAAAAAAATTGAACTAAGCTCCTTTGAATTTGACGATTGGTTAGTTGAAGCAGCACCATCAATCAATCAATCAATCAGTTTGTACTTCTTTTGGGTTTTGATTGCAGCAAATCATTTTTCTTGAATTGGGAATTTGAATGCTGGAAATTGTAATGTGAGTAATTTTCTTGATCTGAGAAGGAAAAAGTTTCTCTCCTTCAAAATTCAAGCTCTGGGTTCTGAGGGATCTTGCCAAGTCGGCTTCTATTGCAGCAAAGATTCAGATTTTTCTCATTTTTTACTATTTTGCCGTGAGGTCCACTAGTTTTAGTTTATGTTTTCTGTTGCTCGATTTCATTTTTGATTGCATTTTGTTAGTTTTGAAGCCTGAATTAGCTTGTACAATTGTGCATTCTGGCAATAAGATTGTTCCTGAATTTTAGTTTGTAGTTCTGATATGTCCACATATATTAGTTTATAAATGCTGAGCTTCTGTACCGTTTGTAATTTCAAATGTCTCTTGGAATCTGTTTTCAATAAAAGAAAAGAAGCATACTTGAAGGGCCCATAGAGAATAGCTCGATTAAGAAGTTTCCTGGTTCTTATCTGGATCCTCTGACTCCCAATTGGGTTGCCTTCCCAGTGAGATAATGTAAAAATGATTCTTGTTGATTCGACATTCATGTGAGATGGAACAATGAATATCCCTACAGTTTTGTTATATGGGAACCCGCTGATTTCATGCAAAATTTTGATCTCTGCACCATGTTCAACTTTTAATTCTGAGCTACCTGCTTCGTGAAATTTTTACTCACCCTTGCCTCTATAGGAAAGAATAGAATTTTGGATTTCAAATAAATACATGCATGTGAATTGCATGAGCAAAATATGCCCTGAATGTAAAATGATTTATACATTAAACATTTGTGTAATCTGTTCCAGTTATTGTATTGTGTTACTTTCATTTTCGTTCAATAATTAAAATAAATTCCATACGTGGAAAATTCTGCTTGCCCTGTTCTCTTCACATTTGAGTATCTCCTTTTAATCTTCTTTCATGCATATTTGCAAATTTCAGGTTTCATGCGTGATAATCTATATTTTCGGGACCACTCACCACTGTAGCTGAAGTTGGATCCCGGACCAAATGTCAAGGACTCTTGCAGCAATTCTAGGAGGTGCTGCAGGAGCCATGGCATTGGCAGGGATACTGGTTATAATTTTATGGTACTGCCTTTTCCATAGACAGAGCATTTCAAGAACCTCTGAGACAGGTTCTTCCGATCCATCTGTGCAAGGTAACTTAGGTTTTTGGTAACTTTAAATGAGAACTACCATATTCAGTTTGAGTAAATGTTGGATGATAAATGTTATACAGCAGTTGGAAGAAGCATAAGCGTTGAAATGGCTTTGCAAGGTGCTAGGCGCTTTGAATTGGAAGAATTATCATTAGCAACAAAAAATTTCGGCGATAAAAGTTTGATAGGTCAAGGAAAATTTGGGGAGGTGTACAAAGGCTTGCTACATGATGGGATGTTTGTAGCAATAAAAAAGCGACATGCTCCTCCTAGTAAGGAGTTCATTGATGAGGTGACTTCCCTATTATTGTACAAAATTGATTGGAATTAATACAATGATTAAGGCTATCTATCTGGACTGCTAATGATCAGCAGTTTAGGTGGCATTAATTGATATGCCATCTTAAATGGAACCCATATCCGTGCATTTAAGATGTCATATCAATTAATGCCACTTAATTACCACTAGATTGCTAGACCGTTGGATGATTAGCAGTTTAGATAGATAGTATTATTCTAAGACATATGGATGTAGAAGTTAGAATCTGACGTGTTGATCTTATCACTTTTGACTTTTGGTTGGAAAGTGGTGGGAGGGATAAAAGAGACACACTGCCTCATCAATGCATGGAAATCTACATGGAAAATCTTTAGGTCATTATGGGATTTTATTGCACTTACCAATTGTTGAATATCTAGTATTCATATTCTAATGTTATGTGCACTTGTTTTTAACTTAATATCAAAATAATATGAACTCCCCAATCAACAATGAATAATTTGGAGATATTCTGATTCTAATTCTCTGTCATGGATTTGCAAATCTGTTCATTCTATTTCACTTTGTCATCATCTTAAATAGAGGCCCTTTGAACTTCTTAAAGTTTAATTTGACGTTTCGTCGTTCTATCCTCTTTCGTTTTTGCATGTGACCTTTTTCCTGTTTCCTTTTCTGAAGACTACTATTATAAGAGTTTCAACATAAATAGTTCGAACCTATTGTAACTGACAGATGGATTTCCATGCCAAAATTCAGATGCGTTCCTAACCTATTTATTGCTTATTTCACCTATATGTTGAATGCACAACAACTACAACAAAAAGTGGCCTATGTTTTCAATAAATTTAGAACTTTTTTCAACTTTTTGTTAATTCATAAATAAATCTACCAAGAAGATCTAACACAATCAAATTCTCACGATCAGGCCATGTTAGCATGGCAAAATTTCCTTATTTTTTGAGTACTTTATAGATTGAATTTTAGATTTTATTTCTTATCAGGTACGGTATCTCTCGTCTATTCAACACCGGAATCTGGTCACCCTTTTAGGTTATTGTCAAGAACATGATGTACAGATTCTTGTTTATGAGTATATACCCAATGGAAGTGTATCCATTCACTTATATGGTAAATCTTTCTCTCTCTCTCTCTCTCTGTGTGTGTGTGTGTGTCCGTGTTTGTGCACATGTGCATGTGTATTGTTTAATTTAACATGTTCATTCAAGTACGCCTTGTTAATTTCATGCAAGCTAGATCCTTTTCCAAAACAGATTCTTGTCTATGGAACTATGATATACAAACTCTATTGCAAAATTTGCACCCACTGCTTTCTTTTTTAGCCGCTTTTCTCCTGACATTGTTTTGATTGAATCTACACCATTGGGTCTCTCTCTCTCTCTCTCTCTCTCTCTCGTGGAGGTGGGGGTGGAGGGATGGGGATTGGTTGTTTCACTGTCTTGGTTTAATGCAACTTATCAGTCTTCATTGGATTCATTTCTCAGGTGCTGGTCAGGTTTCACAAGAAAAGCTTGAATTCAAGCACAGGCTTACAATAGCTCTTGGGGCCGCTAAAGGTGATCTTCTGCAAAATCAGTGAGCATTTATGCTTTCCTGGTCGTAGTTCATCTTCTCTTATGCTAAATAGTAAATTTAATACTATATTACAATCCTGACTGCAAAAATTCTTTTCTAGAGTTAAAACTTATATTGGTGAATATGCTTCTTTAGTGGTATAGTATCTCAAAGAACTGATTTTAGGGATTCCAACTGACCTGTACTCAAACCATATGTAGGTTTGGCTTACCTCCACTCCCTTAGTCCTAGATTGATTCACAAGGATTTCAAAACAGCAAACGTTCTTGTAGATGAAAATTTCATAGCTAAGGTGGCAGATGCTGGGTTACGCAATTTTCTTGGAAGATTTGAGCAAGCAGGCCCATCTTCTCAGTTAGCAGCTGATGAGTTTTTCCTCGCCCCAGAGTAATACATGTGCTATTCTGTTGTTTATTATATAGTTCATGTCAGAGTTATTGATTATAATTTCATTTACCCATGTAGGGTCAGAGAGTTCAGACAATTTTCGGAAAAAAGTGATGTCTACAGTTTTGGGGTATTCCTTTTGGAGTTGGTAAGTGGGCAGGAAGCAAGAGACTTGCTTTCTTCAGACGTCAATGAAAACCTTGTTGAATGGGTATATAGTTATTCCTCGCACAACGTAATTTCATTTCTTTACATTGAAGGACATCTGTTTACAACATGTATACTGGTACTGAAGTGGAGTGATCCTTGCATGATTAGTAAAGCGTGTGTGTGAAGAAACTGGCAGCACCTCTAGTTATTAATGCATTCTATGATTCAAATGAGGGTGCACCTAATACGTTTCTTTTGTTTTTTATTTCTTTTTTAGATGCAAAATCTTCAAGAATCTGGCAGTATATCAACCATCATCGATCAGAGATTGGGAAATAGCTTTACTACAGAAGGCATGGAAGAGTTTTTACAATTAATAATGCATTGTGTATACCCTTCAAGCGATAAGCGTCCTGCAATGAACTATGTGGTATTAGAACTTGATCGTATACTTGAGAAAGAAATGAGCTTGACAACAATTATGGGAGAAGGGACACCTGTTGTGACCCTTGGAAGCCAGCTTTTTAGGGCTTCAAAATAAAGAAAGAAATGGGAATCACTGCTTTGAGTGTGCATTGTGAAATATACTTTCCTGGAAACAAAAGAGCTGTTTTGTTAATTGTATAAAGAGCAGCTGGATGATTTTGATTTTTTTTTGATTTTTTCGTCATAGTTGTATGAAATCTTCTTGTAGAAGCATGTATAGTTAACAGTACTGTGAAGGTTGAGTAAGGATTGGGATTATTGCGTTGGTTGGTGATGTAATTTTTCTGTACAATTGCATGTTGAGGAAAGTGGAAGGGATTTGGTTTAGTTGCTTCCTTAATAGTTGTGGGTTAATTTGCTGTTTGTATTAACCAGTTTTCTGTCAGTCCTGTCTGATTTTGGAACTTCAAAAAAGAACTATTTTCAAATATTAAGTTCACTGTCCTTTGATATTTTTTGAAATAATCTTGTTTTGGTCTCTACTAATGGAATTCTAAGGTCTTGAGAGTAGGGATCTTAACATAATTTCCACCTATTAAATGGACCAGACTGTACCTCTCGAAGGTGTTGAATTCTCAATAGTTGGAGGATTGCTCGATTAAAAGTTTGAGTATTTTCTGTTATTCGTTCAATCTTTGGTATTCCTTATGATTCATAATTAGTAATATATTAGGATTGAATTTATAACTACCCGAATCTTTGTGTCCAAACTGTTAATTTACGTATTGTCTAGTTTGAGAGATTATCTATCCTCTTGCCTTATGAATTTTTCTTTGCATTCCTAAGATTCGAACTCAAGACCGTCTACAAAAATTCTAATACCAATTGAATTGCTATAAAAAAAACCCCCGAGTTTTTGTGTCCAAACCATTTAAATCCATATGCGTACGGTACATATCGAGTTTTATATTTAACAAAAATTGAAATTGTCATGCTCTACTTGAACGAAAACAGCTTTCGAGCTTTTCATTTGCAGTCGTATAAATGCGTTCTGAAAGAGTTGACAAAACTACAACATTTTTGAAACATACAAAGACTAGTTTAATTAGAAAACAATTATAGACCAAAATTAATTTTTTTTTTATTTTTTTATTTTTTTTTAATCTCTATCTTACTCTATTCATCAATAATTACTTGATTTTTTTATTATATTATTCAATCATTCAAATCTATCCTAATGAGCGATGATGCCCTTTTCAAGAGTTGTAATTTTTCCATGTGGTGGACCCATTTTCTTTCTTAAATAAATAAAAATTTAGTTCAAACTTTCGTTTACTAACTACTTGACTATGCTGGACAGATTAGACCGTTGGATGCCGTGCCAGCATAGGTTTGTGCATGTTTTGGCATTATCGTCTTTATGTTGTTCGTTGTCGTGGGGTTTTCTTACTATATATATAAATACTGATACGTTGTTTGTGACTTTTTTTAAAATTAAAATTAATAAAATTGCAAGGTTGGTTTGCAATTCTTGATTTTTGTTTGATAATTTGAGGATTCAATGATCTTGAATTT
This sequence comes from Osmanthus fragrans, assembly GCA_019395295.1. NCBI lineage: Eukaryota > Viridiplantae > Streptophyta > Magnoliopsida > Lamiales > Oleaceae > Osmanthus > Osmanthus fragrans. Next base: position 19,164,745 of record CM033347.1, on the reverse strand, counting down.
TATTATTGAAGATGGAATTGATTAAATTACACGTGCACAATACTAGATTGGCTACAATTGTTAATAATTTAGAAAATTTTGTACAGAATTGAATTTGCAAAATGAGAAATATACTCACAATTTAGAACTGAATGTACGTCAAATTATGTAATTGATTATATTTTGGCCACTCAATTAGGTCCCATATCTTTATTTTTCTGCAATCAAGTCATCAATATTATAAATTTTATTACACTGTCCATCAGTCTAATGGCAGATACGCAACTTAACAAATTGGAAATGTGGAGTTACTATTCGTCGGGTAAGCTTTAAATACTAAAGTCATAATTATTCTCCTTCTACTCAACATTGGATAAATGTAATCATTTGCATCTATTCCTCTACTTAGGTACTGGAACGTGGTGCGATTCAGTCTGATTTCAAAAAGAATCGAACCAGTTGATTACAAATGGGTATCCTAAATATAAAATTACTAATTGTATTTAGGGTTGAGCAAAACTCTCGAATCGAATAGGATAGAACCGGACTCAAATCGAATTGAGCAGTTCTTCTTGAATTAAATATCCAAACGAGTATCTGAATTGATAACCGACGGTTCGGTTCTCAGTTCTAGATCAAGAACCGAATCTCCCTATTTTTAAATTTTTTTTATTTTAAATAAATAAGTCAAGTTATTTTATTATTTTTTAAATAAATTTGCTAACAAAAAATATGAATTTCCTATTTCTAATTTTCAATTCAAACCTAACTTAATCAAATTGACCTAAAAATTATCCAAATCTGTTATTTTACTGTAGTATCGTTTCTTCTGGAGAAATCGAATTGAAATTCGACAGTGTCTCTCTTAATTATTGTAAGCTCGCTATCGTCATCTTCCTGTGATTTTCACAATAAAATCTATGAAGAACTTAGTAAAGAAAGACGTAAAAAAACACATAAGATTAGACTTCGTTAATCTGTAATAGCTAAAATTGTACATGTTATTAGTTGAATTAATGTAGTTTTGTAAATATTAAAAAAATTGATTATAGTACAGAACCTGGAAACCAAACCCGACCGATTCCATAATTAAATTTGAACCCGACGATTCCACTTACTAAATACCCGAAAATTTCAGATCCGATTCGGTTCTCGTTAGAACAGATGCGAATCGGATCGTGCCCAACCTTAATTGTATCTCTAAACATGAAATCAAACCACTAGTTCAGGATTAGGTTTGGGTTCGATCCAATTCGATTTCTTTTATTTGAAGTTGTCAAAATCATTAACCAATACAAATGGAAAATATAACTATAAAAAAACTTAAAAATCAATTGTTTAGACTTTAGATATTAAATTCTCCATAATTGTTTCATTATAACGATTTAAGTTGATGCTAATGATTTACATTTTTTCAATTTTAACTATTCTCAACAATTTATATCGACTAGTTAATTGGAAGCAAGGACGGATTTAGGTACCGACCAGCTAGAGCGGTCGCTCTAGTTGGATCCGCTGAGAAGATTTTTTTTTTTTGGGAGAATAGATAAAAGATTGATATTATATATTCAATAATTCATTTTTTTTATTATTATTTTTTTTTTTTTTACATTTATCCTTAGTAACTCAGTTGGTTGGTGCTTCCTCTATTAAATAGAGGTTTTTGGTTCGAAACCTTCTAATGACAATATGTTATATATTTTTTGTAAACAATTTTTACCAAAAACAAGTGCAAAGTGGATTTGAACTAGTGATCTTAGTTAAATGATATTGATAACTTTACCATTATGACAAACATTGATTTGTGACACTCAATGAAATAAAATAATATATGTTCATTTTACCGATTTTAATGCAAATAGAAACATTTTAACCAGTTATTTGTCCCTCTTCTTGATTTTTTTCTCTAATCAATTTATTTAAGAATTTGGTAAATTAATGGCGAATAAATTCGTAAAATTTTTTACCATAGTGTCATAAGGAGTCTTTCAACAAAATTTATTTAATTAATAGAATGTTCCATTTTTCTTTCACAAAAAATCAATCACGGAAAAGTGAAATCATACAAACACATAAAATTGATATAAACACATAAATAGTTTCAAATTTGTTAATATAGTAATGCTTGTTTAATTAACTTTAATTGTAAACTGAATATTGACATTTTGTTAATATATATTGCATGTTTGATTGAAAAATAAATTAAAATATTTTATAGAACGATTTTTCATCCGAAATTAAAGTTGGTACCTAGTTCTAGTTCTAGTTCTAGTTCTAGTGGTGTATTTATTTAATTAAATATTACTAAACAACACCGCTATCACAAACGTTAATCGTTGACAGTAAGCGTTCAATGTTCACGGTCCGCCCTAGCTGGATTTAAGTTCTGGACTCGCCCCGGATTGGAAGCAGAATATTGTTGGCTTGAACAGGTTTTCGAAAAATATGTTTCAGTCTCACTTTCATTTTCTTTATACTTTGAGGGGTCTAAAGCGCTAACTTGGAAGAGATGACAAGAATCCAGGCCTTTTATTAGTTCAAATTTGAAATTATTTGTCAGAGTTTATAAACAATACCAGAAGTGAATAAGAATTTGTGCATAATGATCAAGCTCTAAAGAAACAAAGGTAAAATGTTGGGTGCATTAGCCACTACTTAAATTTTAAAATAAAAATATCAGGTTAAATCTTATTTTTGGTTCTAGATTCCAAACATAAAACTTGATTGGAACAACCGATCCTCAGTTTTAATACCCAAAATCGATAAGAAATTAAGTATGAATCGAATCAATTAGTTTCGACCTCTTTTTGTTCAGTACAACGGTTCTATACACTTTTGCCCACCTCAACTATAGTTGACAAAAGTTGCCCACTGATCAGTTAAAATTTAACGTCTACGTAGCTGTTCAACATTAGTTTGAGTAACGTAGATGGAAAGAGTAACAAAATTTGAAATTATAAATTGAGTAACTTGATTGCAACAACTTAAAAATTAGTGATCCAATTAAAATTTGGAGTATAGGTGAGTGACCAAAATAGTGATTTTACGTTACACTTGCAGATACTATATCCTTTTATTTAATGTAAATCAAAACCAAATCAGTTCAATAACAGACAGAGGATAACTTGAAAAACCATACTAGTATATACTAACCGATTGTTCGAACAATTCCCGCAAGTGTACGGATTATTGACAAGTAATAGATTTAGTGAATTGTGAATATCGTTTCACAAAGAGTAAACCTTAAATTGAATTGTATTAGTTCGCAATTTGGTTCGAATGTTGAATAAAATAGGTGTATTTTAATTATTCTAAATTATCTACTAATTACCTTAAATGAATTTAAAATAAAAGATGGGATGTATGTGTTGGACTTTCGAATCCACTTATTATTATTCTATTTTCAATTTTCAATCATGTAATTTAGTTTTATTCATGCATTTCTGACAATCGATAATTTTATTATATTCAATTTTCTTTTCTAAGATAAGTTAATTCTATTCTAGTCACCACTTGTTCTATTCCTAGTCCGAATTGAATGAATAGAACTCATTCAATTATACGATTATCTAGGTGATAACACATTCAATAACACAATTATCAAGATGATTGCACACGTGATATTATTATTCCTAACACCTATTGTCTTTTAATCATGTAGTGTTTCACTTAATTGTGAACTTTTCAATGCTACTTGCTACTAATTACTGAAATGGCGCGCAATTATTTATATAATGCAAAGAGCATGCATAATTAATTAATAAAAACAAGAATTCCTAAACTACTTGTTTTTGAATTAAAAATAAATAAATGTTTTATCTTCATCCAACACAAAGGAAGCTAGCTTAGCATGCTTCTAAAGATAAAACAACAAGAAAAATGGAAAAATATCACCCGAAATTTATAAATATAAGAAAGAGACGTCACGGTCTAAATTCTTGTTCTTAATCAATCCCGAGCTTTGATAATTCAAGTTCTTGATATTTTTTGATGCAATTCACGTACTAAATTTGTTCTCATCTCCAACTTATGATGAATTTGCCTCTCATTCTTGAATAATTTTATAATATGAAAGTGATATGAGAGGTGAGACAGATATCCCCTCATGATCGATTTTGTTTTTTATTTATGTGTCAAAAATCATGTTGAAATTGATTTTCAAGAAGAGTTTGAAGCAAAATACGGAAGTGCATGAAGGTCCTGAAAAAATAACCTTGAACGCACACATGTATAAGCATCGCACACGCAATTTATGCGTGTTTCAACCACATGTTGAAAAAATGATGGCTCGTGCGGGTGGATCTGCACAATTGTCAATATTTGTATAATAATTTTTTCTCCCAATATCCGATTAGAGCGATTCAAAGTGCTTTGAAAATTAACTCAAAGGATTACAATTCTTCTAGAAGTATCCTTTTTCCAATTAGAGTATTTACTATGGGATAAATGGATCTCAATATGAGACAAAAAAAATTCAGGCAATAACTTATTCGGCTGAAAATTGATTTATGAGAATATTTTGACTATATTTCACTCATTTAACTTCTAATTGCATCCAATCGATCTTATGTGATCTTCTATCATCGTTTATTATTTTATTATATATTTTATTTTTACTAGCTTTCCTCTAAATTATTTGATTATTTTTCTCAATTAAAATTGAAATATTTGAATACATTAAATTAAAGAGAGTGTATTTGACTATCTAAATTCGGAGAGCCAAACCCACTCTTTATTTTAAAATGTTAATTTGAATAGTGTTTTGGAGCATAATTTTATAGGTTGACTCCCTTGAAATATTCACATAACCCTTAACTCTTGTCTTGGTCTGTCCCCCAGTTTGTAGAATTTTGTGTGTTTCTATTAGGGATGGATCCAAGATTTTTGATAATGGGACTGAAACATAAGAAAGCCAATGTAATCAAATTTATAAATAATAAAAAAATCGTTGAAGGACATTATTTATTTAAGTCATTCTCAACAAGAATTTGAAACATAGTATTCATATATAATAGAGTCTAGATCCATTTTTTCAGCAACTTCTCGTTCGATAAAAAGTATCATACAATAAAAAAGAAAGTCATCATTCATTTTTTTTGTGAACTACTGTCTTTACATATTTCATTGCTGAAAATGTACGCTTAGTACTCGCTGTAGAAACATGTAATGGCAATACAAGACGAATCAATCTAGTCACCATAATATAAGTTTTGACCTTTAACTCTCAATCAACTGTCGACATAACTTAGCAAGTGTAGATACTTGAAATTGAGACTCACACTACATATATATCTCATAATGTGTTAAATACTCGAATGTAATAATATCTTGTTTTGAAAAATCTTGAAAATAGAACTTCTCTGTATGTGTGCAAATATCATGTCTATCAAAATATTTGAATGCATCTTCAAGGTCCAAAGCCACACTAAGGAAAAGGAGTTCTACTGATATATTATTAGAATGACCAATGTTAAACAAACATTCTAGTTTAGATATTTTAATAATATTTCTTGAGCAAAATATTTTCACTTCCTGAATAAGTTCTTACCAATTGTCATCTCTTAATTTTTGAAGAAATTGTTTTGTAGTAGACACAAACCTTAAGGCAGCCAAAATGTCTTGAGATACTTTTTTGAAAAGCTTGACAAAGAATATTAGTTATTCTCATAATTCTATGCATCAAATTCAAGATAAATATGAACTTAAAACTCACCAAATTTTTTGCAAGCACCACGGGTTTCAGCATGAGATCTTCCTTTGGGACAATGATCACAAATATATTCAAGAACTTTGTCAGTTGAACCATACATATCTATCAAGCTCTTTACATAGTCGTTATGTGAACTCTGATGAGTGGATCCTAACTACTACAAATTATCCATTTGATTGGCTCCACTTCCAGACTCACCCTCTCCAATAGCTAGTATATGCTGAATTTCCTCTCTATAAGAAATTTGCAACTCAGTAACTCCCTTAGGAGAAGAAATAATAATATTGACAATATTGTCCAAATGAGAAAATAGCTCCAAATGACATGGACATCTTTAGTTGCAGTAACCAATGTCAACCGTAATCAATGGGCAAAACAATGTACATAATATGCATATTGACATTCTCTAAGAAATAATGCTTGAAGGCCATTCCAAGCACTATGTGATAACTCAAGATTAACTAACCAAGAGGGGGTGAATTGGTTTTTGAAACTTTTTCGATACTTAGTCTCAAAATTACTCAAAGCACAAATAAAAAATGCTAAGTGTAATACAACAAGTAAATATGCAATTTGTTAACTTAGTTCAAGTATAGATATTGCACAAAATAAATGACAATGTAAAGTAAAGTGCAATAATGTAAAGATAACCACCAATTTAAAGGGGTTCGAACACAATGTGATCTACGTCCCCGTTACCAAGCTCTCCGTCACGAGCAATGCCAAATTCACTAAAGTGGTAACTTACAACAAGGAGTACCAATTCCTTAGACTTACAACAAGGAGCACCTACCCTTAAGTGACTTACAACAAGGTGCACTTAACCTTAGGTAACTTACAACAAGGAGTACCTAGTCCTTAACAACAATCGAGTTTTCACAAGGCTCTCGAAACCGTTACAAAGTAAATGATAATTTTACAATAGAAAGAACTCTCTTAACAATTGATATAATCAAGTCAAGTATTTAGAGAGTTAGGATAACACTTCAATAGATAGCAAATAGTAAAGCTCAAGTGTTTATGAAGTAAACTTTGATAGATAATAGATAATGAAATAGTTTGTGCTTTTGTATCAAAGTTTTCAACCAATCAATCTCTCTTAACAAAATAATACAAGTTAAGTATTTAGAGAGATTTACACTTCAATATAAGTGTTGGCAAAGAACACATTTTTCAAGAATAGAAAATAGATGAGATCAAAGTATTCTTGCTAAAGAAATTTCTTGATAAAATAGATGAAAACAAGTTTTGGATCAATCAAGAAATTCTTTGTAATAGATGAAATAAAAGAGCAAAACAAAATAGAAACAATGTCTTTCAATGAATAAACTCTCTTAAAATCTCTTGTATGTTGGTTGAGTTTTGAATACCAAAATAGTGCCCTATTTATAGATGAAGAAATGAGGTTCAGGTAGTTTCGGTTGAGCACTTTCGGTCGACCGGAACTCGTAGCCGTTACAAGATTTTAAACATTTGAAATTTCGGCTGACCAACGGAAGAGTTCGGTCGAACATGGTTCGGTCGACCAAAATGTGTTAAATCTAATTTTCCATCTTCCATCAAAATGTTGATTTTTGCAAAATCAATTTCATACAACGGATGAAATATGAAAAATATAATTTGAGCTTTATGCACTTGCTAAATATTGATGAGTTATACCTTTACATATATAACGACGGTCGATAAATAACTCTTTCTACAATGTTCTTGTTCTCTTCGAGCCTCATTTTGACTTGTATATTGATTCGCTACTCTGTTAAGTTCCAAGTCGATCGTCATATGCCATTTGCTATTGTCTTGAATGATTTGCCTTGAATACTCGTTTAGCGCTTCACTTTGAGTATGAAAAATACTTTCGATGGCTTTGAAAGCTTAAATACTCAATTCAATTTGTTAGTAAATAAAGATGATTTGTTTGTTATAATCAAAACAATAAGGTCATAATCAACCATAGGTCAACACTACGCATATTACTAGCACCAAATATCCTTCTCCTCTCATTTTGTTTACCCAAGAACATTGGATGTCTCATTTTTTAGATTTAGTGACGTAGTGTCACTAACTCTTTTAATTGCAAAGAAGTGTTCTATTAAACTGTCTTGATTGTTCACAAACCTTAAGATAATGGTAATCAGCTCTTGTTTAGATATATCTTATGCTTCAACAACAAAAATGCAAATAGTATTCATCCCCAACTTCCCCTTGAATCATCCGTTGTACTTGATAAGTGCGGGTTTTACATTTATTTATACAATTAAACTTATGTCTTTGTGAGTTTTATTTTGTGTATTATTGCTTATTTTTGTTATTTTGTCATTTAGGTGGCACTCGGTTTTGAGCGATGATTATGAAGGAATTTAAGCGTGAAATGAGCCAAAAAGATTGAAGTTGCAATGATCTCAAGATTGGAAAAATGACTATCACTTGGAGGAGGAAGAAATGGTGAATTGTGACTTGAAAAATGGGTGAAAAACAGAAAACAGATCAAAGATGCAGCAGCCCTAGCGCTATGGCGCCCAGAAATCCAAAAACCAGCAGAACTCTGGGTGCCGTGGCGCCCATGCCTCCCGGGTAGCGAGAAAAATGCGTTTTCACTCATTTTTCGGCCATTTTCGACCCAAACCACCTCCTACCTTCAAGAAAATATAAATAGGACATTTTGGGACCATTTCTAGGGCACGTTTTGAGGGAGAAAATCGACCAAAAGAGGAAAAAATCTGGGGCAAAAACCTGGTGCGAAAATTTGTGATTTTTGAAGAACTTGAAGAAGAAGAAGGAGAAGACTCTTGACATTGAAGATTCCTACCATCTATCTTCCTTTCAATAAGCTTTCTCTTATCTTTAATCTCATTTTCATCATTGTATTTTATGATTTTGTTGGCCATTTGTAAATATATTATGAGTGGCTAAACTTAGATGTGATTGGAGGTGATTTTAACCCGAGTAATGATTTTCCAGTTGATTTGTGCTTGATAGTTCTTGTGGTTAATGTGATTAATCCATTGTGTTTAATGTTTATATTGTTCTTCTCGGTTATTTAGCGACGCAACTAGATGATTAGTTATTTCAATAATTGCTATTTTGGGAAATTTAATACGTAATCACTATTTTCACCAAATCCTAGTGGCAACTACATTTCAATAGATTATGAGGAATTTTCAATTGAATGTAGGTGGATTATCACTTAAGTTAGTAAACCGAGCTTTCGAGTTTGCGCTTAATTCAATTTGACTCTCTCGTGTTAATACTTTCGTTAAATTAAATATAGCGATCTTATCCTAGGTTATTTAATGATTATGGTTTGGTAACGAGCTTCTTTTATTCAACTAAAATTAAGGAGAGTTCCAGGTAGTCGAGTGTTTGATTATTCTCATATTATTATTAATCATTTGAACAAAATTTTTTTGTAAAATTGGATTGGAAAATCATTCTCGCGGTAAAGAATTATCCCCCGATCACACTCTCTCTTTTGTTGATTAATCGCCTCCATTGTTTAATTTAATTTCACTCTAAGTATCGAGCATTTCTTATTTTCTTATTTTAATTGTTGTGTTATTTGTTAACAACCAACCCCCCAATTTACATGCTAAGCCTTTTATTTTATTTTGCACAATTAATATAATTGAAAACAATTCTCTGTGGGAATGACCCTTACTTGCATTTTACTACTAGAACGATAAATTTCACAAAAAGTAAGGAAATATTTTTGATACCCCTTTGGTGTCGATCAAATTTTGGCGCCGCGTCGCCGGAGATTGTTTCTCAATTAGTTAATTGCATTTATTTTTCTTTTTGTTGCTTTTATCTTATTTTTGCTTTCCTTGATCTCTTAGGTTGTGAATGAGCAAAAAACAAACATCACACTACAATTTAAGGTCAAGAAAAGAGGTCGACACGTCGAAAAGTGAGGAAAAAGCCTCTCCAACCAAACTTCTAAGGAATTTGGGTATTGATTCCTCAAGTGAGCCCGAAATGGCGGATGCTAACCGAACATTAAAGGAACTTGCCACTCCAACCATTGTCCAACAACCGCCATGCATTCAATATCCTCCAGTGGAAGGGGAATTTGAGCTAAAATCCGGGATGATTCATTTTCTCCCCAACTTCCATGGATTTTCCGGAGAGGATCCCAACAAACACTTGAAAGAATTTCATGTGGTTTGCTCCAGTATGAAACCAATAGCAGTATCGGAACAACAAGTTAAACTGCGAGCATTCCCTTTCTCTTTTGCAGACACCGCTAAGGAATGGCTCTATTATCTACCTTCCGGTCTCGTCACCACATGGAATGAAATGAAAATGCTTTTCTTGGAGAGATAGTTCTCGGCTTCAAAGGCTACAAACATTCGAAAAGAAATATGTAGCATTCGGCAATCGCAAGGGAAGAATCTCTATGAATTTTGGGAGAGGTTTAAAAGACTTTGTGCTAGTTGCCCGAACCACCAAATTAGCGAGCAACTACTTTTGCAATATTTCTATGAAGGGCTACTCCCGATGGAAAGAAGTATGATTGATGCAGCTAGTGGTGGAGCTCTAATGGATAAAATGTCAACGGTTGCTAGGAATTTGATAACCAATATGGCCGCCAACTCCCAACAATTTGGTGGTAGAGTGGAGGTACAGTAGGTGCAACCTCTCAACTTGAAAAATCATTGTCCGATCTTACATCTATTGTGCAACAATTAGCGCTTGGAAAAATGCAACAAGCTAATGTGTGCGAGATTTGTTCTATTGCGGGTCACCACACTGATACATGCCCGACACTACAAGAGGGGGCCATAGAGCAAGAAAATTCCATTGGGGGATTCCTAATGCAACAAAGGCAAAATTATGATTCCTACTCCAACACATACAATCCCGGGTTGAGAGATCATCACAATCTTAGTTATAGAGGAAATCACTTCATAGCTCCGCAAGCTCAATTTAATCCTCCCCAGGATTCAATCAATAAAGGCAACCACAACAAGTTCAACCTCGCCAACAAGCTCCACCTCTAAGCTCTAGTGTATCTCTCGAAGACATGGTTAAATCCTTGGCCTCAAACACTGTACAATTGCAACAAAGTACTATGCAACTCCAACAAGAGGCTTTGCAATTCCAACGAGAAACCAAAACTTCAATCAAAAACTTGGAGATGCAAGTAAGCCAAATAGCTAGTTCGGTTGATAGATTGGAGTCTCAAGTATCGGGAAAGCTTCCTTCGCAAACAATTAACCCGAGAGAAAATGTCAATGCAGTGACACTCCGAAGTGGGAAGATGTTAGAAGAGGCCCCAAGAAAGATGAAAGAGCTTGTTGAGGAGTCAAAGAAAGAGGACTTATCGGGTGAGAAAGAGGAAACCATGACTTCAACTTCAACTTCGGGACCGAAAGCAAATGTTAAATTTTTTTTTCCTACTATTGTTCATCCTCCTCCATTCCCTAGTAGGTTTGCAAAGTCCACAAGGGATGAACACGAGAAGGGAATTTTGGAGACCTTTCGAAAAGTTTAAGTGAACATACCATTTTTGGATGCCATCTACCAAGTGCCACATTATGCAAAGTTCCTCAAGAAGTTGTGTACTTCTAAAAGGTAACAAAAGCTCAAGGGGAGTGAAACGGTGAATGTTGGGAAGAATGTCTCGGCAATCATTCAAAGGAAACTCCCAACAAAATGTAAGGATCCAGGTATGTTCACTATCCCTTGTACAATAGGTAATGTTAGGTTTGAGAAGGCCATGTTAGACTCAGGAGCTTCTATCAATGTCATGTCATATTCTATATATGCTTCTTTGAAACTTGGACCTTTAAATGAAACGGGGATTGTTATCCAACTAGCTGATAAATCGAATGCATATCCCAAGGTATAGTTGATGATGTTCTTGTGAAAATCAATGATTTAATCTTTCCTGCTGATTTCTATGTGCTTGATATGGGGAAGGGTGATGAGACTATTCCTATTTGGCTAGGAAGACCATTCTTAAGGACATCCAAAACTAAGATTGATGCTTATAGTGGCATACTAACAATGGAATTTGATGAAGAAATTGCGAAATTTAATATCTATGATTCCACAAAATGCCCTAATGATAATAATCCTGTCTATTCTATTGATGTGACCGATTATTTAGCACAGGATATTGTCAAACTTGAAAAGAGCGATGGGTTGGACAATGCACTAATAAGCACCTTGCGAATGAGGATCAAGATTTATCGTTGAATATGGACTTGCAGGAGATTGTTGAGGCATTGAATGCATCGCCGAAATTATAGCGGTCAGGTAACATTTTTTATAATGTATTTTCTGCTACTAAAAAGAGGCTTTGTTGTGCAGGTTTCCCGGAGAAGAACCCGATAATAGTAGAATTCACCGTTGATAAACACTTTGAGGATCCAATTGATGCCAGTTGACAAAAAGAGGAAAAAGTCTAGTTAAAGACTATAAAGAAGTGCCGGATGGGAGACAACCCATCGTTATTTTCTTTTTTTTTTTGTGATCACATTTTTTTGGATATTGATTATTTTTGTTTTCCCTTGTGACAGACTCTCGAGCGTCGGACCATAACTTTGAGCATTAATAAATGCCAAGGGACCACAATCATTCGCACAACCATCGCCATCAAAACCAAATTTAGGGGAGTACTTGTTCCTTTTACTCTTTATATTTATTGTTTTTACATTGAGGACAATGTACAATTTAAGTTTGGGGGTGTGGTGTCATGCTTGTACTTCATGCCAAAATTGTGTTTTATATGCTACATTAGAGCTTGTGCTTCATGCCAAAATTGTGTGCTATTTGCTACATTGTGTGTGCACTACAAAATTTTTTGCGCTAAATCTTTTCATCAAAACTCAATTTCGGGCTAATTAGTTGCGTTTTATGCTTGTGTGTGGAGTTTGATAGCTTTGCTAGTTTGTTTTCGAGTTAGTGCATTACATGGATTTATGAAATGTGAATATGAATGCTATTTGTTATTTTTCATCTACTTATTCCATGTTGGACTCCTTATTGAACACTTGTGTCATGAGATTCATTGCACGCACTTGATGGTGGCACTCGAGGTTGGTTGAGAACTTAGATAACCATGTCGATGAAAATTCTTCAATCACTACCTATAAAAGTATAAGTTTGGGGGTGGTTGAACCGGTGAAGGAGATTATTTAGAAGTGTATTGATTCATTGTTCAAATGATTGGATGTTGTGGAGCATTGTGCTAAAAAAAAAAAAAATCTATAGGAAAAATTGTTTTCCTTAAGGAGTGTGAGTCAGCATTGAGTAATCTGGTCCTATGCATTATTATGTGTGGGAGACGATCTACCAATGAAAAAGACTACCCTTATGGATCAGTGCGTGAACTACCTACATTGAAAAAATGTAGCAAAAAGAAAAGAATTAAGAAATCCATTGTTGTTGTTGAGTGATTGATGATACGACGTGATTTACCTAATAAAAGTTTCTAGTTTTAGCACCGAAGTTTTGAGGAATTAATACATGACATGATGATCAATTTTACTGGTTCGATCCAACCAAGCTTGAGCGGGAAAGATCGAGTGATTTGAGAACAACCTTGAGTTTGACACCTTGGACTAGATAGAAAATATCAAGTTTGGGGGAGTGTGCTTCCCACGAGCGAGAAAGGAAAAACTTGACATCTTGAGGGTCGGGAAACCACCAACTTGTGTATTGCGATGAATTGGTTGACAACACACACACACACACACACGAGTCTAGCATGGTTTGAGTTTCAAAGTGTTTTGTAGTAGCATTTTTGTAAACATTTCATAAGTTGTGTGTGATGTGATGATTGAAGCAAAGTGGCAAGTTATCTAACTAACGGAGTGTTTGTTGTTATAGTATTATTGTTTGGTTTTTATTTGTGTGTTTGCATGTTTATGTTTATAGCTTTGTTCGAGGGCTAACAAAGATTTAAGTTTGGGGGTGTGATAAGTGCGGGTTTTACACTTATTTATACTATTAAACTTATGTTTTTGTGAGTTTTCTTTTCTGTATTATTGCTTATTTTTGTTGCTTTTGTCATATAGGTGGCACCCCGGTTTGAGCGATGATTAGGAAGAAATTTAAGCGTGAACTGAGCCAAAAAGATTGAAGTTGCAATGATCTCAAGATTGGCAAAAATGACTCATTTGGAGGAGGAAGAAAGGGCGAATTGTAACTTGAAAAAGGGGGGAAAAATAGAAAATAGATAAAAGATGCGGCAGCTCCGGCGCTTTGGCGCCATATCTGGGCGCCGTGGCGCCCATGCCTCCCGGGTAGCGAGAAAAATGCGTTTTCACTCATTTTTCGGCCCATTTTCGACCCAAACCACCTTCTACCTTCAAGACAATATAAATAGGAAATTTTGGGACCATTTCTAGGGCACGTTTTGAGAGAGAAAATCGACCAACAGAGGAAAAAATCTGGGGCAAAAATCTGGTGCAAAAATCTGTGATTTTTGAAGAACTTGAAGAAGAAGGAGAAAACTCTTGACATTGAAGATTCCTACCATCTATCTTCCTTTCAATAAGCTTTCTCTTATCTTTAATCTTATTTTCATCAATGCATTTTATGATTTTGTTGGTCATTTGTAAATATATCATGAGTGGCTAAACCTAGATGTGATTGTGGGTGATTTTAACCCGAGTAATGATTTTCCCAATTGATTTGTGCTTGATCGTTCTTGTGGTTAATATGATTAATCCATTGTGTTTAATGTTTATATTGTTCTTCTCGGTTATTTAGCGACACAACTAGATGATTGAGTTATTTCAATATTTGCTATTTTGGGAAATTTAGTACGTAATTTCTATTTTCACCAAACCCTAGTGGCAACTACATTTCAATAGATTATGAGGAATTTTCAATTGCATGTTGGTGGATTATCACTTAGGTTAGTAAATCGAGCTTTCGAGTTTGCGCTTAATTCAATTTGACTCTCTCGTGTTAATGCTTTCGTTAAATTAAATCTAACGATTTTATTCTAGGTTATTTAATGATTAGGGTTGGGTAACGAGCTTCTTTTATTCAACTGTGATACATTGAGGGCAATGCACATGCTAAGTTTGGGGGTGATTTTGTCTTTATCTTAAGTAATTTATGGGTCTTAGTTTATTGCTTTGTAGTTTATTGCTTTTTGCATGAAAAAAAAACATCATTTCGGCTTTTGTGTGTTTGTGTGAGTTAGATGGTTTTGCTGGCGATGATGCATTTATTGGAACTCTATATTTAACTAAGAACAGTGCAAAAATTATGCATTGAGCTGATTGACACTTATTTATGTGAAACTTGATCCTTATTGAACATTGTATTCATGTTTTGCATTATGAGTTGATGACTCGGTCCTATAGGAGAAAGTTGAACATAATCGTTGAAAACCTAAAACATTACGAATACATATGGCCAGAATACTTCCTTTAGGAGAGTTTGGAGATAATTGAACTAGTGTTGGGGAACATTGAGATAAGTGAGGATTCCATGTGTGAAATTGTTGTGTGGATTTTCTAAAGCTAACAAAATGAAACAAGGCGAGAACCTCTAGTTAGAGTTCGATTTCAAGAATAGGTATTTAGTAAGGGGCATTGCACTAATCTTGGCAAAACAAAATAAGAAAAATTTGTTTCACTTCTGAGCCTTTTTTAACTCTAGTAATTAAGCCTGCAAGGGTCTTTAAAACCTGGTTCTCTATGGTCATCTGACTTGGAAGTCATCGGCTGAAAACTCGCTACAGGGGTCACTGAGTCACTTATTGGAGAAAAAAATAACAAAATGATAGAAAAAGAAGGTGCATGAAACAGAAAACGCACCAACTACCAAGATTAAGCCCCCAAACACTTATTTTTGAAACTTGCACTATTAACAACGGGTTGTTAGTTAAATTAAATCTTGAAGGCTGAAGTGATCAAAAATAAAGGAGAATCCTTATTCATTGAGATGTTGACTTGTACTAGCTAAAATCTATCCAAACTAGAGAGGGTGAGAAGTAGAATCAGCTAAAAGTCAACTTGGTACATACCTGGGGGAAAATGAGTGAAACAAGTTTGGGGATATGTATCTTACGAGTGAGGAAAGGAAATAACTGACTACTGCAGGGCAGGAATCAAACGAGTTATGATCTTGTGATGCCTACATGAATATTCACACACACACTTTAAGTTTCACCTTGAATAAGTGGAAATCAATTTCAACTGTGTAATTTGGACATTGTTTGGAGTAATGATACAAATATACAATCCTGAGACTATCGGCATACCATCTAACTAAAATGAAGAATGGGTTAGGCTATAGTTTATTTAAGGGCAAACAAATGTTCAAGTTTGGGGGTATTTGATAAGGGTATTTTACACACTCATTTGAGCACTTAAAATTGATTATTTGTTGTCAAACTTGATGAAACATGGCTTAATCCTATCTATATATTGTTTGTAGGTAACAATCAACGAAGGATGCAGAAACAAGGAAAATGAGTGGGAAAAAGAACTCATTTGCGTCAAATGCAAAGTTCAGAGACTGAAATGCAATACTTCAAAAGCTGAGTTGGAGTGCTAAATGATGATTTGGGAATGCCAAAAGTCAATTGGAATTGATTAAAAGTCAACAAGACGAGGAATTTTGGAAAATGATCAAAACACATACATGAAAACGTTCAGGGACCAATTTGCCAAATTGGTCCCCAAATTTGTACCATGCATATGCATAGGCCTGCAGGCCGTGCGTACGCACGATGCTAAAAGTCCTCGACTGAAGTCATTTGGATTGCATTGTGCGTACGCACATATAAAATCATGCGTACGCATAGTTAGAACCTGGGAAAAGTTCCAGTTTCCTTATTCTATTTTTGGAAATGTTTTTGGATGGTTTTTGTTGGACCTATTTATCTCAAGAGCCGTCGACAGAGAAGGGGAGACCTAATTTTAGAGATTGTAAGCCTATTTTTGACAGAAAAGAGAGAATTATACATCGAAGAAGGGAGAATTCATCGCTTGGATCTGGATTTGAAGGCAAAGTTGAAGATTTCCATATTTTCTTCATCATTTTATGATTCGGGTGATGTCTTTCTTTTATTTTCTTGGTAATTTCTACATGAATATGCTATGCTAAATCTTTTGTATTGGAGGGATGATGAAACTGGTTGATTTTTAGTTTTAATTCGAGACTTGGTGTTTTTTATTATTAATTCTTGTATTGTGATTCCATTAATATGTATAATTATATTGTTATAATGTTTGCGCACCATTAGGACAATAAAGTTGCTTATTCGTAGTGTTGAAAAACTCACGATAGGTAGAACATTGTTATTATGACACATAGGCAACAAATATTAGGAATAATATTTGTGGTGTGTGCGATCATGTATGATAATCCTAAATATTAATGCGTGTTTGCCATATGAATTCGGACTAGGAATAGGATCGTCTCGTGGTAATCGTAGGTTTGTTATATCTTGGAAAATAATAATAAATAAATGTGGAATTATCGATTGTCACAATTGCATGAATTGAGAAATTTAACACTAGTCGAGAATTAGAATTAAGAATTGATCAGTGGAGTCGGAAATCTAATACTTTCACACATTTGAATTTTAAACAAAGTTTTCATAGATTTTCTAAGTTCAATCACAATTTCACAAATATTCTCTTGGTTACAATTACGAATTGAAATATATCGAGTACACTAGAATTAAACATTATTCCCTGTGGGACGATAACTCTTTCATCACAACTATTACTTGTACAACGAACCCGTACGCTTGTAGGATTTTGACGAACACTAATATATATATAGTCAAATTACAAAAATAGAAAGTACATTATAATCATCCTACCTACTACTAGACAATGCTTAACAATAAGCTTAACTTGTAATAGGTTGAAAAGCTAGTCTAAGTTTCATCATTACATAAGCTAGACATTAACCAAAATATGTAACTAAATACAAATCAAAATATATTTGTTTGGTTGACAACAAAGTGTCACCATAACTTCAACACTCCTGCTTGACACTTTGATTGGAAACTATCAAAAATTTCTTCTTCATTTTCAGGCCCTTTTTTTGTTTTTTGTTTTTCGGTCATTGCAAGCTTTGAAGTATCTTTGTTTTCCATTTGATCCAAACTCCCATGGTTGCAACTCTCTTTCGTAGTTGATCAACTTTTTTTAGCCTTGAATTAACCACATATAAAGAGACTTTCCACTTGCATCTTTACTTCAAATTTTTGTTGAAATAGGGCTACTGTTGAATACTTTTGTTCTGTGCTACAAACCGGATTTTCTTAGCCTTTTTTCAACAATTTCCATCAACATCTGAGAGCTTCATTTTCCCAGGGCTGTTGCTAATTTTTGGCTTACCAGATATAAACTTTTTCACTTGAGCATACCATATGTGTCATTCGAGTTTACCAGATTTTGCATTTTCTTGCTTAACCGGATTCACTCCTTTTTTTGCACATACCGTATATTCTCATATTTTTCATCATATACCGTATTTCAACATGAGCTTACTGGCTTTCAATCTTTTTCCAACACATACTAGATTCACTCTCATCACATACGGATTTTCTTATTTTTCAGCATACCAGATTTCCTTTGAGATTACCGGATTTCAGCTTCTTAGAAGAGCTTACTGGATTTGGATTCAACTTACTGGTTTTATGCAAATTGAACTTATCGGATTTTTGCTTCACATTTACGGTGTTTTGTAAATAACTGGATTTGAGGAAATCGGATATTCCCTCACTTACTGTATTTCACTCAAAGGTCAATACCGGGTGATAAGGATATTTTACACACTCATTTGAGCACTTAAAATTGATTAATTGTTGCCAAATTTGATGAAACATGGCTTAATTCTATCCATATATTGTTTGTAGGTAACAATCAACGAAAGATGCAGCAACAAGGAAAATGAGCGGGAAAAAGAACTCATTCACGTCAAATACAAAGTTCAGGGACTGAAATGCAATACTTCAAAAGCTGAATCGGAGTGCTCAATGATGATTTGGGAATGCCAAAAGTCCATTGGAATTGATTAGAAGTCAACAAGACGAGAAATGGTGAAAAAGGATCAAAACACGTACATGAAAAAGTTCAGGGACCAAATTGCTAAATTGGTCCCCAGGATTTGTACTATGCGTACGCACACGCCTGCAGGCCGTGCGTACGCACGACGCTGAAATTGCTCGACTGAAGCCTTATGGAATGCATTGTGCGTACGCACACTTAAAACCATGCGTACGCATGGGTTAAAATCCGGGAAAATTCCAGTTTCCTTATTCTGTTTTTGGAAATGTTTTGGACGGTTTTTGGGGCTTGACCTACTTATTTCAAGGGCCGTCAAAGGGTGAAAAACCTAATTGGAGAGCCTCTAAGCTTATTTTTGAGAGAAAAAGAGAAAAATCTACATTGAAGAGAGGAGAATTCATCATTTGGATCCGGATTTGAAGGCAAAAGTGAAGATTTTCAGATTTTCTTCATCATTTTATGATTCGGGTGATGTCTTTCTTTTATTTTCTTTGTAATTTCTATATGAATATGCTAGGCTAAATCTTTTATATTGGATGGATGATGAAACTTGTTGATTTTTAGTTTTAATTCGAGACTTGGTGTTTTTATTATCGATTCTTGTAATGTGATTCCATTAACATGCATAATCATATTGTTTTAATGTTTGCGCACCATTAGGACAATAAAGTTGCTTATTCGTAGTGTTGGAAAACTCACGGTAGGTAGAACATTGTTATTGGGACACATAGGCAACAAATATTAGGAATAATATTTGTGGTGTGTGCGATCATGTATGATAATCCTAAATATTAATGCGTGTTTGCCATATGAATTCGGACTAGGAATAGGATCGTCTCGTGGTAATCATAGGTTTGTTATATCTTGGAAAAGAATAATAAAGAAATGCGGAATTATCGATTGTCACAGTTGCATGAATTGATAAGTTAACACTAGTCGAGAATTAGAATTAAGAATTGATAAGTGGAGTCGGAAATCCAATACTTTCACACATTTGAATTTTAAAACAAGTTTTTATAGATTTTCTAAGTTTAATTACAATTTCAATCACTATTTCACAAAATTTTCTCTCAGTCACAAGTACGAATTGAAATATATCGAGTACACTAGAATTAAAACCTATTCCCTGTGGGACGATAACTCTTAACTCACTAATTATTACTTGTACAACGAACCCGTACGCTTGCGGGATTTTGACGAACAAGTTTTTGGCGCCGCTGCCGGGGAATAACGGTTTTACTTTTGGTTACTAGATATTTTAGATTCGTTCTTATTTTTGGTTTTGTGGTTTCTAGGCTATTACTATATTGCTTAATTCTCTTGTGTCTTGACTTCTTCAGGCGAATTTGGTTTATGCAAAATCTTGACGAGCCAAATCTCATTCCGATAGATCGCGAAATCGAAAGGACATTCAGAAACCGTAGAAGAGTACAACGTCGAGCAAGGAGAATGGCTGATAATAATAATCAACCACAAAATCATGGTCAACCTCAAGGGCAAATACCGCAGCCAAATCAACAGAGAGTTATCCAGGATGAAGCTCCTATTTTGGTTGGGGATTATGTAAACCCAATTCCTGCACAAGTGCAACCTGCCGTGGTGTACCCTCCCTTCGGACAGCCGAATTTTCACCTTAGACCGGATGTCATAAATTTGTTTCAAAATCACCAAGACATCAGGTTTTTTGGAAAAGCCACGGAGAACCCCCATGAACACATTTCGGCTTTCCTCATGTTAAGTGAAATGGTCAGTCACGAAGGGGTGTCAGCAGATGCTTTCCGAATGCGTTTATTCCCTCATACCTTGAAGGATGTTGCTAGAGAATGGTTCCTTTGTCTACCTCCAGGAAGCATACAATCATGGACTGATATGGTTCAAAAATTCACGATGAAATTCTTCCCACCTTCTCGAGTTCACCAAATCAGGAATGAAGTCCACACTTTCAAGCAGAAAGATTTAGAGAGCTATCCTGAGGCATGGGAGAGGTTCAAGAATTTGTTCAGAAAATGCCCTAGCCTTGACATTCCTAAGCAAGCTCAGCAGTACCTTTTCTACTACGGTCTACAACAAGAGTTCAGAAATATGGTGGATGCCTCAGCGGGAGGATCAGTGATGAATGATGTCGATGAGGCCTATAGTCTTTATGAAAAGATAGCCCGAAAATCAGTCGATGTGGCCAACCGATAGGGCAGCTCCGAAGAAAATAGCAGGGATGCATAACGTAGATGCAGTTACAGCACTGGCTGCGCAAATGGAAGTTCTCACCATGAAAATGGACAATCTATCTCAGTCAGTGAATATGGTACACCAATCACCACCTGTTTGCGAAGGGTGTGGGGCGGATCACACTACTACAAGCTGTCCCTTGGCTTCTACACATGTTGGTCAACCTGAGGATGTGAGCTACGCACAAAACTTTCAGAGACAACAAAATAATCCCTACTCCAACACATATAATCCGGGCTGGAGAAACCATCAGAATTTCTCATGGTCTAACAATCAGGGACAAGGACAAGGAGGAAGCAATCAGACTAAACCACCAGGGTTCCAACAACAACATCAACAACCACAAGGGAGAAGGCCATCGCTGGAAGATTTGCTATCTCAGTACATCACTAAAACTGAGACCAACTTCCAGAATCAACAGGCCTCGATCAAGAACTTGGAACAACAGGTGGGACAGATAGCAGCTGCACTATCAGGTAGAGCTCAAGGGACTTTACCGAGTAATACTGAGACAAATCCTAAGGAACAAGTCATAGCCATTACTACACGTAGCGGAGTCCAGTTACCAGAAATACATGTAAAACGGCCAGCAACTGTCACAGAAAAGGTACCTACCACGGGCGAGGAGCATGTGGATGAGTCAAACAAGGCTACAAATGAAGATCAAGTTGAATCGTCAGATAATCCACAGGTGAAGGCCACCGCTCCTGTCAAAGCATATGTGCCTCCGATCCCATTTCCACAGAGGTTGCAAAAACACAAGCTTGAGAAGCAATTCCAGAAATTTTTGGATGTATTTAAGAAACTGCACATCAACATACCATTCGCTGAAGCTTTAGCTCAGATGCCCAGTTACGCCAAGTTCATGAAAGACATCCTATCAAATAAGAGGAAGCTGGAGGATAATGAAACAGTCATGCTCACTGAGGAATGCAGCGCAATTCTCCAACATAAGTTACCACCGAAGCTAAAAGATCCAGGGAGTTTTACTATTCCTTGTAACATTGGTAACTTGTACATAGATAAGGCATTATGTGATTTGGGAGCTAGCATTAATTTAATGCCTTTATCTCTTTTCAGGAAATTGGGTTTGGGAGAAGCAAGAGCTACTACAGTTTCACTGCAACTGGCTGACAGGTCAATAAGACACCCTCGAGGCATTTGTGAAGACATTCTGGTGAAAGTCGACAAGTTCATCTTCCCAGCAGACTTCGTTATTTTGGATATGGAAGAAGACAGGGACGTCCCTCTCATATTGGGTCGCCCATTTTTGGCTACAGGAAAGGCTCTGATAGATGTGCAAAAGGGACAGTTGATATTGCGGTTAGATGAAGAAGAGCTAAAAATCAATGTGTTCAAAGCTTTTAAATTCCAAAGTGAACCGGACACTTGCATGCAAATCGATATAATAACAGAAGCAGTGTCAGAGACATTCAGACTTGATCATCCTCAGGAACCTCTTGAGGCTTGTTTAGTGCATTCTCAAGATCTACCATCAGAAAAGGAGGAAGCAGAAGAATGTGCACGTTATCTGGCAGCCACACCACCACGCTTTAAGCAACCATGTTTGGAGCTAGGTAAAGGGCCCACAAAACCTTTACCATCTATACAGCTAGCTCCAACACTTGAACTCAAGCAGCTACCCACTCACCTTCGCTACGCATACTTGGGAGAAAAAAGTTCACTTCCGGTAATTATTTCGAATACACTTACAGAAACAGAGGAAGAGCAGTTGCTGAGAGTACTTCGGGAGCACAAAACAGCAATAGGATGGACCATCTCAGATATAAAAGGGATAAGCCCTTCGCTTTGTATGCACAAGATACTGATGGAAGAGGATTACAAAGCTTCGGTCGAGCATCAACGCAGATTAAATCCTACTATGCAGGAAGTGGTAAGAAAAGAGGTATTGAAGCTTTTGGATGCGGGGATCATTTACCCTATATCAGATAGTCATTGGGTTAGTCCAATACAGGTCGTGCCCGAAAAAGGGAGGAATCACGGTGGTTCCAAACGAAAATAATGAGCTCATTCCTACACGCACAGTCACGGGTTGGAGAGTTTGCATTGATTATCGCAAACTCAACAACGCCACAAGAAAGGATCACTTTCCTCTTCCTTTCATTGATCAGATGCTGGAGAGACTTGCTGGACATGCCTACTACTGCTTTCTTGATGGTTATTCGGGGTACAACCAGATCCCTATTGCGCCAAATGATCAGGAAAAGACCACTTTCACATGCCCTTATGGTACCTTTGCTTATAGAAGAATGCCCTTCGGCCTTTGCAACGCTCCTGCCACCTTCCAGCGCTGTATGATGTCTATATTCTCGGATATGGTGGGAAACATCATTGAGGTATTTATGGATGATTTTTTTCAGTCTTTGGAAAATCATTCAAACAATGCCTCGATCATTTGGGGAAGGTATTGCAGCGATGTGAGGACACCAACCTCGTATTAAATTGGGAAAAATGTCATTTCATGGTTCAAGAAGGGATCGTGTTGGGACATTTGATATCAGCACGGGGTATTGAAGTAGATAAAGCTAAGATACAGGTCATCGAGAAATTACCACCGCCGGTAACAGTGAAGGGAGTTAGAAGCTTCTTGGGTCATGCCGGATTCTACCGTCGATTCATAAAAGACTTCTCCAAAGTCTCGAAGCCATTGTGCAATCTATTGGAAAAAGGGGCTCCATTTCATTTTACTGAAGAGTGTTTGACGGCTTTCAACATTTTAAAGGAAAAATTGGTTTCTGCTCCAGTGTTGACCTCGCCAGATTGGGATTATCCGTTCGAGCTTATGTGTGATGCCAGTGATCACGCAGTGGGAGCAGTTTTGGGTCAACGCAAGGAAAAGATGTCTTATGTCATTCACTATGCCAGTAAGACTTTGAATGAGGCTCAGTTGAATTATGCTACTACAGAAAAAGAGCTTTTGGCAGTGGTGTTCGCCGTTGACAAATTCAGGTCCTATTTGATCGGGTCGAAAGTGATTATCTACACTGATCATTCAGCCTTGAAGTATCTTATGGGCAAGAAGGATGCAAAGCCGAGACTCATTCGATGGATACTCTTATTGCAAGAGTTTGATTTGGAGATCAGAGATAAGAAGGGGAGTGAGAACGTTGTTGCAGATCATCTATCTCGCCTTGAATCACACGAGCCACACCCTACAAAGGAGATAAATGAAGTTTTCCCGGATGAGATGCTCTTTCAGATCATCACTACGCCATGGTATGCCGACTACGTAAATTATTTGGCTCGCTCCATCATTCCACCGGATTACTCAAGTCATCAGAAGAAAAAATTCTTCAGTGACCTGAAATACTACTTTTGGGATGATCCGTTTCTTTACAGACGGGGTCCAGATCAGATTATACGCCGTTGTGTACCCGAAGTAGAGCAACATCAAGTATTGGAATCATGTCACTCTGCACCATATGGAGGTCACTTCGCAGCAACCAAGACAGCAGCAAAGGTACTACAATCAGGTTTTTATTGGCCTACGCTGTTCAAGGATGCCCATTATATGGTGAAAAATTGTGATAAGTGTCAAAGGACCGGGAACATCTCCAGGAGGAATGAGATGCCCTTAAACAGCATTTTGGAGGTTGAGATATTTGACGTG
This sequence comes from Osmanthus fragrans, assembly GCA_019395295.1. Lineage (NCBI taxonomy): Eukaryota > Viridiplantae > Streptophyta > Magnoliopsida > Lamiales > Oleaceae > Osmanthus > Osmanthus fragrans. The sequence continues at coordinate 19,140,207 of CM033347.1, read as the reverse complement.
TGGGGCATTGACTTCATGGGACCGTTTCCCCTCTTCCTATGGTCAACAATACATACTGGTGGCAGTCGATTACGTCTCTAAATGGGTTGAAGCCGTGGCTTTACCAACTAACGACGGCCGAGTGGTGACTCAATTTCTAAAGAAGAACATTTTCACAAGGTATGGCACCCCAAGGGCAATTATTAGTGATGGTGGAAAACATTTTTGCAACCGCCTATTTGCTTCATTGTTGGCTAAGTATGGAGTGAAACACCGTGTCTCAACTCCATATCATCCTCAAACTAGTGGGCAGGTGGAAATCTCCAATAGGGAGCTAAAGAAAATTCTCGAAGCTACAGTCAGTGCATCACGCAAGGATTGGGCTAAAAAGTTGGACGATGCACTTTGGGCATACAGAACAGCATTTAAAACTCCAATTGGCATGTCTCCATATAGGCTGGTATTTGGAAAGGCTTGTCATCTGCCAGTTGAGTTAGAACACAAGGCATATTGGGCGACACACTTACTAAATTTCAATATGAGAGCAGCAGGAGAAAAGAGAGTTCTACAACTCAATGAGCTAGATGAATTTCGGTTGGATTCATATGAGAACGCGAAAATTTACAAAGAAAAAACAAAGAAATGGCACGACAAGCATATAAGAGAGAAGGAATTTGAGGTTGGTCAGCAAGTGTTGATGTTCAACTCACGCCTCAGGCTCTTCCCAGGAAAGCTAAAATCTAGGTGGTCGGGCCCATTCACAGTGGTGTCCGTGTGCCCACATGGTGCTGTAGAGGTCGTCTCTCAAGATCAACAGAGGAGGTTCAAAGTAAATGGACAACGGTTGAAAGCGTATTGGGGAGGTGACTACTCCAGTGAAAAGACGATCGTGCAACTTGACAATGCAGAGTAGTCTGAACAACAAAGTCAAGCTATAGACTATAAACAAGCGCTTATTGGGAGGCAACCCAATTCTCTTCCCTTTTATTTATTGTGCTTTAACGCATTAGATTATGATTTTTATGCTTAAATGTGTTATTGTACACTTTAGCGTCATCCATTTATCACTTAGGTAATTTGAGTCTATGCACGAATTTTTTTATTATTATAATAATAAAAAAAAAAAAAAAAAAAAAAAAAAAAAAAAAAAAAAATTTTGAAAAAAAAGTTCCAAACTATGCGTACGCACACGCCTGCAGGGCGTGCGTACGCACAGTAGGCAGATTGGCCGACAGAAGCCAATCTGCTATTGATGTGCGTACGCACTCACAAAGCTATGCGTACGCACAGTTCAGCCGGTGCGGGTTTTAAACTCGAACATAACCTCATTTTCTACCCTCAAAACACACAACCCTCCCCTCCTTCGTCCAAACCGGCGCAAAGTCTCTCAATTTCTCTTCCTTTTCACTTGGGCATTAATCATAGGACACATTTTAACATCATTCACACCAAGTTCATCCACTCTCCTCCCTCAATTGACAAGAAATCAAAGGTAAAGGGTTTCACTTTCAAAAAAAATCTCTACCTCCCTTCTTCCCCTTTGTTTTTCAATTTGTTGGAATCTATGATTTATTATGGAGATTGGGCTTAGGTAGATGTTGGGTTTGGTTGAATGTGTAGTAGACAACAATTTATTGGTTTCATCACTTACATGAATTAAAAGTCACCATTGTCAATGTTTATGCCCACTACATGTTTGATAAATTGCCCCAATGGAGAAATTGTCTACAATTTGACTTGAGCTTTGCAATACACTTGGACTAAACATACATGAACATTTCCATGAATTTACTAGCATAAAGTCTCATGCATATGTTTACCAATATCACTTATGTGCAATCCCCCTCATATACTATCCACACATTGCACTCCACTTTGGATTTTTGTATTTCATTGATCATTAGTATCTAGTATATCTATCTCACATTGCTTAGTTCCCAATTTTGATAGGTATGCCTCCTAAACGAACACGAGAAGCTCCCTCCACTTCTCGAGGAAAAGGCAAGGCTTCTTCCTCTTCCACACCGGCACGCTCTCTCGCGGTGTTGATGAGAGTGGCATACGAAGATTTCTTAGCCCGGAGCATAAAATTCGATTTGAACACGTAGTCACGAAATGGACTGTTTTACCTGAGCGGCAAGTGATATTGGAGGATTTCCCGGGATTTGAGATAGAGACATTAATTCATCGTGCGGGATGGAACAAGGTGATAGCTAAACCTTTTGCAATCTACCCTACACTTGTCCAGGAATTTTACACAAATTTCAATTTCTCCATTGATGAGCCCGGCACCGATCACGAACACCACACTTGGGTGCGAGATAAATGGATCCTTTTCACACCCGAGGTAATTGATGAATACCTCGAGTTAAACAGAGACGGGATCATTCCAATACCATTAGAGCAGAATTGGCCAGAGTTGGCACAGGTCTTATATGGGAGAGCAGATGCTTGGCCGCTTCGTCGACCTCACTTCTTATATAAACACTTAACTGAATCCCTTATGGTGTTGATGATGTTTATATGCCATAATGTGGACCCATCCAAGCATCGGAACAAGTTCGATCATACGAAAGCTGCATTGCTCTATCATCTGGCCAGGGGATTAAAAATTGATTTGGGAACGCACATTTATAATTTGATTTGTGCCCGAGCAGCTGAGGAAGACATACGCCACTCACTCCTGTTTCCTAGCCTTATTTGTGGGATATGTAGAGCTTATGGTGTGCGGCTCTTACCTGCTGAACAGCCTATGCGGCCTGCTGCCTCAATCAACATTCATACTGCCAGAAATTCATGGAGAAAGGTTAGCCAATATAGACGGGGTCGGCAAGATGATGAAGATGACGAAGGTAATGAATTTGATGATGACCTTCACCCCGCCCCGCAACAAGAGCCACCAGAAAACAATCCTGTGCTACGTCAGATGTTCGCAACGATGACCGGGGTCACTCGGGATGTTCAGCAATTGCAGCAATCCTTTATGGCTATGGATTTACGGATACAAGATATGCAAACCGACATCGGGGTTGTACGAGCAAACTCTAGCAGGACACAGGAGGAGATCTCTACTTTACGCCGAAGTACTGAACGGCTCACTGGGCGATTGGACCGTTATACTGGGATAATGGACGGCATGCAGATTCGGGTTGATCAGACATATGACATGGCTCATCACATGCAGGCCGAGATGGGCCAGCAGTCTGCTTTGATGAGGGAAATTATCTCCCGTCTACCTCCACCGCCACCTTCCGATTGATCAGGGGAGTTCCTGATTTCTTCCTTACCCTTACTTTTGTTTTAAATTCTCATTTTGTGGTACATTGAGGGCAATGCACATGCTAAGTTTGGGGGTGTCTTTGTCTTAAGTAGCTTATATGTCTTAGTTTATTGCTTTATTGCTTATGTGTCTTAGTTTATTGCTTTGTACTTTGCAATTAAAAAAAAAAAAAAAAAAAAAAAAAAAAAAAAAAAAAAGTGTTTCCTTTCGGCTTTTGTGTGTTTGTGTGAGTTAGATGGTTTTGCTGGCAATGATGCATACATTGGAACTTTATATTTAACTAAGAACGGTGGAAAAATTATGCATTGAGCTGATTGACACTTATTTATGTGAAACTTGATCCTTATTGAGCACTGTATTCATGTTTCGCATTATTAGTTGATGACTTGGTCCTTTAGGAGAAAGTTGAACATAATCGATGAAAACCTGAAACATTACGAATACACATGGCCAGAATACTCCCTTTAGGAGAGTTTGGAGATAATTGAACTAGTGTCGGGAAACATTGAGATAAGTAAGGATTTCCGTGTGTGAAATTGTTGTGTGGATTTTCTAAAGCTAACATGATGAAATGAGGCGAGAACCTCTAGTTAGAGTTCGATTTCAAGAATAGGTGTTTAATAAGGGGCATTGCACTAATCTTGGTAAAAAAAAAAAAAAAAAAAAAAATGTTTCACTTTTGAGACTTTTTGACTCGAGCAATTAAGCCTGCAAGGGTCTTTAAAACCTGGTGCCCTATGGTCATCTGACTTGGGAGTCATCGGCTGAAAACTCGCTACAGGGGTCACTGAGTCGCGTGGTTGATAAAAAAAAAAAAAAAAAAAAATATATATATATATATAGAAAAAGCAGGTGCATGAAACAGAAGACGCATCAATTACCTAGATTAAGCCCCAAACACTTGTTTTTGAAACTTGCACTACTAATAACGGGTTGTCAGTTAAATTGAATCTTGAAGGCCGAAGTGATCGAAAATAGAGGAGAATCCTTATTCATTGAGATGTTGACTTGTACTAGCTAAAATCTATCCAAACTAGAGTGGGTGAGAAGTAGAATCAGATAAAAGTCAATTTGGTACATACCTGAAAAAAAAAAAAAAAAAAAAAAAAAAAATGAGTGAAACAGGTTTGGGGGTGTGTATCTTACGAGTGAGGAAAGGAAATAACTGACTACTGCGGGGCGGGAATCAAACCAGTTATGATCTTGTGATGCCTACATGAATATTCACACACACACTTTAAGTTTCACCTTGAATAAGTGGAAATCGATTTCAATTGTGCAATTTGGACATTGTTTGAAGTAATGATACAAATATCCAATCCTGAGACTACCGGCATACCATCTAACTAAAATGAAGAATGGGTTAGATTATGGTTTGTTTGAGGGCAAACAAATATTCAAGTTTGGGGGTATTTGATAAGGATATTTTTACACACTCATTTGAGCACTTAAAATTGATTAATTGTTGCCAAATTTGATGAAACATGGCTTAATTCTATCCATATATTGTTTGTAGGTAACAATCAACGAAAGATGCAGCAACAAGGAAAATGAGCGGGAAAAAGAACTCATTCACGTCAAATACAAAGTTCAGGGACTGAAATGCAATACTTCAAAAGCTGAATCGGAGTGCTCAATGATGATTTGGGAATGCCAAAAGTCCATTGGAATTGATTAGAAGTCAACAAGACGAGAAATGGTGAAAAAGGATCAAAACACGTACATGAAAAAGTTCAGGGACCAAATTGCTAAATTGGTCCCCAGGATTTGTACTATGCGTACGCACACGCCTGCAGGCCGTGCGTACGCACGACGCTGAAATTGCTCGACTGAAGCCTTATGGAATGCATTGTGCGTACGCACACTTAAAACCATGCGTACGCATGGTTAAAATCCGGGAAAATTCCAGTTTCCTTATTCTGTTTTTGGAAATGTTTTGGACGGTTTTTGGGGCTTGACCTACTTATTTCAAGGGCCGTCAAAGGGTGAAAAACCTAATTGGAGAGCCTCTAAGCTTATTTTTTTGAGAGAAAAAGAGAAAAATCTACATTGAAGAGAGGAGAATTCATCATTTGGATCCGGATTTGAAGGCAAAAGTGAAGATTTTCAGATTTTCTTCATCATTTTATGATTCGGGTGATGTCTTTCTTTTATTTTCTTTGTAATTTCTATATGAATATGCTAGGCTAAATCTTTTATATTGGATGGATGATGAAACTTGTTGATTTTTAGTTTTAATTCGAGACTTGGTGTTTTTATTATCGATTCTTGTAATGTGATTCCATTAACATGCATAATCATATTGTTTTAATGTTTGCGCACCATTAGGACAATAAAGTTGCTTATTCGTAGTGTTGGAAAACTCACAGTAGGTAGAACATTGTTATTGGGACACATAGGCAACAAATATTAGGAATAATATTTGTGGTGTGTGCGATCATGTATGATAATCCTAAATATTAATGCGTGTTTGCCATATGAATTCGGACTAGATAGGATCGTCTCGTGGTAATCATAGGTTTGTTATATCTTGGAAAAGAATAATAAAGAAATGCGGAATTATCGATTGTCACAGTTGCATGAATTGATAAGTTAACACTAGTCGAGAATTAGAATTAAGAATTGATAAGTGGAGTCGGAAATCCAATACTTTCACACATTGAATTTTAAAACAAGTTTTTATAGATTTTCTAAGTTTAATTACAATTTCAATCACTATTTCACAAAATTTTCTCTCAGTCACAAGTACGAATTGAAATATATCGAGTACACTAGAATTAAAACCTATTCCCTGTGGGACGATAACTCTTAACTCACTAATTATTACTTGTACAACGAACCCGTACGCTTGCGGGATTTTGACGAACACCGGGGTTTGGAATACCGGATTTCACTCAGCTTTCATAACGTATTTGTCTCTTACCGGATTTGAGGTTAACTGAAAATACTGGATTTGAGGTGCACATACCGTACATGAACAACTTTGAGAACTTATCGTATATGGAGTTTTAGAACTTACCGTATATGCACAACAAATATCGTATTTCAACATAAGCTCCTGCATACCGAATTTTGAGCTTCTTCTTCAGCATCTTATACTGATTTTCGTCATTGTTTTCAGCATACCAGATTTTTTCATTCTTTCAGCCTTTTACAACAACTTCATCATCTTCTTTTTTTGACTCCATTATGAGATTATTGAAGCTCTGAAATCTGCATTTCCAGCATATCTGATTTCTCATTTTCAGCAAACCAAATTCTTCCTTTTTTTGTTTTTTGCAGCTCCTTTTCACAGCAACTTTGCAGTTATTTCAACATGCCGGTATTTGCTTCGTTTTCAGCCATTTTCAACACTATCAAGGATCAAATTTAACTCACATGGCTGTTGCTGAAACTTTAGCATCAAACCATATTTTCTCATTTTTGGCTGCCCTTTTTCTTTTTCATTTTCTGGCACTTTTCAGCTTCATTTTCTAAAACTTTTCAGGCCCCTTAAGAACATTAGAGCTCTGATACCACTGTTGAAAATTTGGGTCGAAAGCTTTACAAATAAAGCTCTAAAATATTTGTTGGATAATCATGGTCGATGGAGGAGGTGATAACCGATATTAACTGACCGGATTCACATACAAAAACAAGATATAAACATACATATATACTCTGGTTTTCTGTTGAGAAAACCAGTGGAAGAGGAGGAAATTTTGAAGGCTACATTTTTTATATATATTCTTCTTCTTAAATCTGGAGATACATGACTAATGTATATATAGCCAAATTGCAAAAATAGAAAGTACATTATAATCATCCTACCTACTACTACACAATGCTTAACAATAAGCTTAACTAGTAATAGGTTGAAAAGCTAGTCTAACTTTCATCATTACATAAGCTAGACAACAAAGTGTCACCATAACTTCAACACTTTATCATCATCGTCATCAATGTAATTGAACTTACATCAGTAATTAGTAGCATCGTTGTTGTGGATTTGTGACCTGATGAATGAAGATTTGTACTTGTGCATGCGTGAGTACTCATGTGGTTGTGACCTAAATTCTCCTGAAAATGTACGTCACATGGAAGATGTGGTTTGGTGTATCGAACACCACTCATATATGGCATCTTCATCTCCAAATCTGATGGATCAATATCATTTACTTCAATCTGTTACCCCAAAAGTTTTAAAAACACTTAACAAATCAAATGAAATTTTATATACAACATTACAACTACATTAGTCACAAATATATTTAAACAATTACATCAGAATAGGAGAAGACATTTTCTTCCAATTTAGTAGCCGAGTGATGCTTTTACAACATTTATTTCAATATGCGAGGGTACATGTTCTACATCCTCGTGGTTACAGTTCTATTAAGACTTGGAATTGACTCATATAACCAAACTTAAAATGCAACTAGAAAGTCCATAATGTAAAAAATTTATTGCTCAATCCCTTCGTCGGAGTACTTACATAGATCTCAAACGAATATTTCTCCCAGGAAAATATCTCCATAACATTGAAATCTTCTACAAGGACAAACAAGTAATGTTCAATCACTTTCTTGTATGACTTGGAGAATAAGTACGATGTAATCAAATACGGTGAACTAAGTCTTACTACATTGTAATCGGAAACATCTGTTACAGCAAGTAACACAAATCTAACGTCTTCATTTGCCACTTCTATTAACTCAACTATGTTTCATTTATCCTTGACGATATTGATTCAAGTTTGTTCCTATTGTCGTCGCTAATATATCTAATTCTTGTAACTAAGTAGAACTCAGGCAATGAAAATTGGATAAATCCCCTCGCAACCTTGAATCACGTATCAGTCGAAATCTCCCTTTGTGCATAATTGAATTTCAAATGCAAAATAGTCAAAACATTCTTTGTCACATTGGTTGTATTTTTTTTTCTCGAAAACCACAGGTTTTCAGGAATAATGTATTGTCATTCCTGCATTAGAATACTCAATAACACATACGTCAATATCAGATAGAAGATGATACACAGACTCAAATACTAGTACAGCGTTCAGCGGTTCAGGTCACATACATAGATAAAATATTTCACAAACATAGATAAAACTATTTCGAATAAAAACAAGGTTACAGTAGCAGAAATTTTGGACAGAACACAAAAGTAGGATACTTTAAGAACAAAGTGATTTCACGGACTACATCATTCTTCATCAAATGTTATCTTTCGACATATCTATTATCTAGTTATACATCGGTTACAAGATTCAAGTCACAAACAAACATAATGTTAATATAGAACTAGGTCAGAGTCTTAAAAGTTAAAAGTCCCACAGAACAATCCAGTCACAATAAAAGCAAATATGAAGTTACAATCGAAATTCAGTTCACAATTAGAAGAAATGATTAGGTTAATTAGTAGTTAAATTAACATTATGAAAATCATAATCACCCAATAAAATTCGAATACAACTTGTTCATGAACTCAAATGACCATAAGCATTGTATTAAGGAACTTGCCTGGTCCCAGTTGATTACCGAACATGTAGTTGTTTTGATCCTTCCAACAACTCCATGCCACCACAAGAAACGGGTCCATATTTGTAGTGGACAACCTTTCGAGCATCCGTAGGAAGATCTCTTCTATGCAAATTGCGGGTTATAGGTAATCATGAACACCAAAACCACATAGGCTATGCCACCCTTCCGATTCATAACACCTTTTGCATAACGAGTTGACAACAAAATGCAAACACCAAAGACGTTAAACATGAAAACATTTATCTCATGAGGGATGTTATGTCTCGAGAGAAACCTCAACCGACTAGCCAAATTGTTTGACAATGAATCAACTGTCCTTAGATAGGGACATGACGAGTCTATAGCCAGAATTAATTTTATAAATTTGGATCATATTGTGTGTACAGACACAGCATACAGAACAAGTACAGAATACTCACAGCAAGGGGGGTTGAGTGATTTTTTTTGGCAATAATTTATTCACATGGGTCTGTGATGGATATTTTGTACACACAAAATTATCCTGTAAATTCACGTCCTTGCTAAAGGGACATCTCGGGTAACGAATTCATAATAATTATTTGGTGGCAACTGACAATAAAAAAGTAACAGAAATTATTTTTCCTTTATTAATAAAATTTCATTGTTGTGATAGAAATCCTTTCAAATCACACGATCCATAGCAGGCACAATACACAAAATTCCAATAGGTATATTATCTGCAGCAAAGGACTATACATTTTGGCACGTAATGCATACATATCATGCTAGCTGCGTGATGCATATCTCAAAACGAAAACAGGGGGAAAAAAATACTAACTACTACCTATATATATATACACTATCTTCGATTTGTTAATGTTAAGTCACAATTAGACGCATACAGAAATTGTGAATAACATGGGTTTACAAGGTAAGTTCTTGGTGATTGTGTTGGTAGTGTTATCATCTGGGTGTGGGTACGTGCGTGGGGATGGAGAAAAGAATCGTCCTGAGGCGCCAGACGCGCAATGCTTGGTGAGTTGTGGGAACGATATAGTGGGATGCTGCATTGAATGTCTAATGAAAGGTCCGGAATCAGTGCCGTGCTTTCTAGATTGTGGCATAAATAACATCAGCTGCATGGGCGGTTGCCTTGGAACCAAACTTCCCCCTCCGAATAATGCTGAAACCCTGGCTCCTAGTGCTCATTTCTAAGTCTCCGTTCCTATATACGTTATCATATTATGTATTAATTTACAAACACATGCACGTAAGAGTAGACATCTATTATTAATAATGACTGTATCTGTATCGTCGGCCCTTGATTTGCACTCATTTAAATAAACTTTATCTTCTATATAAGTTGAGTCTAGCATTAATCCAATACAATTCCCTACCTTAATTCAACAGTTTGATATGATTTCTGTCTGTTAACCCAATATGCTCTTGGGGCACTTTACTAACACATGAAAAGGAGCTAGTCATTGACCAACTAAAAGAAATAGCAATTACTACGACAAGATCAAGATGGAATTGAAATTGTATAACAAAATTACACACATTTATTAATATTAAGTTGTTAAAAATGAGAAAAGTATTAAAATAGTGCACCTTTTGAACACATTTTTTATTGCTAATTGAACAAATTTCTACTTCCTATCCTACGTCTTTGATGAAAAACACGTTATTTGTGCATAAAATACGTAAGACATTGAAATTGAGAAAACTATAATTAAAATAAAAACCATTATTATCTAGTCCGATTTTAAAGAAGACTTGTAAACTGTTAAAAATACACTCTAAATTTCACACAATTTATTTCTCAAGACACATGAATGCAACTATTTAATATTAGTTTTTCAAGTGTATTCGTATAATAATAAATCATATTTAAAATATTGGAAAAAAATAAGTCAAAATTGACGTGTTATTTTAAAAATGGCAACTTTTAAAATTTTGCAACAATGGTCATTTACGTAAAATTCGAACCAAATTACCGTCAAAATGTTACATTTAAAAATTGGGTAATTATATTAACACCACAAATTTTAATTACTGCACCACATTATAATAACACCACAATTAAAATATATTTTTAATAAATACACCACAACAAATTTACAATTATACTCATAATCTAATAAAAATTAAAAAAAAAAATTAAAAAAATACAATCATTGTGGTATACTCATCATCTCAATATTACACCTCTTTTTTTCATTGATATACATCTTGATTCTTTAACTTCACGATGTATCTCTTTTAAAAATATTTTTAAGCATATTCATAAAGTTTCTATGAATTGTTTTTTAATTTCTTTCACTAAAGCAAATGGAGGGTTGAATATCCACAGAAATATTAGAAAAATTCTCTTCCTGTGGACTATGGCAAAAACACAAATAAAAGTACCACACAAAAATTCACCAGCAACAATGCTCCATTATTTATAACCTGATAATGCAGAGGCAAAAAAAGCAATTATTGTTGACCTCAAAAAGTGTACTTATGAGCTGTCAACAGATCTCAGGGCCTCTCACGTCCGGTTTAGCCTTTGTTCCTACACACTAAGACAAACCGTCAGTTGCACGTGGCCTTCTCCAAAGAAGGAGGGGAGCCGGCCGCGCGCACTCTGACGATCAAGTCAGTTGGAGTGGAAATATATATAAGTGTGGGAAGGCTAAAATGAGAGCCTCCAAAATATATAAGGGGGTCGGCTTTGGGGAGATAAATAGAACAGTAAAATATAGAGAGAATTGCTTAGTATTGAGAGTCCAATTTTGCATTACCTTCAAATGACACAATGTGTGAGTTTATATAGTAAGAAAGGGCAAGTAGGAACCGTTGGATGACTGGGCACGTGGCCTTATCCCAGCGGCTAAAGTTCTTGTCACAGACTTCAATGCATTTAATGTTCTGACCTCCTATGTTTGAACTCTGACATGCAGGATTGGTGCAGCCGTAATTGCAGTGTGTTGTCACATCACATATCTGTCAGGAGATCTTTTCCACGAGATCTTCTATAGGAGAGCCATACTGTCCACTGTTCATATAACAAGAGTTCGGTACCGCACATGAGTTCGGTCTCAAGGAGTTCATCAATGGCGGTTCGACAACGTGGGTTCGTCGTTACCGGTTTGATCCCTCCGCTTCGGATATAAGGCAGCGTATGGGTTCGGCCACGTGTGCGAGTTGGGTCTTTTGGGATTGCCCGTAACAACTAGTCCCCGAAGTCCATGTATGATTATTTATATAGTGCGTGGACTTTGAAGTAAAGAAAGAAAAGGTGGCTGTAACAACTAGTCCCCGAAGTCCATGTATGATTATTTATATAGTGCGTGGACTTGAAGGCCTGATCGTGATCTCCGTAGAAGAGGTGTCTGTTGCTGAAGAGGCGAAACCATAAAGGCGAGCCTGTTGTACAATAGGCGAAGCCATGAAGGCGAGCCTGTTGTTGAAACGATTCGCCTAATAGCTCATCCAGTAAATTTTTTATTAAACAATTTAAATAAGGTTTGATGAATACCGTGTGAGATTAGCAACACTCAAGCCGTGCCAAACCGTTTTTACTTGGGATTTGTAGGGTGCCGGACTTCGTTAAATAGAAGATGCTACAAAGTGAAACGGTTCGTCTAAAAGCTCAACCAGTAAATTGTTTATTAACCAATTTAAATAAGGCTTGATGAATACCGTGTGAGATTAGCCACACTCAAGCCGTGCCGAACCCTTTTTACTTGGGATTTGTAGGGTGCCGGACTTCTTAAAATCGAAGATGCTACAAAATGAAACGGTTCGTCTAATAGCTCATCCAGTAAATTGTTTATTAACCAATTTAAATAAGGCTTGATGAATAACGTGTGAGATTAGCCACACTCAAGCCGTGCCAAACCGTTTTTACTTGGGATTTGTAGGGTGCCGGACTTCTTAAAATAGAAGATGCTACAAAGTGAAACGGTTCGTCTAATAGCTCATCCAGTAAATCGTTTATTAACCAATTTAAATAAGGCTTGATGAATACCGTGTGAGATTAGCAACACTCAAGCAGTGTCGAACCGTTTTTACTTGGGATTTGTAGGGTGCCAGATTTCGTTAAATAAAAGATGCTACAAAGTGAAACGGTTCGTCTAAAAGCTCATCCAGTAAATTGTTTATTAACCAATTTAAATAAGGCTTGATGAATACCGTGTGAGATTAGCCACACTCAAGCCGTGCCGAACCCTTTTTACTTGGGATTTGTAGGGTGCCGGACTTCGTTAAATAGAAGATGCTACAAAGTGAAACGGTTCGTCTAAAAGCTCATCCAGTAAATTGTTTATTAACCAATTTAAATAAGGCTTGAAGAATACCGTGTGAGATTAGACAGACTTCTTAAAATAGAAGATGCTACAAAATGAAACGGTTCGTCTAATAGCTCATCCAGTAAATCGTTTATTAACCAATTTAAATAAGGCTTGATGAATACCGTGTGAGATTAGCAACACTCAAGCAGTGTCGAACCGTTTTTACTTGGGATTTGTAGGGTGCCAGATTTCGTTAAATAAAAGATGCTACAAAGTGAAACGGTTCGTCTAAAAGCTCATCCAGTAAATTGTTTATTAACCAATTTAAATAAGGCTTGATGAATACCGTGTGAGATTAGCCACACTCAAGCCGTGCCGAACCCTTTTTACTTGGGATTTGTAGGGTGCCGGACTTCGTTAAATAGAAGATGCTACAAAGTGAAACGGTTCGTCTAAAAGCTCATCCAGTAAATTGTTTATTAACCAATTTAAATAAGGCTTGAAGAATACCGTGTGAGATTAGACAGACTTCTTAAAATAGAAGATGCTACAAAATGAAACGGTTCGTCTAATAGCTCATCCAATAAATTGTTTATTAACCAATTTAAATAAGGCTTGAAGAATGCCGTGTGAGATTAGCCACACTCAAGCCGTGCCGAACCGTTTTTATTTGGGATTTGTAGGGTGCCAGACTTCTTAAATGAAACGGTTCGTCTAAAAGAGTCGGAAGCAGTTGAAACAATCATAACGGCAAAGCTCCATTCCATATATGAGAAAGTAAACACAATATAGAGGAGGCTACGAACATATGCCTCGATAACTGGGTATTGAAGAAAAGCATATTACTGATAGTAGACCCTCAGGTGCTCAACATTCCAGGGGTGGGGCTGCAACTTCCCATCTAGAGTTTCGATCCTGAAAGTCCCTGCCCTGATTTCCTCGGTTATGCGTTAGGGGCCTTCCCAATTTGGGCCTAGGGTTCCGACGCCGGGTTCCTTAGAGTTTAGGAAAACTCTTCTCAACACGAGGCCGCCCCTTCTGAAAGATCTCTTTTTCACCTTCTTGTTATAATATTTCGTCATTTTTCTTTGATAAGTGGCGAGGCTAACCTGTAAGGTGTCCATTCTTTCCCCAAGAAAGTCTAGCTCGCATCGTCTGATTTCCTCGTTGGAGATCTCATTGAACTGTAAGCGACGAGGCGATGGCAACCCTACCTCAACGGGGCTCATCGCTTCTGCACCATATGCCATGGAAAAGGGGGTTTCACCCGTCGCAGTCTTGCTGGTGGTGCGTATCGCCCATAACACATGGAGAAGTTCGTCCACCCACGCCCCCTTCGATGTGTCAAGCTTCTTTTTCAGAATCTGCTTGATTATTTTGTTTACAGCCTCTACCTGGCCATTTGCTTGGGGGTGGTGTAGAGAAGAAAAATGTTTCCTGATTCCGAGCTCCTCGCACATCTCCCTGACTTTCTTATTGTCGAATTGCCTTCCATTGTCCGACACAAGTGAGTGGGGAATTCCGAACCGACATATGATGTTCTTCCATACAAACTTTGAAGTGTTCGCTTCGGTGATCTTTGTCAAGGGTTCGGCCTCCACCCATTTGGTGAAATAGTCTATAGCCACAATTGCATGTGAAGCACCTCCCTTTCCTTTAGGGAGTGGACCTATCAGGTCGATGCCCCATTTGGCGAAGGGCCACGGGCTAGATACAGCAGTTAACTCTTGAGATGGTTGACGTTGAATGGAGGAGAAGCGTTGGCACTTGTCACATGCGCGGACGAACTGGATGGCATCTTTTTTCAGCGTTGGCCATTAGTACCCTTGTCTGAGTATCTTATAGGCTAGGGCCGGACCGACGGTATGATTTTCGCAGATCCCTTCATGGACTTCCCTCAGAACGTAGTTGGCCTCATCGCCTTTGGTGCATCTCAAAAGAGGCATCGAAAATCCCCGTTTATACAACACTTCGTCCTGGAGCACGTAATATGCGGCTCGACGCCTTAGCTTCTGGGCTTCCTCTTTGTCTTCAGGGAGGGTTTGATCCTTTAGGAAGGCGACGATTGGCTGCATCCAAAGAGGAGTCCCCTCTATCCACATGACCTCTTCGCCTTTGGCTATGGATGGTTGAGTGAGGAGCACAATTGACACCATCTTAAGGAGTTCAGAATCCTTACAGCTAGCCAGCTTGGATAAGGCGTCCGCATGCGTGTTTTCGGACCTTGGAATTTGCACCAAGTCAAATTTTTCAAAGTGGGAAACGAGCTCTTTAACCTTCTTCAGGTAAGTAGCCATATTTTTGTCCTTTACCGCATAATCCCCTCTCACTTGGCTAACCACTAGCTGCGAGTCACTACTGGCGGTTAACCTCCTTATCTGCATTTCCCTTGATAATTTTAAGCCTGCTAGGAGGGCTTCATATCCTGCAACATTGTTCGAAGCCTTGAATCCGAACCTAATAGCACAGCAAAGCCTGTGTCCCTCCGGACTCAACAGAATAACCCTTGCGCCCGAACCGGTCTCACCGAAAGAACCGTCAGCGAAAAGGCTCCAAGTTGGGGATTCTGCTTCTTCAATTTCTGTATCGACTTGCAGTCCAGAAAATTCGACTATAAAATCTGCCAGTGCCTATCCTTTCACCGAGGCCCTTGGTTTGTATGAGATGTCGAACTCACTCAGCTCGATGGACCATTTTATTAGCCTTCCAGAGGCGTCCGGCTTTTGCAAGATTTGCTTGAGGGGGAGAGTTGTCAACACATGGATGCTATGGGCCTGAAAGTAAGGCCTCAACTTTCTACAGGCGGTCATAAGTGAAAATGAGAGCTTTTCCATGTCTGAATATCGAGATTCTACAGAGGTAAAAGCCTTGCTTACATAGTAGACAGGTAATTGGGTACTTTCCTCTTCCCTCACAAGGACCGAACTCACAGCATCAGCTGATACGGCTAAGTATAATGATAGGGCTTCTCCATCTTTGGGCTTGGAGAGGAAGGGGGCTTGCCCAAGGTGCTTCTTCAGCCCTTGGAAAGCCGCTTCGCACTACTCATTCCACTGGAACTTCTTTCCTCCTTTTAGGACTTTGAAGAAAGGAAGGCACTTGTCCGTCGCCTTCGAGATGAACCGGTTTAAAGTAGCGAGCCGACCTGTAAGGCTTTGCACTTTCTTTGGTTTGTGGGGGACCTCATATCTAGCAGGGCCTTAATCTTATCCGGATTAGCCTCGATCCCTCTTTGATTTACCATGTAGCCCAAGAACTTTCCGGAGGCTACACCAAAGGCGCATTTCAGGGGATTCAGTTTCATTTGAAATTTTCTCAAAACTCCGAAGGCTTCGGTAAGATGCTCAATATGATCTTCAGTTTCGAGGCTTTTCACCAACATGTCGTCCACATAAACTTCCATTGTTTTGTCTAGAAGATTCGCAAACATGCGGTTCACTAACCTTTGGTAAGTGGCCCCTGCGTTTTTCAAGCCAAACGACATCACCCGGTAGCAATAAAGTCCCCTATCCGTAATGAATGAGGTGTTTTCTTCGTCTGGTGGGTACATGGGAATCTGATCGTATCTAGAATAGGCGTCCATGAAGCTCAGTAGTTTGTGTCCTGCGGTAGCATCCACAAGTTGGTCAATCCTTAGGAGTGGGAAACTATCTTTTGGACAAGCCTGATTCAGGTTGGAGAAGTCTATGCAGACCCTCCATTTGCCATTGTGCTTCTTCACCAATACCGGGTTCGATACCCACTTCGGGTAGGTGGCCTCACGGATGAACTCATTGCTTACCAGCTTATGAACCTCTTCTTTTAGGGCTTCATACCTTTCTGGGTTCAACGTCCTCCTCTTTTGTCGGTGCGAGGTGAACTTTGGGTCGATGTTGAGGTGGTGGCAGCTGACCCTTGGATCGATACCCACCATATCTCCATGCTTCCATGCAAAAACGTCCAAGTTTGCGAGGAGGAAGTTCTTTAATAGCTGCTTCTGTTCACCCCCCAACTCTTTCCCAACCTGCAGGACCCTAGTGGGGTCGTTAGATCTACCTGGAGAGGTTCCAGCTCTTCGACTAGGGTAGCCTGAGAGTTGGATTCCATAATTCTTGGATCCAGAACGGTATCCACACTGCCTTGTTCAAGGGTGACTTCATCTGTGAAAGCATTTATCATTTCGACGTCTTCCCCTTCTTCAAGGGCCGACCCTTCTACAGGGGCGTCGAGCATTTCGGTATCCAAATATATCATGTTTGTGCTTCGGGGTTCGGATTTTCGCAGGGAGTTCAGGTAGCACTTCCTCGAACCCATCTGGTCGCCTCGTAGGGTAGCAATGTCCCTGTCAGTGGGGAACTTCATACACAGATGGTAGATGGATGTTACAGCCCCTAACTCGTTTAACGCGGGTCGCCCCAATACTCCATGATATGCTGACCTGTGGTCCACCACCAAAAACTCCATGCGGTGGTGGGCCGTGAAAGGGAGCTTTCCCATCTCTACAGTTAATGTGATCCTGCCCCTGGGAATGATGCTATTGCCTGTGAACCCGTATAATGGGGCTGTCATTGGGGTAGGGCTGAAGCCAACCTGCATCTTATCAAACGCGGTGCCAAAAAGTATGTTGACCGAGCTCCCATTGTCCACAAGCATACGGTTCAGACCATTTCTGGCTATTATAGCCCTTACGACCAAGGCATCGCAATGGGGGTAGTGGACATCAGCCGTATCCTCTTGTGTGAAAGTGATTGGTAGAAGGGTGTGAGTTCCACGGTAGGACCCATTGACGGAATAACTCGTCATGGGGGAGTCTTTGGCTTCCCTGACATAATTCCTCTGAGCGTTCCTAGACTCTTCCCCAATGTGGGGCCCTCCAATTATAGTATATATTTCCCTGATGGGGTCCAGTTCTGCATTGGGATGAGCCTCTCTTTGCCTCTGTGAACTCCTCGGACGGTCCCTAGGCCTGTCGTCCCTTTGCCGAGGCGATTGATCCCTTCTTTGCCTTCGTTGTTCCCCATCTCTGGGTTCGGGATCTCTCCTTTCCCTGCTGGCAGTCCTCAAATTTTGGCTTGCAGGACCTCTAGCCTCGTTCCGACCCGTTTGCCCATGGCTCGGAGGCCTTGTCAAGCAATTGCTGTCGCTGTGACCAAAAGTCCTATGGTATGTGCAATATGGCCTATTCCTAGGTCCGTTGCCTCTTCATCTGCCCCTCCCCCTTAAGGAGCTCGGTTGCGTGTCTCCACTGGGACCCACTTCCTCATATGCCAGTGAGGGTACGGCGTTTAGAGTGGCGGTGGCCAGTGCTTGGCCTGATGTAGGGGCCACAGTTTGCCCTGTTTGGGTCCATTGCTGGGTTACCAAGTGTGATACAGGACCTCGCCTTTGTCTTTGAGTGGGTGGCAGTCCCAAAGAGGTCCTGTTGCGATGGTCAATCAACTCCTCATTGACTATTTCGCTCCTCATCATTTCTACAAGGGCATCGTAAGAAGTGGGGTTCCTATTTCGCACATCCCTCCAAAAAAGGGTATTCATGATAAGTCCGCCTCTGAGTGCCGATAGGGCCTCCCTATACGTTACCTGCTCGCAATATGTCATTTCATCAGTGAATCAAGCCAAATAGCTCTTCAACGTTTCACCCGCCTGCTGCCTCATGTCCTGAAGCCTTTGTATAGGGGCCTCTCCTTCTTTACTAGACAAATATTGATTTAGGAAGGCTTTTTTGAGGTCGGGCCAACTTCTGATGCTTCCTGCAGGTATGCGATTGTACCATATTTCTGTAGAGCCTGTGAGAGTAAGGTGGAATTCTCTGCATTTCAACGCCGGCTAGGCCCCTCTTAGAGCCATGTGTGTTTTGTAGTTGTTGAGGTGCTTGGCCGGGTCTCCTTTGCCTTCATATTTTGGGATCTTTGGGGGCACAAAATGGCTGGGGACATGCGCATTTCTCAACTCGCGCGAGAATGGCAAGCTATCATCATCATCATCAAGCTCAAAAGACCTACAAGGGCTGCTGGATTCTCCTTCCTCCGCCTGATACCGAGGCGGTTGAGCGATTCCTGTCAAGTTCTGTTGGTTTGCAGCGTCCCTTCTTTCCCGCATATTCCTAGGCTGGCGAACCTCCTGGGGTTCTTGTTGCTCTTGTCGCCTCACATTTGGAGGAGGTCGCTGGGCCTATTTCTAGGCCCGGATGTACCAAATCTATCAAACACACTAGTAGACCTCCTTGGCTCCGGGTCTCATGAGTATTCGGGAGGGAAGTTTCCCCCCTCTTGAAGGGGGTCTCCGCCGAGGTTGGTGTGGATGTGAGCTGAAGATGTATCCATGCCTACTTTCCTTTCCAGGGGGCTCGGCTCCCTTGCATGTTGTGCATAAATTATGGCTTCTTCATCCTGTTGATAAGCCTCATGATGGGGGGGTTGGTATCCAGCTTGCCCATGCATCTGTAGAAGCAGTTGCTGCATGACAGTGTTTTGTTCTGCCAAGTTCCTCATGTTCGCTGCCATTTCTCCCACCTCCCTAACTAGGCGCGCTGTTGTACCGCCCCGTCTGTGAAGGTGATGGGGTGCAGGTTAACGTTTGTCCGGAGGACCTCTTCTTCAGAGGCCTCCTGTTGACGGCTCCTGCCACGAGAGTCTCCCCGTTGGTGGCTTTGGCTATGAGAGCCGTAATTGCTGGAACTCATCACAATAGCAAGTTCTAAACTGGCGGCAAAACCCAATGGGAGGGGCTTTTCCTTCGTTCCCTTTTCAAGAAGCCTCAACCTTTTTCCAAGGTTAGGCTTTTGCTTCCTTTCGACTGACTTCTACCACTAGGATGTTCGTGGTTATAATGTGTGATTTTCTACAGACGACGCCAATCTGTTGACCTCAAAAAGTGTACCTATGAGCTGTCAACAGATCCCAGGGCCTCTTACGTCCGGTTCAGCCTTTGTTCCTACACACTAAGACAAACCGTCAGTTGCACGTGGCCTTCAAATGACACAATGTGTGAGCTTATATAGTAAGAAAGGGCAAGTAGGAACCGTTGGATGACTGGGCACGTGGCCTTATCCCAGCGGCTAAAGTTCTTGTCACAGACTTCAATGCATTTAATGCTCTGACCTCCTATGTTTGAACTCTGACATGCGGGATTAGTGCAGCCGTAATTGCAGTGTGTTGTCACATCACATATCTGTCAGGAGATCTTTTTCACGAGATCTTCTATAGGAGAGTCATACTGTCCACTGTTCATATAACAAGAGTTCGGTACCGCACATGAGTTCGGTCTCAAGGGGTTCATCAATGGCAGTTCGACAACGTGGGTTCGTCGTTACCGGTTCGATCCCTCCGCTTCGGATATAAGGCAGCGTATGGGTTCGGCCACGTGTGCGAGTTGGGTCTTTTGGGATCGCCCGTAATAACTAGTCCCCGAAGTTCATGTATGATTATTTATATAGTGCGTGGACTTTGAAGTAAAGAAAGAAAAGGTGGCCGTAACAATTATTATAAAAATAATTGTTAATGGTGACTATGCATGCATTAGGTCTTACTTATATACTTGGAAAAAAAAAACCATAACTGATGAGATATAACTAATAAGTTAAACAAAATTGATCAGTTGCACGCAAACTTAAATGGAGATGATGAAGTTAAAAAAAAAAAAAATAACCCATGAATTGTGAACGAAATTGGAAGATCAAATGTGCCAACAAACTCATCACCACAATTTGAAAATCAAATTCCAACAATCAATGCTGTAAAATATCCAAAACCCAAAAACAAAATATACATTCGATTAGGAGTAAAACCAAGAAGGAGAAAGTTAAAGCCAGTGAGGGTTAATTTCAATTTCAATATACCCCAAAAACCCTTCAGCTCAATTTCATTCTCATAAATTCTAAAATTTCGCTATCGAGACTGCATCATCTTCGACTGCCACAGTTTTGTCTAACCTCTTCATTGTCAAAGTATTGTTCTTCTTTTCTTGTTCAAAGCGGAACCTGATATTTGTTATTATTATTTATGCAGAGTCATGGAAAAGTTTTGGATGATAATTGTTACGAAAATTGAGAATTGGTAATATATGAAATAAGAGCAAAAGCACAAGATTTACGTGGAAATTCATGTTAGAAAACAACAACGAATAAAGAAAGAGAAAAATCACTATATCAAAAACGAGTACCGGAGGTGCTGCTGCTCCCAATATATATCATACAATGAAACCCTAACATGTAATAGAGTCCTAATAGAACAAGCCTAACATATAATGCAGTCTTAATAGAATAAGGATCGGGCTACCACCACACACCCTCATTTTTTTTCTCATAATTTTAGTTGTGAAAATTACGTCAAGCCCAACTTTTAAAGATCTGTATTATATGGGAAGTTTCACTTTTCAAAAATTGGATGTTTTATTTTAATTAATATTTTTATAAAAATAAGCCCTTGTTTGAGCCCCCCATTTTGTTTTAAAAATGTATTTTTGAATAGTGTAATGATGTGAAATGTGTGGTTGAAAAATAAGATATTTTTTGGATTTGCGTATAATATTATTTTATTGAAAAATGTGTGGTTAATATGATGTCACAATACTGTTTAAGAATATTTTTTTTCCCAAAGAATGGAGCTAGCTCAAACAAGGGCTAAATATTTTTACTAAAATACACACACGTCACAAACCCTAATTAATCATCACTCACCTATTTCTTTCTACATTTCTCCCACAACATAGTCACCCCCATCCATTCTCTTTTTATACAACCTGTTGTCATCCGCCATCTTGAGAATCGCTGACGAATCACCCACCCTTTATCCATTTCAGGAGCAAATCACTAGCGACTAGCGCGCGTAGAAGCAATATTTGCGAAGCAGATCTACGACTGATGTGCGCGAAGTGGTGTTTTGTGTGGTGGTGGAGGCTGGCAGTAGCTGATTTGGCAGTTGTGGTGATCATGGTAGTGATCTGGCAGTGTGGCGTGGTGCTGGTATAGGTGGTGATGACGGGTGTAGTACAGTAGTGTGTAGTGGTAATGGTGGTGGATTTGGCGGTTGCGGTGGGGTGGTTTTGGTTGTTAAGAGTGTTGGTGGCAGCTTCCATGTTTTAGCGGTGACGGTGTCGATAAACGACGATGGTCGTGGCAGTGGGTCAGTGGGATGGTGAGATGTTGGTGGCGATGGTCTGTTGGGAGTGGATGTGTTGATTTATTTGAGACAGTGGTGTTCTGTCATGTGGTGGTGGTGGTTCCGGTGGTGATGATGACTGTGATGATGGTGCTGTTGGAGACAATGGTTGTCACAAGTGTTGGTTGTGGTTACAAATTATTTAGTTGATTATGACCATTAGATTGGTTCCGTGACTAATAAACAATATATTACCAATAAAAAAGATAAATTGTGATCAAGAAATAATGTGTGAACTAAATTTTTTTATTAATTTATGACTGTCTAATAAGTTATAAGTTATAATTTTTTTTTGATATGTGACCGATAAACAAATTGTGATCTATAATTTGTGACATTTAAAAATTCTGATTTGTGACAGAAAAATAATATGTGACTAACTAAATTGTGAATCTGTGATCGATGAACAAATTGTGGCCTATAAGTTTTTTGAATTGTGACGTAAAATAATTTGTGACATTTAAAAAATCTAATTTGTGACCCCAAAAATAATATGTGACTAATTAAATTGTGAATCTATGACTGATGAACAAATTGTAACGTATAAATTTTTTGAATTGTGACATTTAAAAATTATGATTTGTAATCGAAAAATAATATGTAACCAACTAAGTTGTGAATCTGTGACCAAATTATATAGATCTGTGACCTTAATATATTTAATTAAAAATATATATAATTAATTAATTAAATCATAAATTTGTTGGGCAAGTTTCACGAAATAGAATACTGGATTTACTAATTAAGTACCGGATATGCAGAATAGATACAATAGTAGTGAACTTTACTTAAGGCGTGGCCACGCCTTATTAAGTCGAAATTCTGCCAGAAGCGGACTTTACTTAAGACGTGGGCACGCCTTACCAGATTACAATTCAGTCACAAGTGGAAGACAATGCCGTATATGCCTTGAATGCAAATACCGTATATAGTGAATTTAAAACAGAATACTTACCACTTAAATCAATTACACATATAACATGTTTAAAAATATATATCTGCAGAATATTTATATTAACAAAACTTCAACATCGAAAAATCTGCAGAATATACTATGCAAAACGAATAATATAACACGAATACTTTTAACCCGAGGCCTGTGTTACACACAGTTTCCTTAAAACAGATTCGCCCCCTCACCGTCTATGCTTGAGGTTTAAACTAAGCGTCAGCTTCCCAAGATACAACGGTAAACCAGTAAAATCCGAGCACCACAGATTATATCCCGGCGAACCGAGTTAGCACCTAAACAATATCACCAAAGATCAAAACAGGAAGATGAACTCGACTCTGTAAAACTATAAAGACACAGTAAGAAGCTGGGATAATTTCGTGTATGCAGAATGCCTGATTTCCATGTGTTGGAATGGTGGAAAACAAGAGTCTTATAGGCTCTTCAATGGCCATTAACAATGGCAATAAACCCAAGTTAGTGGACAATAATTTCTAGAGTTTTAGCAAATGAAAAGTCACTTGAAGAAAGCAAAAAAATCACCAAAATGTAGGCCCGCCTGAGGGGCCAATTTTTTTGGTCAATCGGTCCGACATTCATGTGCGCATACAAGTTCAAAGTTCGAATCCCATTTCGGTCCGTGATTTGCACTCCCCCTGTGCGTGCACATGGAGAGAGCCTCTATGCTTCACTTGATCACACTCTTCTAAAGTGTGATCCTTTAAATAGTGGATTTTGCTTTCATGATTTTCCTATGTGGGACAAATGTTAATTTCCCACATAAACTATTTTTGCTCCTTTTGAGTGACACACTTTGAGTCTCAATTTCTCATTCATCTGAGCATCAATTTTGGCAAGTAAATATATGATTTCGATGTACTCACGGGGGAGAACACAAATCAACTTTCAACTTCCAAATTGAACGACCAGGTCCCACTCAATTTTAGCTCCAAAGTTAGCCTCTACCTCATTTTTTCCAACAGTCCCCCACATGAATGAAAATTGGGAGCGACTTATGCATGTTACACATGACGACTTGGTGATATAGTTCAACGGTTGAAACCTGCATAGGATAGGTAGGTGTTACCCTTTGAACCTTCCCTTATGAAAGCATACTTACTTTACTAGCTGACCAATAGACGCTATGTCCTTGAACTGTTCTGCTGTTTATGTAAACGATAATACACTCCACACAGGATTCTTCCTAACACATTCCAGTTCTCATTATTATGTTCGTTTTGTCCATAAGCATATGCCTAGTTCTGTGAGAGTCCACAAGAATTGCACCCCCACAATTCTTCTAGAAGCGGCCCCACTTCTTTCTCACATAGGTGATTTCTTATTACAAGTAACCCGCACTACTTGGATCGATTTCCGACGCATAAGAATCATTAAAAGCCTATTGCTTATCCTCCATCTTCATGGGCATCACTGTCGCATCACAGAAATGGACATGAGGTAATACCTCCCACAGTAATTACATCAAGTCTTTACAATTAGGTTGTTCCTTTGAACCTAGATCTTGGGATCTCCAGTCAATTAGGTTGAGTTTTCCTTTGTATTGACTTATCCATTCAAGGGCTTAAGTCTCATTCCTCTCGATGATTTCTCAACTAACTCTCGATTTAACCCTTTGGTTACTGGATCTGCAATGTTATCTTTTGACTTTACATAGTCAATAGTGATAACTCCAGTTGAGAATAGTTGCCTTATGGTATTGTGTCTACGACGTATATATCTAGACTTACCATTATACATGTTACTCTGTGCCCTTCCAATTACTGATTGACTATCACAATGTATGCAAATTGCTGGCACATGTTTTGACCATCTTGGAATATCCTCTAAGAAGTTGCGTAACCATTCAGTCTCTTCACCACTTTTATCTAGAGCTATAAACTCAGATTCCATAGTGGATCGAGCTATTACTGTTTGTTTAGAGGATTTCCAAGAAACAGCTGCACCTGCCAATGTGAACACAAATCCACTCGTGAATTTTGAGTCTTTCATATCACATATCCAGTTAGCATCACTATATCCTTCAATGACCGCTGGATATCTAGCATAGTGCAATCTATAATTACGAGTCAATCTTAAGTACATTAGTACTCTTACTAGTCATTTCCAGTGATCAGCTCTTGGATTACTCGTATACCTACTCAGTTTACTAACTATGTAGGCTATGTCTGATCTTGTACAACTCATTAAGTACATCAGACTTCCAATGATTTTCGAGTATTCTACTTGAGAAACACTTTCACTTTTATTCTTGGATAGGTGTTGACTTGTATCTATCGATGTTCTAGCCATGCCAGTATCAACCTTACTGAACTTTTCTAGAATTTTGTCCATATAATGTGACTGGCCTAGAACGAGTCCATCTGATGATCTTGAAATTTTGATTCCAAGTATAACATTAGCCAAACCCATATCTTTCATGTCAAATCTTGAATTTAACATATTTTTAGTGGATTTGATCATCTTATCGTTGCTACCAAGAATAAGCATGTCGTCAACGTAAAGACATAAAATGACATAGACATTTTCTGTGTCTTTAACGTAAACACATTTATCACACTCATTGATTTTAAATCCACACGTCATAATGACACTATCAAATTTCTCATGCTATTGTTTTGATGCTTGTTTTAAGCCATATAATGATTTAACCTATTTGCAGACATTCTTTTCCTGCCCTGGAGATGAAAACCCCTCGAGTTGTTCCATATAGATTTCTTCATCTAAATCTCTATTCAAGAAGGCAGTCTTAACATCCATTTGATGTACTTCAAGATTCCGCAAAGCAGCAATCGCGAGTATCATCCTAATAGATGTTATTCTTGTTACTGGAGAATATGTATCAAAGTAATCAAAGCTTTCTCGTTGTCCGTAACCTTTTATTACTAACCTGGTCTTGTACTTTTCAATAGTTCCATCTGTTTTCATTTTCCGTTTGAAAATCCATTTGTAGCCTAGTGGTTTACTTCCTGGAGGAAGATCCACTAGCTCCCATGTATGATTTTGCAAGATGGAATCTATTTCACTTTTAATGGCCTCTTTCCATTGAGGTCCTTCTGAGGAGTTCACCGCTTCTTAATAGCTTCGAGGTTCACTTTCTAGCATATAGGTCAGAAAATCTGGACCATAGGATTTTTCTGTCCTTTCTCTTTTGCTACGTCTTGGTTCAACCTCAACTTCTTCTTCTAGTTCTTGGTCCTGACTATCTTCAATCATAGTCTCATATGTCCGTTTAGAAGAGTTTGCCTCTTCTTTGGACCTATACGGAAATACGTGTTCAAAGAATGAAGCATTTCTCGATTCCATTATCATGTTTTTGTGTATATTTGAGATTTTCGATTCATACACAATAAATCGATAAGCACTACTGTTATGAGCATATCCAATGAAGATGCAATCTATAATTTTCGGGCCTATCTTCACCTTTTTTGGTGTTGGGACAACCACTTTAGCGACACACCTCTACAGCGAAGCTGGGATAATTTCGTGTATGCAGAATGCCTGATTTCCGTATGTTGGAATGGTGGAAAACAAGAGTCTTATAGGCTCTTCAATAACCATTAACAATGGCAATAAATCCAAGTTAGTGGACAATAATTTCTGGAGTTTTAGCAAATGAAAAGTCACTTAAAGAAAGCAAAAAATACCAAAACGTAGGTCCGCCAGAGGGGCCAATTTTTTTGGTCAATTCGGTCCGACATTCATATGCGCATACGAGTTCAAGGTTCGAATCCCATTTCGGTTCGTGATTTGCACCCCCCTGCGCGCGCACGTGGAGAGAGCCTCTATGCTTCACTTGATCACACCCTTCTAAAGTGTGATTCTTTAGATAGTGGATTTTGCTTTCATGGTTTTCTTATGTGGGACAAATGCTAATTTCCCACATAAACTCCTTTTGCTCCTTTTGAGTGGCACACTTTGAGCCTTAATTTCTCATTCACCCGAATATCAATTTTGGCAAGTAAATATATGATTTCGATGTACTCACGGGGGAGAACACAAATCAACTTTCAACTTACAAATTGAACAACCGGGTCCCACTCAATTTTAGTTCCAAAGTCAGCATCCACCTCATTTTTTCCAACAAAATAAATATTTGATTTTTGAAATTTGAAACCTTTATTCTTAGTTTTGAAATTGGTGATAGTTATCCCCTTAGTTATGGTTTTTTCCCATTTTAGTTTCACCACATATGTTGGAAGGGCGATTTTTTTTTTTTGGGACCGGGCCAAATAAAATTTGGGTCACTGTACTCTAACAATAACTTTACATAATTTCCACTGGATTATATGAATTTGGTTGCTAATTTCTTGTGCAAAATTGGAAAAAATTTGTTCACCTGTATTGGTAGCTAGGTTTATTTCATTATTTGTCAAATGGTAAATTGTTTGTTAATTTGTGCTACTAGTATTGAAATTTTTTTATGTGTTGAGGTTTGTATGTCGAAATTGAAATGTGAATGTCATAATGTATATGTTTCACTAACATGTATTTGTGGTTGCTTTCCTGAACGAGCACTTGTCATGAAGAAATCAAAGTGGTTTCCATTAACGACAACATTTGTCGTGTACAAGAAGGTCCTATCATGAAAGAGAATTTTTTCTCGTTCTTGATATGACATATATTCACGAGAAGGTATCAATTATCGTTGAATTTCAATTTTATGCTATAGTTATAAATTATTTTGTTACAACATATAGCCACGTGTGACAATGTATTGTTTTTATTTTTTACAAATGGATGGTATTTGTTGTTGACTGTTATTATAATTTAGTTCACATGATCAATTTATTGGCGGTAGATAACCTAACCTACTAGTTTTATTCAAAACTGATTGCAATCTACCTGGTATTCTTCTAACATTTTTTGAAGATTTACTTATTTTCGGATGTAACAATGTTATGGGTGCTAGATAACGCAGCTATCCAACTTTGAGTACATAACAATATTGTTGGACTATTTGGACACCGAAGAGACAACGAGTCAAGTCAAACACCATTTTAGCCTTTAGTGATGATGTTGTACTTCCGGACTAACCAGAGAACTTGGTTTACGAGGTACTCATCAAGATGGTCCTAATCGACATATAACATGAAGCTTGGTTTATGGTATATGGACAGTTATCGACTCACTGCTTCGGAATTGATGATGTTTGATATGTCACGGAAAATGAGACAAAACGGTAAAAAGGCATTCTCGATACATAGTGGTTCAACGAAATGATATTATACCACGAATAATTTTCGGGATGTTTTCAAAACTTTTGATGACTTGGAACACATGACGAGCTGGACTCGTCGACTGTGTTCTAAAACCAATGGATAGACTATGCATTTGTTCGCGGACGTTGTCCTTGGGAGATGATTTAGATTTTTCTACTGATACCCTTGGGCTCCATGCATATAATGTGTTGTTCAAGTCGTAGACTTGTTCATGGAGTGAAAGGTGTTAGAAGGCCAATGACAAGAAAAAGGGATGTATTGAAGTGCAACCTAAAAAGGTTCGTGCCAGGGTTTTTTGTACATCGATAACAATTTTAAAGTTCATTTCCTTATTGGTTTCAATTACATATGGATGTTCCAAATATTCCGTATTGGATCTACGAGGCCTTCCCTGAGATGAGAAATGCTTTTGCTGATAAGAATGGTGCCAAAATCCCATGTGTTTTTCAATAGGATTTACACGCGGTGCGTATCTTCAGATATTTGAAAAGCGTTGAGAATTTATTTAAAATGTACAGCGAAATTTAAACAATATTTCAATTTTCACCAAAGATTTGCTTTGCGTTTAGAAAGAAATTATGGTAAGAATTATATATTTAGTTAATTTTTCGAAGAACAATCATGATCTTTAATCCACAAATGTTTAATTGTTCAACTTTTAATGAAAATCTACATAGGGAATAAGAATTAGAGAATTAGTATTTTCTCATTTTTGTGCTAGCAAGATTATGAATTGTTTTGTATGTTATTCAACTCTAACAACTTATTAATAGAAATCCAAGTGAGCTTGACCTGTCAATTAATTGAATGAAATGTAGATCATAATCTTTTACTATTTAAGAATAACCAATCATCTATTAATCATTCATAACTTTTATATGATTCTCGACATGACTAAATAGTATCGTATTAGTAACTCTCGGCAGAGTAATATCCAGGATTACCAAAGCATGACTACCTGTATATAAGGTATTATAATGACCTCAAGTCGAAAGATCAATTTCACTACAGAAAGTTAAAGATTAACTAATGACACTTAAATAGCTATTATCTTATGTCTCTTCAGTGGGTCTTCAATATTTTGTTCTTTTAACAAAATATTCACGTATTCATTTAAATATCATTACATTTTAGTTTGTAAGATTAGCTACTTACTTTAAAAGTGAGAAATGCAGGGCCTCTGATGACCTGTCATTTCCCCACGAACTTCCCCGTTTCCCGGCATCATTCTAAGCTATGAGTTGCTACTTGGCCTCCGACGACGATTTTATAATGAATGAGTGTTCTAAACTCTTCCGCGAACAAAGATTTCGATGGATTTTGAGTGATCCCTTGTATTACGATCTTGCTAATTTTAATGGTTTCTTTGCGAGAATGGACATCTTTCATTGAGACAATTGGAATAGGAATGACCGGTGGTGTCTGATTTTAGGAAAGATTTGATACAGTGAGTAAATTGGGCACAAATTGGGGGTTTTGAGCTACCGTTATGGGATTTGACGGATTTGGGAGTAAGACCCGGAAATTAATTGTATTGGTTTAAGGAGTGAAGTGATTTTTTAAAATTCAATTTTACTTTTACATTGATTGAGAGAGAGAAATAAAAATGGTATATTGGTATGTAGCACATGGTGTAATTTCCTCAAAATTATACGTAGGATCGGCCCAATCCAATCTCTCCTGAGAATGTGGTCTGTCTTAAACTGGGCGGAGGTTCCTTTCTGGGCTAAAAAATTGTGGACCTCCTAATCTTGCCCCCAGTAGACAGCCCAGTCTTCTCGGTCATATAAGTTGAGCGATGTTAACTTGGTCAAAAACCCTTTCAGTGTGAAGCATTTTCTCATTTCTCAAAAGCGCCGCCGTCGAAGGATTCTTACCTCGTTGAATTAGAATGGTGGGTTCAAGCATGATCGATTTCAATAAGAAATATGTAATCGATTAAAGCTATTTTCTTTGTATTTACTGAAAATTTTGCGTGTTTGTGTGGTTTCACGGATATATAGGTTCTCCCGAACGATGTCGATTTGCTGCATCCTCCGCTAGAGTTGGAGAAGAAGAAACACAAGCTCAAGCGTCTCGTTCAGTCTCCCAATTCTTTCTTCATGGTAATTTCTACCACTATGTGTTGTATATTCAGTATCTTTTGTACCCCTTTTGATCTTCTCCTCTTTTCTTTGGTTTTTGCATTAGGATGTGAAATGTCAGGGTTGCTTCAACATGTGAGTTATTCGACTTTTGTTTATTATGTTGATGTTATTGATTTTGTGGGTGTTTAATGGATCATCTGGTGTGTTTTTTTTTTTTTTTTTTTAAATAAAATTTGCTGCAGAACCACTGTTTTTAGCCACTCCCAAACCGTTGTGGTCTGCGGTAACTGCCAGACGGTGTTATGCCAGCCCACCGGTGGCCGTGCTCGGCTCACCGAGGGATGCTCTTTCAGGAGAAAAGGGGACTGAGACTGCTGGTCGAATATTACATTGTCTTATTCAGAAGTGGTTTCCAATGAATTTTTGACTTTTTAGTATTTCAGTCAGTTTGAGTCTCGTCTCAACTTAGGAAGTGCACTTGGGGAAGGGGGTGTTCTTATACACATTTTGTTTCTCTGCGCCAGGTGCTAATTATCCCATGCCATGAATTGTTAAGTAATTTGATGCTTTCTTTGCTAGTATTTTCTCTTTTAACATACTATTCCGAAGTACCTGTTAAAATTTCATGGTTTTTTAATACTGAGCAACTTATTAGATTGACAATACCTTGGCTTCGACGTCCATTCAATGCATGTATGATCTAGTTATTTCCTAATTTCTTCGTTCATTTTACATGCATGGTGCATAACATCTTGCCACAACAAAATGAAAGTTGGCTTTAGAATTTCACATTTATTTATATACCTAATTGTAGAGGTGGTTTCTAGTGCAATGGACATAATGGGCTATGGTAGAGACGATGCGTGGTTTATATAACTTTTCATGAGACTGCAGTAACTCTTTCGAAGAGGGAGAGGCCAAAATTAATATGGCCAATTTGTGATTGCAACAGATCTTGTTGGATTTGATCTTACATTAAGTATAGAGTTGAAGAATTTATGCATGAACTTGGAAATATCTCCATGAAAGTTAGTTGGTCTGTTTTGTTGCTATTATTTGGTAGTGATATGAGTTTTTAAGATTGCTTTGTTGCTTGAGGTTTTGGCAACACCTCATTGAGGTTCTAACGGTCCTTCTAAATCTTGGATGTTAGGATTCTGTATTTAAAGATTGCTTTTTCATGGTAAATTTTTATGTTACTCATCATGACTTTGTCATCATATGCTAGTATTGTCTTTACTCTATTCAAATTAATGCTGGAGTCTCTCTTGATGCTGAAGTTGCATTTTATTTGTTTGGTACTTTGATTGTCCTATACAGTAGTGATCTTTTGTTGTACAATATAGTTTTGACAAGAAGTACGACTCGGAAGATACAGTTGAAAGTAAAACTTACACACACCTAGATGGTGTAATTAGATGATGTTACTAGTACGAGTGTCTTATTTGTTTCTGGAGTTTGAAAATCTTGGAAATTTTCAACTTAACAAGCTTCCTCAATCTTGGAAATTTTTGAACTCATCAGACTAATCGCAGCATTTAGATAGAGTACTTTCAAGACATTTAGTAATTGAGTTTTGAAAGTGTAGACTGTAGAGATATTTTAACAATGGGTTAATAATTTCTCTGGTAAACTTCTGCATTTTGCAAGTCAATTTCAATATACTTCATTTGGGAATAGAAGCAGGTTAGCAAACAAGTACTTAGAAAAAAACACGTAGGTGGAAGTGTTAGACTTAGAGATAATTGAATAGAAGCCACGTTTAGCTCACCAAGTATATTGTTCCATCACTATAGTGATAGATGGTAGAGGATGAGAAATGTCTAGTTTTTGAATCTAAGAAACACTATGTTCTTAATTGACCTCATGATTAGAGGCAACTGGTTTATCAAAGAAGATGAATATCATTGGTAAAATAATTCAGTTGGAGTGAAGAATCTTTCCCAAGTGCCCTTAAGATGTAGTGGAAGTTGTTCTGTGCGCTTAGACTGAGTAAAAGTTATGTGCATGAACTGAGAGAGTATATATGCTGCAAAGGCATTGCTTGCCTGTGTAGATATTGATATTTGATAGTTACCAATGACAAGATGTTACGGTCTGGTATCAACTAAGCTCTTGTTTGATGACAATTATATGGGGAAAATAATGTAGTGATTTTTAAGAGAATGGTCAAAGAGTGGGAAAATTTTTTGAATTTACATGCAAAATATTTTATTGTGTCGTATGATTAAAAGTTATTATGTAGAAAAAAAAATGTTTTCAAATAATGGTGGTCAAATAGGGACCAAGTTAGGTCCTTCATGGATGTTGAATGAGGCGTTTGGACATCCTCAATACCGAGCTTTGACTTGCTTTCAAGTCAGTCTCACGTCTGTTTTCCTTTAGCATGGAAGAGGATGTCCATGGTTGGAATGACTTCAATGCCCGAAAAGTAAGTTTCATTCTTTGCAATAAGAAATCAGAAATTTTCTTGAAGACATAATTTTAGGAAAATTATCTTCATCAACTTTTTCAGTAGAATAAGAGGTACAGAACATGGGATTGATTATTAAAATGAATTTATATTGTTTACATTAGAGTAAATGGGATGCACATGCATGTTTGAGCAATCATCGATATTCCTAATGAAACCAATCATTTTCTTTATAAACAAGGATTAGGTAACATGATCCTTAATTTGGAATTTCCTTCAAACAATTAGTTACTTCCTCATTCTCACTGCCATCGAAATCGTTTTTTGAATTTACGCTCTCTTTGGTCGTCCGTCCAATAGATTTTGACATTTTATTACATTACATACTGATTTCCTTTAAAGGTGACGTGCCTTTGACGTGTTAAAATGGTACGAGGACAACGGATTTGGGCTCACCACACCATTATTTTTCATTCTTAGTGACCGAACATCTAATGTAAATCATGTATGTCTTGTTTGTTGTTTAAATATCAACTGATTGACAAAATTATAATATTAGTTATGAATATCCTAATAACTAGCTTTCTGGGGTTGAACAAACATCACATGCACTCAATCATATAGAGGCAAATATTAAAAATCTAGAGAAATGAATGATGGATAAAGCACCAATCCATGTAAATGTGATGAAATTATTTAAATGAAATTGAGAATATTAGACATGGAATATGGAGAGAGGTGATGTAGGAATTCTAATGCTTCGTCTTATTTGAATGCCTTCACATGCAAACTACCTCCCTCTTTCAGTTTAACTATTCGGAAGTCGGTTTAACACATTAATTCCACTCTTCATATGTGTGTGTGTGTGTGTATGTGTATCGTGACATACCCATCAGGACTCATTCATCAAGTTCTAGCTCGATCTCTAGGCGTAATTAGCTAATTACACGATCAAAGATACACACGATGAACCCG
Source organism: Osmanthus fragrans (assembly GCA_019395295.1). Lineage (NCBI taxonomy): Eukaryota > Viridiplantae > Streptophyta > Magnoliopsida > Lamiales > Oleaceae > Osmanthus > Osmanthus fragrans. Next base: position 19,106,381 of record CM033347.1, on the reverse strand, counting down.
TTCAAGAGTAGCAAACAGAAGCAAACCGGAGGAAAGTATCTGGGAGTTCGGAGGAGGCCATGGGGACGATATGCTGCAGAGATACGCAATCCCACCACCAAGGAAAGGCATTGGCTGGGAACTTTTGATACTGCAGAGGAGGCGGCCCTAGCCTACGACAGAGCCGCGTTGTCTATGCGGGGCTCTGGTGCCCGGACTAACTTTTGTTACTCGGAGTCAGACGTCGTCATGCCTGCAGCTGGTAATTCCTCTGTCACCCTTTCCGAGCAATCTCCACAGATAATGATGGCAGCTGACTGCCCAAATGAAGTGTCATCCTCTGTCTCTGAGCCTTCTTCGTTGTGGCCGGGTTATACTCTCGGTGACAGTGTCTATCAGCAGCAAGTTTCTGAAAGTAAAACGAACCAAGCATTGTCCAATTCCCACCAAACGCTAGATGTGATGCGGTCAGCAGGTTATGACGAGGGACATCATAACCAAGGCGAATGGACAAGTAGTCTATTTGGGTACGACGAGGCAAGAAGAGGGTCACCTAGCAGCCTGCTATTTGATTCTAGTTATGTACACAGTCCACTCTTCAGTCAGATGCCTCCAGTTTCCGATGCTGATTCTTTGGAAACTGTAAATTTGGGTTCTTCGGCCTATTTCTTCTGATTCAACTGCCCTGTCTCACTTTCCCTTAAATGTGGATAGGGCACTTACCCGACATTTAGATTGAATAAAATTACAAAGCTAGTCCCCTCACCTCTTTTTGCCTCTTGCTTCGTTTGTGTATGATCGTTATCATTTAGGAAGAAATGTTGCCCAAATCGTAAAGCTGGCTTACAGATAATCCCTTGTTAAACCCGCACCACCCACAACTCGTGTAGTGTATAGAATTACAAGTAACGTACCAAGTGGGTGGCTTGATAGGGTTGTATCTGTTTTTTTTTTTTTTTTTTTGTTTTTCTTTATGAAGGGTCTGACTTCCCTTGTGCCGCTTCCTTGGATTTGTTGGAAAAAATAGACGTGCATAAATTATATTCAAATAACAAATTTTTTATGTGCAAAAAACAAACAGAATTTGACTTACCAAAATCGAATACATAAAGTAGAAACGAGAAATGCATGAATATAAATTTGGTCGAGGCAAGTGTTTGATTCTTTCTCCTTAAAACGATAATGCCTCCCATGGGTGCTAACGATTTTTCGGCATTCAACTCTCTTTATATGAAACTTGACTCTAAATAAATGTAAAATTTGCATAAATTATATTCAAATAACACGTGTGCATTAAAAAAGGGAATTTGACTTACCAAAATCAAATATGTAAAGTAGAAACGAGAAATGCATGAATTTTGGTCGAGGCAAAAGTTTGACTCTTTCTCATTAAGACGATAATGCTCTGCACGGTGCTAACGATTTTTCAGCATTCATCTCCCAAAATACAACGATAACGTCTCGCAATAGGAGCACTCCAAATTACGTAGACCAAGAAACCTACTAATGATTTGAACTCTCTTTATATGAAACTTGATTCTAAATAAATGCAGAATTTGCATAAATTATATTCAAATAACACACATTTTATGTGCATAAAATTGAACGGAATTTGACTTAACAAAATCGAATATGTAAAGTAGAAACGAGAAATGTATGAATATGAATTTGGTCTAGGAAAAAGTTTGACTCTTTCTAATGCCCGACACGAGTGCTAATGATTTTCCAGCATTCGTCTCCCAAGATACAATGACAACGTCTTGCAATGGGAGCACTTCAAATTGCGTAGACCAACGACCTACTAATGGTTTGAACTCTCTTTATATGGAATTTAACTCCAAATAAATGCAGAATTTGCATAAATTATATTCAAATAACACCCCTTTAAGGGGAATAAAATCGGACAGAATTTGACTTACCAAAATCGAACACGTAAAGTAGAAACGAGAAATGCATGAATACGAATTTGGTCAAGGTAAGAGTTTGACTTTTTCTGCTTAAGACGATAATGTCTCGCACGGGTGTTAACGATTTTCCGGCATTCATCTCCCAAGATACAATAATCAAATCTCGCAATAGCAGGACTCCAAATTACGTAGGCCAACGAACATACTAATGTTTTGAACTCTCTTTATATGAAATTTAATTCCAAATAAATGCAGAATTTTGAAATGAATATACATTAGTATGATAATGCAATCATGCAGTGAATGAATGAAAACAAACGCATGTGGTCTATATATAGATGTTGAAAATGTTTGTCTCAAAAGACAACGTATGAAAGAAATACAACTATTGAAATTAGTCTCTATATTTGAAGAGGTGTCACGTCTCTAGGAAAATGATAATGTCAAAAGTCACAATTTTTAATATAGAAAGACACATTTTTAGCTAAATAATTTCTAGAATATTCCATAATATTCTTCGTAATTTTCCAATAATTCATGTATTTAAGCGATTTAAATTTAGCTTAATTTTTCATTCACCAAATAATAATTTCCACTTAAATAATTAAGAATTTGTCAAAACCAATTTCATATACAAATTTCCAACAATCCCTCACATGAATGAAAATTAATGTAAATGACTATGTAGACGCTAAAGAGAGTTTAAGCGAAAAGCTATTATATCTGGATAGGTATCTTATGGGTTTGAAGCTTCCGTAGTGGAATACTATCGGATTTGCTTGGTTAATCAGTGAACGCAATGTCTTGAACTATCAGCTGTTGATGTAAACTAAGACAATAGTACTCATGTAATAACCTCCCTAACATTTTCAAGTTCTCACTGTTGTGTTTATTTTGACCCTGAACAATACTTGGATTTCATAAGTGCTTTAGAGAAGTCAAGCCTTGAAACATTCTCATAGAAACGGCGCCATTTCACACTTATATAGTTGATTTCCTATTAAGGGTACTTGCCATGTCCTACTTGGTTTGTCCAAGATATATGAATCATTAAAAATATAACTTAATCTAAAACATTATGGAAATAACACTTTTCTTATCATATAAATGACTAGGAGTTAATTCCAAGTGCTCATTAAATCTTCATAATTTAGTTATCCCATTGAACCAAGATCTTAGGATCTCCAGTCAACAATGTTGGGTTACCATTACAAAGATTCCCTCGATATGCATTATACTTGATTTCTTTGTAAATCTTTTCTTAGTGGATCCACGAGTTTACACCATATAAGATCAACTGCTTTATGATATTATGTTTATGACGTATATGTCTAGACTTACCGTTACGATAAACTCTGTATCTCATTAAATATAGCTAGCTATCACAATAATTCATTTAATAGATACAAACAGCCACAAACTAAGAAATCCTTCCATAAAGGCATCAAGCCACTTGCTTTTATCTAAAGCTATATCATCCACCAATATGGTTGAAGGATTTCTAACATATTATTTCACTTGTCAAACATTTTACTGGGGGATTTCAAACCAAGGGCATTCAACTTACATTGAACCAATATCAACTATAATTTAGTTCAACTTATGAATATTCTCAAAATATTCTAATATTATTATTGCATATCCAATACAAATGCAATAATCGACTTTCACCCCCTCCCCTTTTATCCACTTTTGACTTCATGTGCATCATGTTGTGAACTATCCTTAGAATCGGTATAAGGGCTTCCTACCTTTTCACCATCATAGACCCTTTTTCTATGATTTATAAGGAATAAGGAATGTAACTTATAATTAAGTTACCTCCACAATCCTTAAATTAGGAATGTATATGCAAATAGTAGTGTTGCATCCACACATCTTAAACTTTTCATACAAGTTCAGAAGCATTAATAATAACCCCCACAATTTTTGGGTTATGCTTAAGAGTTTATCAACTTTTTTATAGTTTAATTCATCTATCAAATAGATAATGTCTATATCGAATGTTTTGTGAAAGTCTAGGCACTTTCAATTTAGGATTGCCAATTCACAAATAATACAAATGAAATACACTTGTACTTCAATCAACCTTTCTTTAATTTGATCAAGGTCAACACAGACCCAAACACAATTTAAGTTCCAAAATGCTTTCAAAGCATATGATTGAAGTTAATATGTTGCGACAATTGGATAAATCCAACATATGTGCACATAATTATCCACACATTTTAGTGCCTTGTAGTACAAAATTGAAGAATGCTAAGCATCTTGATACACAAGAATTGCAACTTCTCCAAACGTATACAACTTATCAATATTGCGACTGTAGAGAATCAAGTCAGCACAACAGAATTGAAGGCTGAGGATATTGAAGACAATGACCGAAATCACAGCAGCAGATTTGGTGAAATCTTAACAACAAATCAGGCACTAAATTAGGAGCCTAACAAATGAGGAAGATTCGATCCTACTATTATGATTGTATAGCTCTAATCTTTATGGATTGGTTATAAATTCCTTCATATATATATATATATATATATATATATTGCTGTACAGATTACATCAATTAAAAGGAATATAGAGGAATCAATTCTCGCATACTCTTCCTTTGAATTATCTTACAGGTATCAGTATAGCCATCAAAAGATCACTGTCTAAATGTCTTCCTCCAATTCTGAAACCCAATCTCCCTCCATTATCTCCATGCCTAATATTGCTACTATCAAACTAACCCAAGATAATTACCTTCACTGGAAGGCCCAGATGGTACCATATTTCAGAGGTCAGGACCTCTTTGGTTACCTCGACGGAACCACACCAAAACCATCAAAAATAGTTTTCGTATCCCACCCTGAAACCAATGTTGTTTCTGAAAGGCTCAATCCGGCCTACTCTCAATGGGTCAAGGAGGACAAACTCATTCTTAGCGCTCTCATATCTTCTCTTACGGAAGGAGTGCTTGCTCTGGTTGTTAATTATACATCTTCCCATGATGTCTGGTATGCCTTAGATGAAACTTTTTCCTCAAAATCTTGTGCACGCATTGTTCAAATTCGCACACAACTGGCTACTACTACTAAAGGCAGTAAATCTGCCACTAAATACTTTCACTTCATCAAGAGGCTAGCAGATGAGCTAGCCATCGCAAGCCAGCCAATGACACGAGATGATATTATCATATATATTCTTGTAGGTCTTGGTCATGAATATGACAGTTTTGTGGCCTCCATTATCGCTCGCACAGAGTGTGATGCTTGAAGAAATTTATTCTCTTTTATTAACCATAGAAGCTCGTCTTTCTCGCCACCAACTCACTCCAGCATTCATCAACCTTCTGCCAACGTTGCTCAGCGCCAATCACAACCATTCGCAAAAAATGGCCATTGTGGCTCTCGAGGAAGGGGGCGAGGCAATCGTGGTGACTTTAACTCTTCCAACCGAAACAATGATCAGTCATCTATTATTTGTCAAGTTGGTGGTAAGCCCATACACTCGCTCGTAAATTTTATCACAGATTTGATCTGTTTTATCATGATACTCCAAAAGACATGCCCAAGCAGGCTATGATTGCCGTGAATAATGGCAATCCTACAAATTGGGAGACTGAGTGGCATGCGGATACAGGTGCAACCCATCACCTTACATATGATGCTTCCAATCTGAACCAACAGAACAATGAATATAATGGCTTAGATACCGTTCAAGTAGGAAATGGTCAAGGTTTGCACATTTCTAAAACTGGCTCTTCTAAACTCAACACTACCTCATCCACCTTTGTTCTTAACCAAGTCCTTTTAGTTCCTAAGATTAAAAATAATTTGATATCTGTTCAACAATTTTGTATTGACAATAACATCTATTTTGAATTTCATACCCGCTTCTTTCTTGTGAAGGATTACTTGGGGAAGGTCCTTTACCAAGGATATCTCAGTGATGGCCACAGTTTCACCACCAAAACAAGTCTACCTCAAGCACACTCCAGTATTCGAGTTTCATTTCATAATTGGCATTGTAGACTTGGTCATGCTTCTAGTCTCGTCGTCCACAAAGTTCTCTCCACTTTCAACGTTCCAGTAGAGAAAAATAAATTGCACATTGTGTGCCCTAATTGTCAAATGGCTAAAAGCCATAATTTGCCTCTTAAGTTATCTACGTTTGTTTCTTCAAAACCTTTGGATTTACTTTTTACTGATGTATGGGGACCTACTTCTGTTGCTTTCACTACTGGTGCAAAATATTATGTGAGTTATCTAGATGATTATTCCAAGTTTATTTGGTTATTTCCTCTTAAACTCAAATCTGATGTGGAACAAGTTTTTCTTAATTTCCAACAATATGTGGAGAAACATTTTGAAAGAAAAATAAAAGCCATCCAATCCGACTGGGGTGGCGAATATAGGCAGTTAAACACATTTTAAGAACACTGGCATTAATCATCGTCTAGCTTGCCCAAATACGCATCAACAAAATGAGTATATTAAAAGAAAACATCGACACATTGTCGAAATTGGTTTAAGCATGTTGGCACATTCAAATTTCCCAATGATCTATTGGGAAGATGCGTTTCAAACTGCAACTTATGTGATAAACAGACTTTCAATGAATGTTTTAGACCAAAAATCACAATTTGAGATGTTATACAATCGTGTTCCAGATTACAATTTTATGCGTGTGTCCGGATGTGCATGTTGGCCTAACTTGAGGCCTTACAATCAACAAAAACTCAATTTCTGTTCAAAAACATGCATTTTCATTAGCTATAGTCTTTGTCATCAAGGGTACAAGTGTCTTGATCTCTCTACTGGTAAGGTCTATATCTCAAGACATGTCATTTTCGATGAAAACCTTTTCCCCTTCCCTTCCGAAAATAAACTTCAGAGCCCTACTCATCAAACTTCAAACTCTGTCCTACTTTCCATGTAAATTAATTCTTCCCCGTCCGTAAGTTTCAGAGATTTGCCTCCTAATTTGATTCCCACAAGAATCGAATCTGCACCATTGTGTTCTATTTCTGCCGGAATAGATCATGGAACCTCTACCCAACCAGCAACCAATGCACTTGACTCTGATGATGCACCACACGACGATGAACAACCTGCTCCTACAAATACTCATCACATGATCACCAGATCAAATAATCATATCCATAAGCCTCGACATCAAACTGATGACTGCATTCGGTATCCTTTACCGAGAACTTTGATACCAGAAACAACTACTCCAGCAAATGAGCTAACTTCTTATATTGAGGCCTCCAAATCAGCTCACTAGCGAGATGCTATGAATAAATAATTTATTGCTCTGTTACAAAATGGCACTTGGTCTTTGGTGTCACCTCAAATAACACCAACGTTGGGGGCTGTTGACGTACAGAAGATTATAGGAAAGATGAACCACACAAATATGAGAAAAACTCACGAAAATTTTATTCAATTCAAAAACTGCTGTATCAAAGGGCTTACAATGCTTTAAATAGTAAAATCTTAGAAAAATTCGGAAAATAAATAATAAATAAAAAATGATATTTTTCCATAAATAGAAAAATTCAAACTTGCAACTAAAATTGAAACTCCTCAGATTCAGGATGGTCCTCCAAATTTTATTGAATGAGATATTGAAAAAATTAATTGAGGGCCAAAACGATGGAATTTGCCCAAAATTCGACGAACATTGCGGCGAAGCGGTAAGATGTGATCATTAGCCCGTTTCCAATCGAATTAGACTAGAAATTCGCCAAAAACGAACTACCCCGAAGTTATCCTGAAATCATGGAATTGAACCATTTTGCTTGCGCCAATCCCACTTCAACATAAACTCCAACTCCTTCCGCACTTCATCAGCTATCGTTGGGTGTTTAAAATAAAAAAATAAGGTGGATGAGACCATTGAACGTTATAAAGCACGACTAGTTGCCAAAGGATTCCACCAACAAGAAGGAGCCGATTTTTATGAAACATTCAGTCCGATCATCAAACATACAACTATTCGAATAATGCTTTCTCTTGTCGTTTCTTATAATTGGCCTATAAAGAAATTGGATGTACAAAATGCGTTTTTGCATGTCAGTTACAAGATTATGTGTTCATGTCACAACCCCAAGGATATATTCATCCACAATATCAAAATCATGTGTGTAAATTACACAAGTCACTCTATCGATTGCGACAAGCCCCAAGAGCACGATTCTCAAACCTCAAGTCATTGGGCTTTCAAGAAAGTAAAGCTAACACTTCTCTATTTATTTTTCGAAAATCAGCTGTTATTATTTACGTACTTATATATGTGGATGACATTTTGATAACGGGGTCAAATTCAGATGCAATCACTCACGTGATTAACTGCTTGAAAAATACTTTTGCCGTCAAAGACTTTAGGTGCACTAAATTTCTTTCTTGGTGTCGAGGCACTTCGGTGTTCAGATGGAGTTTACCTCACTCAACGCAAGTATATTGTTGATTTACTCAAAAGGAGTAACATGGACAAAACAAAGCATTGCACAAGTTCAATGGCCTCTAATGGTCATCTGACTTCCAACGATGGACATCCTTTTGAAGGTATAAGTCTCTACCGAAACACTTTGTCTAATTAAGTCATAGTTTCGTGTCAAGAATCATATCGTAATATGTGACAAAATTTTATGTTGACTATCAACCTATCGTAATTAGTAAGTGTCCTTCTTTATAAGATGTTGTATCTAAATATATGTGCTTCATGGCAGGGGATTGTTTGCTCAGGAATTGCATATTATCTGCAAAGTGTTGTCAACAAGGCACGAGGTCCAGTGTTTGTGACTGCATTCACTCCTCTAAGCATGATAATCACAGCTATTTTGGGAGCCATGGTTTTGGCTGAGCAAATTCACCTTGGAAGGTAACTTTCGTGCTTGTAAATTCGTTGAATAAGTCAATTACTTTTATTATATATATGAAGTTTCTATGATAGGTAAAATCTGTTTCAAAAACTTTATACAACGGCTAACAATCGTCCCATGTCATGATCACCAGATCAAATAATCATATCCATAAGCCTCGACATCAAACTGATGACTGCATTCGGTATCCTTTACCGAGAACTTTGATACCAGAAACAACTACTCCAGCAAATGAGCTAACTTCTTATGTTGAGGCCTCCAAATCAGCTCACTAGCGAGATGCTATGAATAAATAATTTATTGCCCTGTTACAAAATGGCACTTGGTCTTTGGTGTCACCTCAAATAACACCAACGTTGGGGGCTGTTGACGTACAGAAGATTATAGGAAAGATGAACGACACAAATATAAGAAAAACTCACGAAAATTTTATTCAATTCAAAAACTGCTGTATCAAAGGGCTTACAATGCTTTAAATAGTAAAATCTTAGCAAAATTCGGAAAATAAATAATAAATAAAAAATGATATTTTTCCATAAATAGAAAAATTCAAACTTGCAACTAAAATTGAAACTCCTCATATTCAGGATGGTCCTCCGAATTTTATTGAATGAGATATTGAAAAAATTAATTGAGGGCCAAAACGATGGAATTTGCCCAAAATTCGACGAACATTGCGGCGAAGCGGTAAGATGTGATCATTAGCCCGTTTCCAATCGAATTAGACTAGAAATTCGCCAAAAATGAACTACCCTGAAGTTATCCTAAAATCATGGAATTGAACCATTTTGCTTGCGCCGATTCCACTTCAACATAAACTCCACCTCCTTCCGCACTTCATCAGCTATCGTTGGGTGTTTAAAATAAAAAAATCAGGTGGATGAGACCATTGAACGTTATAAAGCACGACTAGTTGCCAAAGGATTCCACCAACAAGAAGGAGTCGATTTTTATGAAACATTCAGTCCGATCATCAAACATACAACTATTCGATTAATGCTTTCTCTTGTCGTTTCTTATAATTGGCATATAAAGAAATTGGATGTACAAAATGCGTTTTTGCATGGTCAGTTACAAGATTATGTGTTCATGTCACAACCCCAAGGATATATTCATCCACAATATCAAAATCATGTGTGTAAATTACACAAGTCACTCTATCGATTGTGACAAGCCCCAAGAGCACGATTCTCAAACCTCAAGTCATTGGGCTTTCAAGAAAGTAAAGCTAACACTTCTCTATTTATTTTTCGAAAATCAGCTGTTATTATTTACGTACTTATATATGTGGATGACATTTTGATAACGGGGTCAAATTCAGATGCAATCACTCACGTGATTAACTGCTTGAAAAATACTTTTGCCGTCAAAGACTTTAGGTGCACTAAATTTCTTTCTTGGTGTCGAGGCACTTCGGTGTTCAGATGGAATTTACCTCACTCAACGCAAGTATATTGTTGATTTACTCAAAAGGAGTAACATGGACAAAACAAAGCATTGCACAAGTTCAATGGCCTCTAATGGTCATCTGACTTCCAACGATGGACATCCTTATGAAGGTATAAGTCTCTACCGAAGCATCGTAGATAACATGCAATAGCATTCACAAGGCTTGGTTTAGCCTTTGCAGTACATAAAGTCAATAAATTTATGCATCGGCCTCTTAATACACATTGGATGGCAGTCAAGTGCATATTGCACTATCTTAAATACCCAGTATCCACTGGTCTTTATATCACCAAAGCTACTGATATGAGATTGCAAGCTTACTCGGATTCTAATTGGGCTGCTGATAGAGATTACCGACGCTCGGTTGGTGCTTTCTTTGTCTATATGGGCTCCAATTTAATCTTTTGGAGTTGCAAGCAATAGGCTACAGTTGCTAGAAGCAAAACTGAGGCTGAAAACAAGGCACTAGCAAACACAGCAGCCGAGCTCACTTGGATAAAATCTCTTCTCTTTGAACTTGGTCTTCCTCGAACGCGACCACCGATTCTTTAGTGTGATAATATTGGAGCCATTTACCTCACATCGAATCTAGGTTTTCATGCACGAACGAAGCACATAGAAATTGATTTTCACTTCCTAAGAGATCAAGTTCTCAATAAACAATTGATGGTTGAATTTATTTCAAGCCGAGATCAGTTAGCAGATGCACTTACAAAGCTGTTACCTCCATTAAAGTTCAAGCATGTACAACACAATCTGCATGTCCATGAACTACCCTCCAGATTGAGGGGGCATGTAGAGAATCAAGTCAGCACAACCGAATTCAAGGCTGAAGGTATTGAAGATAATGACCGAAATCACAGCAGTAGATTTGGTGAAATCTCAACAACAAATTAGGCACCAAATCAGAAGCCTAAAAAATGAGGAAGATTCGATCCTGCTATTATGATTGTATAGCTATAATCTTTAGTGATTGGATATATATATATATTTATATATGCTTTACAGATTACATCAATTAAAAGGAATAGAGAGGAATCAATTCTCGCACAGAAATCACAACAGCAGATTTGGTGAAATCTCAACAAGAAGTCAGGAGCCTAACAAATGAGGAAGATTCGATTATGCTATTATGATTGTATAGCTGTAATCTTTAGGGATTGGTTATAAATTCCTTCATATATATGTGTGTGTGTGTGTGTTGTACAAATTACATCAATTAAAAAGAATATAGAGAAATCAATTCTCGCATACTGTTCCTTTAAATTATCTTACAACGACATTTCACGAGATAGTACCATTTATGCATAATTCATTTCAAACGATAAAAGCACCTATTCATCTTGTTTATCACATAATTCATTGTATTTCAACAAAAGATTAGTCATGATATTTCAATGAAAGTTCATATACTTTCAACAAATAGTTGGCATCCTTCCAAACATTAAGAGTAGTTTTTCTCATTTCCATTTATTCGTTGTTTGACTAGAAATAGTCCCAATGATATCCATTTTTGTTATAAAAGCAGAAGTTCAACACAATTATAGTGAAGAAATGAAGAAAGGAATAGCAACGTATTTGCTTATTCCAAACATTTATACATCCATTGTATAAATTTTAATTCCATTTATAGGAAAGTCAATGTCTCGTAGAAGTCCATGTGCTTCCATATTAAGAGTGTGTTTGAGCCACATTATTTTAAAAAAATGTATTTTGGAATAATAGATTGATGGAGAATGTGTGGTTAAAAAATGAGGAAAATTTTTGGATTTGCATGTAATATTATTTTATTGAAAAATGTGTGGTTGAAATAATGTCAAATCACTGTTTAAGAATGTATTTTTTTTTTTTTTTTTAAATGTGGCTCAAATAGTGTCTAAGAGAAGCAATTTTCTATTGACAAGTTACCATACGGTAGACCCCTTGCCATCAAAATCGGTTTAGACAATGAAGAGGCACCACTTTATGATGCATAAGATCATTTCAATTAACAATGTCAAAACATGCATATGTATAAGCTATATTAAATTTCATTATTTGCAATTTGTGAGAGTACACAACTTTTCACACTTAAATTGCCGTATAATAATTTGCATAGATTCAACTTGGATTATACTTTTCTCGACATTTTATTTTCCTAGAGTCTAGAATCTCTAGATATTAGATGCTAACAAAATTCATTTTTTGTGCTTGAGTTTCTTTCTTGTAACATAATATTTATTTTCTTATTCTTGACTTTGGAATTTGGATTATGCTTAGTTCTAGTTATTTTTTTAATCTTGGTTTTGGATTATGCTTATTTCAGATAGTACTTTTTTAAATGATAAAACTGAAACAGCTATTTGCATTACGTAGAAGAATACTACATGGGTCTCTCTATATATGACAGTAGTGTCTGATTTCCTGGATAAAAATGCAGTTTTCAATCCTGTATTAACATCCTTCAATTGGAGACACCTTTTTTGTTCTTGAATCAACAGTCTCAAAAAATGGTTATACTATGTTAATGTGAGTGGTTAAATTGAATGGCCTATATTATTTTTTGCATGATTTTCTATTTTTTATAATGCAATATTATTTAAAAGTTTAAACCGACAAACCAAACCAAACCGATTTGGTTTGGGTTGGTTTGGTTTAAAGGTTAGAGTGTGTTGGTTTGGGTTGAAATTTTTGCAAACCGACTAAATTGATTTTGATTTTGGTTTGGGGTCGAAACCAGCCCAAACCAAACTGTGCCCAGACCTTCATTCAAGATTATTCTTCCATAACAAAAGCTACCATCAATAACTTTGTTCAAATTAAGTGAAAAGACGCAATCTTTCATTGAAACATGTATTCTTAAGTTATTTCATATGTTATTTATACATAGTAGTGGTAATGGGCCGAGTCGTGTCGGCTCGGGTCGGCTCATCGTCCTACGAGCTCGGCTCGTGCTCGAACTCGTTGTCCAACGAACTCGTGGACAACGAGCCGAGCCGAGCTCGACCCACGGGCTCACGAGCTCATATATATATATATATATATTTTATATTATATAATACACATTTTCTAATTTTTTTTTTTAAATTTGACGAGCCACGAGCCGAGCCGACTCGTGGCTCGTCAAATCGAGCCCACGAGCAACTCGTCTAATATTTTCACAACTCGGCTCATGGCTCGGGCTCATTTTTTACGAGCCCGAGCGGCTCGTAACTCGTTTTAGACGAGGCGCGCTCACGAGCTACTCGACTCGATTGCCGTGGATTTATACATCACATTAATGGACAATGTAATAAGCATTTACATAGATTAATTGTGCACAAAACATCAATATGAACATGCACAATGGTTTGCATGGCAGTTGTATGAAATGAACGGACATAATTTAAAAAGTCATATATTTTCTTACATGCACATTTTCATTTATATACTTTCAGATTTGTTTGTCAGAAATCAATATGATATTTATTGTAATGAATTCAAAACATAAATGATTGACTCCACGATATAGAATCACTATCAATTTTGTGCATTTAATCATTATAATACACAGATTCATTACCTATGAACATAAATTGGAGTATTATTTAACGCCTCATTTAACAAGTCGATGAAAATATGATTTTTCTAATTAAAATTTTGCAATAGAACATATTTACCACAATCATGATACATCTAAAAATCTGTCTTATGAATTTCATTCATGCAATATTTTGATTTCGATTGCAAATAAAATATGATATGTACATAAAACAATTATCGTCTTAAGATTGTTGAAAAAAATAGACGTGCATAAATTATATTCAAATAACACACTTTTTATATGCATAAAATGGGACATAATTTGACTTACCAAAATTGAATACGTAAAGTATAAATGAGAAATGCATGAATATAAATTTGGTCGAGGCGAGAGTTTGATTGTTTCTCTTTAAGAAGTAATGCCCCGCACGGGTGCTAATGGTTTTTCGGCATTCATCTCCCAAAATACAACTATCACGTCTCGCAACAGAAGCACTCCAAATTATATAGACCAACGAACCTACTAAAATTTTGAACTCTCTTTATATGAAACTTAACTCCAAGTAAATGTAGAATTTTGAAATGAATATATATGAGTATGATAATGTAATCATGAAGTGAATGAATGAATGAAAACAAACATATGTGATCTATATATATATATATTGAAAATGTTTGTCTCAAAAGACATAACCTATGAAAAATAAACAATTATTGGAATTAGTCTCTATATTTAAATAGACACGTTTTTTGAAAAATGATAATGCCAAAAGTCACAACTTTTCATATAGAAAAACACACATTTTCAGCCAAATAATTTCTATACTATTACAAAATATTTTTCGTAATTTTCCAATAATTCACGTATTTGAATGATTTAAATTTGACTTAACTGTTCATTCACTAAATAGCAATTTCGACTTAAATAATTATGAAATAGTCAAAACCAATTTCATATACAAATTAGGATTATCCATGGGATTCTAAATATTCAATTTTACTGTTGGAAACAACAAAGAAGAGAACTTTGAATTCGTGTTGAAATGTGGAGAATTGTTCCTCCCAGTCGGAATTTTTTTTTTTTTTTTTTTTTTGGGGTCAGTGAAAAACATACAAGTCTCTCGGTATTGCTCACGGTTTTAAATGAAAAATATCTAAAGTTTTCTCCTATCAGCAATATTAGCCTTACTCCATGCTGATTATAAAGGATGAAACTTAAAGTTTCTTCTTATTAGAAGATGAAATTATTAATAGTTATTCAAATTAAGAAAACAAATTTCACAACAAGAAGGAATAAATGAAAGAGAAAGAAAGGCGAAAAAAAAGGGAGTGAACTTGATGGCGAACATGTCAGGAATTGAGCCTCTGCAGTCTCATCTGTTGGTGGAATCGTTGAATGAACAAGTCCGCCATTTGGTCGACATCATCCTCCAGTCTTATCTGCTTTCCGTGTCGGTCCATAGCATTTGAATAATCTCTTTCTTCCTTGTTGTTCACGTCATCTAACAAAGGACACATTAAGTTATCTTCTTGTTCGTCGTCTTCTTCTGGCGCTTTTGCCAATCGCTCTGTATTGGTTGACGTGATAACGCTGTTACGAAGGACGATAGTGTTGCTATCGACTGCATTAGTCTGATTCAAGTATTTCTCCTGCCGACTGTGGTTCTTGAGCTTGTGAGAGACATTTGAGCCTAGAGAAAGCACCTTCTTGTCCCTCAACAAGTAGAATATGATTAAACGAGTTTCAATGGCCCGAAGTTTACCCTTAAGAGCCATCGAGTTGGAGGCCAACTTTGCCATCACCTTCCTCACCAATCCCATGCCTTTAATGTTGTCCTTCATCGTTCTTTTATCTCAATAGTATTCGAGAGGGAAGAATTATCGAACAGTTTGGGTTGTTTTGGAGCGGAGAGAGAGAGTTGTAGATAGAAATAGAGACGATGGAGTGAAAGCTAAGGAAAGGGGAGGGAAAGGTCAATTTCAATTTCAAAGTAAAGTGAAAAAGGGGAGAGAATAATAATTAAAGGGATTGAATATTATGACCTTTTGTCGAAAACAAGTCGCCCCTTCCATGCCCATAAACTCGGGAAAAAGTGAAAGTGGAAGAAGCAAACAAATACAAAAATGTGGTATAAAAATCCTAAACCGAATAAAAACATTAAGTTGTGTTTGACTTTTAGTAGTTTGAAAATGGAAATAAAAAATATCAATCTTTCTTTTGAGACCACACATTGTTAGTTGATAAATTCACATCCATCTATGGCATTGGCTTGAATATTGAAATGTGCGAGTTTGCATTTCTGCCTTAAAAGAGAGTGGTACATTGTTGACATATGCTTTTCATTATCTCATTCACCAAATTTATAGATAGAAATGAATGATAAAACATTTGTGGATCCTATAAAATATGTAGATTTGACCAAAAGTATTTATAAACCCTTTTCCAAGCATATGCCAAGAAACCTTCAACATATGCAATTATTTAGATTCATACTTTCTAAGAGGAAACTCCTCTTCTTCTCTATGTACTTAATTTTTATATTATTAAACTCGCAAAGAACGAAGCCAAACTCTTGAACTTTAAATATTTCATTTTTCGCTGAACTTATACCTATATAAATTTAGTGACTAATGAAACATGACGGGTGAATAATGAATAAAACGTGTTAAATTTCAGTGACTATTCAGAAACACTTTAAAGTTCAATTGTTTATGAAAAATGATGAGTGAATGATGAAATGCAACGTATTAAAGTTTAATGATTACTCGAAAGCATTTAAAAGTTCAATGAATAAAACGTGACGGAGATATAACTCATTCAATTATTGGATAAAAAAATTTAAAACTACTGTGCTAACAAAAGTGGCTACAAAACACAAATCACTTGAAATACTTATTTACTTACGCTCTAAGGTAAAATTCTACTTTTTTAAAAATTGCGCGTGAGTTTCCTCTAAGAATCCTAGAAACAAGAACCAACGTAAAGAGCCGACCGTTATTATTACCTTTATGCCAATTACCATTGTAAAGCATTAAAGGGAAATGGAATAAAGAAAACAATTGATTGTGCACTATAAGCATCTTTCTTTAAGGATAGTAAGTGGGGTAAATTTTATCTAATTTAATTCATCTTTATTAGGTTTTTTTTTTACTTTAATTTAATTTATTTGAGTCACTGAATTACAATAAATTTCACCTCTCCGTCGCCTCGTCGCCTAAATTGATGAACTTTACATTTTTGACAGTTATATTGCAATAAATCTTCAACATAGTTGATGTGTATCATACCAATTTATCATAAAAGTGTTGCAACAAAAAAAAAAAAAAAAAAAAAAAAATACTTCATTAACTTTTTAAGCTATCATAATATTCATTATACTAAGTTCATTTTTTAGGGTATCTACTATCTAGTAGCGATTACATGGAAGATTAACTATGTTACGAGAGCCAAATAAGTAACTCCATCACTTTAAGGAATGCTAGGTTATATTATGTGACAAAACCAGTGAAATTTGAGATTAAATAAAAGTTCAATGACTTGATTGAATTTAAGCTTTATTTTTTCGTATTACAAAGTAAATAATTAGTTGAAGGATTTGGTAATTTTTTATTTCAGATTTGTCACATGCTTAATAATCAGCAATTGGCGTGCCTATAATATTATGTCAAAGAACATTGATTACAACGTTGTCATTTTTTGGCCCCGTCATTATTGTGTAAAAATGATATTTTGATTAGTAATTTTTTGGAGAATGTGATTAAAAAGTGAAAAAAAAAAAAAATTGAATTTACATTCAAAATATTTTATTGTGTGAATGTATGGTTGAAAATAAGTATGAGAAATAATTTTTTTTTTTTTTTTAAAGGGAGTCAAACATGGGCTTATTATTATTTCGATAATATTGTAAAAATTATTTAAGCTCATATAATAATAATGATATTAATAAATATTTATTCAAGAAAATATATTCACAATTATTATTTTAAAAATAAAAATAAGATGTACTGAATCTAAAAATTAGTAAAAGGGTAATTATATTCACGTCACAAATTTTATTTTTTACACCACATTTTAATTACATTTAAAGTTCTTAATCTTTGCTTATTGGCACTTATGTCCCTGACGATTTTTAGTTGACAAATACACATCCATCAATGGCATTGGCTTGAATGAAATGTGTGAATTTGCATTTCTGCCTTACAGAGTGTGGTACATTGACATATGCTTTTCATTATGTCATTCACCAAATCAGAGCATGTTTATAAATACTAGCGATAATCACATGTTTATAAATACTAGCGATAATCACATGTTTATAAATACTAGCAATAAAAGTTTTATGAAATTACATAAATAATATGAAAATGTTGATTAAACTAAAATTGTAATATTTTTTTTTTACTTATTTGTTTATGCTACACATTGGTTAGATTTCAATTTTCAACCATTACAGGCGACAACGACCAACTTTTTGGTACGGACGGACAAAAAGAACAATCAAATTAAGAGATGCAAATTTGATTAAGTTTAAAATGTTTACTTACAAGTAAACTAAAGGTACATAAATGATTTTCAAAGATAAAATATTACTTATTTTGTCTGTAAAATAAAATTTTTTTTACGTTAAAAAGTAAAAACAAAAAAAATCTCATCTAAACACATTTAGAAACAAAAAATTACGTATTAATCATGCTTGTTATATTAATCCATAGCATTTATCTTAAAGCAAAAGTTTTTTTTTTTTTTTTTCCTTTTTTTTCCTTTTTTGGGAATGGAATTAATACAAATGGAGGAATATAAATTCTCCCTTTAAATGTATCAAGATAAAATTCTTTTTTTCTTTTTATATTTATATTTTTTTGATCCCTATTATTTTCAAAATACATTTTTTCTGTCTTCTTTTCAATCACACATTTTTCATTAAAATAATATTTCATGCAAACTCAAAAAATTTCGTTATTTTTTAACTATACATTTTCCATCAATCTACTATTTTGAAATGTATTCTTAGCCAAAATGGGGCTCAAACAGCCTACTAATAAGTAACTGAATTACCATCAATTTTTATGCTTAAAAAAATGAACATGCAATAATAATAAAATGGGTTAATTTCACAAACGGTCACTGAATTTTAAAACTTGCAGAAACGGTCATTCAATTTACATGTGGTTTCACTAACGGTCACTGAAGGACATTTATGAATTGAATTCAAACTTAAATGACAAAAAAGCTTGAAGATAGAACCTTGAGAACGAAACCACCAAAGCTTGACAAAAATGATTTTTTTTTCTTTCTATTTTTGGGAGAGTTTTGAGACAATTTTCTGACACCTTCCGACCACCAAGATCGTCGGATTTGGATACCTTTGGAAAGCCCACAATGTCCTCTTCAATTACCACCCAAAATCTCCCTATAACTCTAAAGGATTCGGTCGGAATAAACCTACAAAGTCGGCTACCAAAAAACGTGAAAATTTGGGCAAATTTTCAGATTTTTGGGCGAGTTTTGCGGTAATTATCCGCCCGCTTCCAATCACCAATACCGCCTTGATTTGATACATTTGGAAAGCCCACAATGTTGTCTTCAATTATTCACCCAAAATCTCCCCATAATCTCAAAGCATTCGGTCGGAATAAACCCAGAAAGTCAGCTACCCAAAGTCCACCCAGATTTTTTCATTTTCGGGTAGCCGACTTTATAGATTTATTCCGGTCGAATACCTTGGAGTTATATGGATATTTTGGGAGTTAATTGAATAGGATATTGTGGGTTTTCCAAAGGTATTAAATTCCAACGGTATTGGTGGTCGGAAGGTGCCGAAAATTGCCTCAAACTCGCCCAAAAAATTTGAAAACTTGCCCAGATTTTTACGTTTTCAGGTAGCCGAATTTGTGGATTTATCCGGCCAAAACCTTTGGATTTATGGAGATATTTTGGGTGATAATTGAAAAGGAAATTGTAGGCTTTCCAAAGGTATCAAATTCTGGTAGTATTTGTGGTCGAAAATTGCTAGAAAATTGTTGCAAAATTCGCCCAAAAAATCAAAAAAATCTGCCAAGATTTTAGCCTTTTTGAGATTCTAACTTTATGGGTTTATTCTGGTCGAATCTTTTTTATTTATGGGGATATTTTTTGTGATAATTTAATAAGACATTGTGGGCTTTGTAACGATATCCAAATCCGACATTCTCGATTGTCGAAAAGTGCCGAAAAATTGCCTCAAAACTCACCCAAAAATATAAAGAAAGTTCATTTTTGTCAAGATTTGATGGTTCGGTACTCAATGTTCTATCTTCAAGTGTTTTGATCATTTAAGTTTGAATTCAAATCATAAAGGTCATTCAGTGACAGCTAGTGAAACCGCATGTAAATTTAGCGACCGTTTCTGTAGGTTTTAAAATTCAGGGACCGTTTTGTGATTTTCTTGTAAATTCAGTGACCGTTTGTGAAATTACGCAATACTATATTAATTATTTTTTAGAACACATAATATTAATTTTTATTAATACTTAAAATTTTAGTTTTAGCGAAAAATGTGTAATTGAAATGCGAAGCATGTATTTATTAGCCTAACTATTGATCACATTTAAGAAATTATTCTTTTTCGATATTGCCATTTGTATTTAAATAGTTATATCATCTATTATATTAATTAAATTTGCAATTTATAATATTTGAATAAAATTGTTGACAATGTTATAAGGACAAAATTGTAAATTGAATCGTTTCTCATTTATCTCCACACTTTATTTTTATATATGTATTGTAATTATAATATAATTATATAAGCAACGTTGATTTTAAATGAATTTCATGTGTGTACACACACACACACACACACACATGAAATAATATAATAATATATTAAAGGTGACAATAATGATATATTAATTACAATTTAACTTCATGTAGTCTCCTTTTATGTATAGAGTTCATTTTTCATATAGGAGTACTCATAAATTTATTTTAATTAAATTAAGTTTAATCACTTAAAATCGAAGCTCGTCTACATATATAATTATATTAAAACTATAATAAATATTATTTTATATTGTAATTAATGTATCATTATATTAATGCAACCTTTAATATATTATATAATCATAATAAAATCATAATAAAATGTGAGCTTTTTTTAAGTAGTAAACTTAATTTTAATATAATTTAAGTAAGTAAACTTAATTTAATTAATGTAAAATTCTAAGTACTCCAATATAAAACCATGAGCATTACCCTTAAATGAATAATAAATGAAGTTAAATTATATTAAATGGTACTACATTAAATATATAAGGATAGAATTGACACATATCTAAATATATAAGGGTAAAATTGATATTTAAAAGTTTCTTCTCAATCCGCACTTTTAATATATTGTGTAGATGTAGATATTAGATAAATAGATAAAACTGAATGATTGAACATTTGTGGGTCCTATAAAATAAGTGACTTTGACCAAGTGTATTTATGAACCCTTTCCAAGCATAGCCAAGAATCCTCTAACATATGCAATTATTTAGATTCATACTTTCCAAGAGGAAAGTCCTTTTCTTCTCTATATACTTAATATTTATATTAATAAACTGACGAAGAACGAAGCCAAACTCTTGAACTTTAAATGTTTCATTTTTCACTGAACTTATACCTATATAAATTTAGTGACTAATAAAACATGATGGGTGTATAATAAATAAAACGTGTTAAAGTTTAGTGATCATTCATAAATACTATAAAGTTCAATTGCTTATGAAATATGATGAGTGAATGATGAAATGCAACGTGTTAAAATTTAATGATTACTTGAAAGTATTTAAAAGTTCAATGAATAAAACGTGACACAGACTTAACTTTTGTAACTAATGAAACATTTGACTCATTCAATTATTGGATAAAAAATTTAAAACTTCTATGCTAACAAAAGTGGCTACAGAACACAAATCACTTGAAATACTTATTTACTTACCCTCTAAGGTAAAATTCTACTTTTTAAAAAATTGCGAAGTTTCCTCTAAGAATCCTAGAAACAAGAACCAACATAAGAGCCAACCGTTAATGTTACCTTAAGCCAATTACCATTGTAAAGCATTAAAGGGAAATGGAATCAAGAAAACAATTGATTGTGCACTATAAGCATCTTTCTTCAAGGCTCGAAAGTGTGGGTAAATTTTATCTAATTTTTATTTATCATTATTAGGTTATTTAACTTTAAACTAATTTATTTGAGTCACGGAATTACAATAAATTTTACCTCTCCGTGGCCTCGTCTCCTAAATTGATGAACGTTACATTTTTGACAATTATATTGCAATAAATCAACAACGTAGTTGATGTGTATCATACCAATTTACCATTATATTACGTCATAACATTTTAATATATCATAATATTCATTATACTATGTCCATTTTTTAGGTTATCTAGTAGCGATTACATGGAAGATTAACTATGTTACGAGAGCCAAATAAGTAACTCCCATCACTTTAAGGAATGCCGGGTTATATTATGTGTCAAAACTAGTTAAATTTAAAATTAAATTAAAGTTCAATGATCCAATTGAATTTCAGGTTTTTTTTTTTTTTTTTTTTTTTTTTTTTTTTTCATATTACAGAGTAAATAATTAGTTGAAGGATTTGATAATTTTTTATTTCAGAATTGTCATATGCTTAATAATCAGCAATTGCCCTGCCTATAATATTATTTAAAACAACACTGATTACAATGTCATTATTTAGCCCCTATTTGATGGTCATTATTGTGCCAAAATGATATTTTGAATAGTAATTGTTTAGAAAATGTGCGATCAAAAAGTTTTTAAAAAAAATGAGTTTACGTGCAAAATATTTTATTGTGTAAATGTATGGTTGAAAGTGAGTATGAGAAATAAATTATTTTTGTTTTAAAGGGAGTTAACCATGGACTTATTATTATTATTTTAATAACATTATAAAAATTATTTAAGCTTATATAATAATAATGATGTTAATAAATATTTTTTTAAGAAAATATATTCACAATTATTATTTTAAAAATAAAAATAATAAGTACTGAATCTAAAAATTAATAAAAGGATAATTATATTCACATCACAAATTTTATTTTTTACACCACATTTTAATTACACTTAAAGTTCTTAATCTTTGCTCATTGGCACTTATGTCCCTATTGATTTTTATGTCATTCTTATCCTTAAACTTTTTATTAGTTAACATATTTTGTATCTGATAACAATTTTATGATAAAAAGTCCGTTGAAATTATGTAAAACAACTTATTTTTTTTTTAAAAAAAAAATAAAAATAAAAAGTGTGAAAAAATATTTTTCTCTCATTCAAAAGCATAAAAACAAAATATTAGTACAAATTATCATTCAGGATGAGACATACTAATTAATGGAATATTGATGATAAGAATTCGACAGAAGAAAATTTAGAAAATAATTGCTATAATGAAAGCTTAATTGCAATTAGAATCTGGTGTATCAAATAAAAATTATAATGACAATATAATCACCATTAATAAAACTACATGTGTGTTACACATCTTATATATCGGATGAATGATATGGTAATATTTTTTAATATAAATGAATAAAACTTTTTATGAAATTATGTATATGATATGAAAATGTTGAATAAATGGAAATGTAATATTTTGATTACAATAACACTTCTTTGTACATAATATTTTTTGTCAACGTCCCATAACTTTTTTTCTTTTTATTTTTGCTTTTACTAAGACTTTTATTGTTTGTATTGAAACTCCGTGAGAAAGTGCAACATATAATTTTCCATGAGAGAATATGTGTTTAAGAAGGTATATTTCAAAAGTAGGCACTGTTTGTCCTTAAGCCTTGTTAATAATCATTCAAAGAATAGATGTATTGAAAATTGTTTCCTCTTGAATTTGAATGAATATTTTTTATCATTTCCTGAAGTTAATGGGATGTTGTCCAACGGTTAATTCTGCATGAAATATGACTCTTGAAATCTCGATAAACCATTCTTGTTATATTGCAAAGATTGTTTGATAAGTTCAGATTCCTTAAAAGCATCAGTGGATAATTTCTTTTCGATATTCAGTTATGTGGTGAGATAGCATTTGATAACAAAATATTTAGGAACTCCTCTCGATAAAATTAATTTATATCATATATTGGTTCATCAAAGTTGACAAATTAGTCGCTATCCTCTGGAAATGCCCAATTAATTTGTCATTAAGGTAGACAAGATATTCATTTTTGGTTGAAAGAAGTTCATGTTATGTCATATAATCAGAAGAAGCTATACTTTATGTTAAATCTGGGAAACATTGTTGATCGAGTGTAACTCCAAAATTTTAGCATCATCACATGCTATAACTATCTCATTTGGTAAGTTGATAAAGTCATCCCCTATGGAAAGTTCTTTTCTATTATCATTTTGGATCAAATGTTTCGTAAATTGATTGTCATTTTCAGCACACATGTTATGATTTAGTTGCAACTTTTTCAATTTCCCCCAAAGATACGATTTAACCAATCTTTGGTTAATGGTTTATTTTCTTGTTGCTCTTGGGATTATAGGTAGTACTTGGAAAATTTTCTTTTGATTACGAAAATATTTCCAACAAATAATTCTAAATTGTCCAATATATCTCCTAACGTTCTACACACGATTTCTATTATGTTTTATTGGTCATTGATACTTCATCCCATATTATGAACTTTGCTCGTCGAATCAATTCTATTAAAGTATCTTGCTTTGATATACTACATTTTGTTTATTCATTAGTTTGGAGTGAAATATTGTATATTTAGTGGACAATTCTGCCTTCTGGGATTGTTGATGTTGTTACACTTGAAGTTGTCATCATAAGTGCTATTATCATATGAGATCAAACCCTTGGAAAGGTTTTTCTTGTACCGTCAAGTGCGCTGACAAAAAAAATACAATTCCGTTTCTACCATTGATTTTTAGAGTATAACATCAAAAATCATGTTTTTTTTAATCTAGATTTAGATATGATGATACTTGAATACCAACATTTGGAATTTCGACAAAGCATTCATCTAAAATTTTCTTTGTATTGGATTCATTGTTAATGG
This sequence comes from Osmanthus fragrans, assembly GCA_019395295.1. NCBI lineage: Eukaryota > Viridiplantae > Streptophyta > Magnoliopsida > Lamiales > Oleaceae > Osmanthus > Osmanthus fragrans. Next base: position 19,081,588 of record CM033347.1, on the reverse strand, counting down.
ATTATAAGTGTGGGTTTTCGCATTTATTTGGACCGTTAAACTTAGATATTTGTGAGTTTTCATTAATATTTTGCTACTTAATATAGTTATGCCCTATTTTGTCGATGTTCCATTGCCAAAATCACAAATTGGAGGAGAAAATGAAGAAAATACCAAAAGTGCAAAAAGAGGACTTGACTTTCTAAAAAAAAAAAAAAAAATTTACCACTGTAGCGGTGCCTGTAGCTGAAGTAGTGGAGCCGCAGAGCCACTGTAGCGGCATTGCGGCACCGTGGCGGGCTAAAGGGTTGTTTGACACCATTTAAGCGAGGGACCTATGTTTTTCTTTATTTTAAACTCGTTTTTGGCTATTTTTAATGGCTTTTTGACTGATTTTCTCTCATTTGTCATCTTAGAGACTCAAAGGTAGAGAGAAAAATCCTAGATTTTCTCCATTTTCTTCCTTTCTTCTTTTCTTTTCTTCTTCTTCTTCTTCTTCTTCTTCTTCTTCTTTTCTTTTTGTTTCCTTTGGAATTTTTGTGAAATCTTGGAGCTCAACAATGGTAGAATAGTTTGGAGAGGAAGACCCATTGATTTTAAAGATTTCTCAACAATTCTCATTATCAATAAGATTTTCTTTCTTTAATCTAATTTTCATTAATGACTTGTAAGTTTTTGTTGATTATTTGTGAATATTTCATGTGTAACTAAACATTAATGTGATTGGGGGTGATTTCTAATCCTAGAATGATTTTCTATTACTTTGTGCTTATAGTTCTCTTGATTGATGTGTTTAATCTATTGCTTTAAATGTTTATTTTGTTCTTCTTGATTTTTTGGGTGTACAACTAAATGATTGAGTTGATTCAATGAATGCTATTTTTGAAATTTATAGTACGTAATCTCTATTTATTCTAAAACCTAGTAGCAAGTACATTTCAATTGATCGTAGTACGTAATCGTTATTCGATTGAATGTATGTGGATTAACACTTAAGTTAGTAAACCGAGCTTGCGAGTTTGCGCTTAATTCAATTCAACTCTCTTGTTTTAATGTTTTTGTTAAATTAAATCTAGCGAACTTATCTTAGGTTGTTTAACGATTAAGGTTGGATAGAGAGCTTATTTTATTTAACTAAAATGTAAGGAGAATTAGAGGTAATTGAGCTTTTAATTATTCTCGAATTGTTGTTGATCTTGAGAACGAAAATATCTTGCGAACATTGATAAGTAAAATCATTCTAGCGATGAAGAATATCCATCGATCACATTCTCTTTACTTTGTTTCCTTTTTATTCTCGTCTTTTCTATTTTACATTTGTCGCTTCTTTAGTTTAATAAACCAAACCCCCCAATTTACTTATTTGCTTATTTTACTTTTTACGTTACAATTGATATAATTGGAAACAATTTTCACCAGGAATGACCCTTACTTACCATATTGCTATTTGAACGACAAATTTTAGAAAAGTAAAGAATATTAACTTGGTACGATTTTTGGAAGCTATCAATTTTGGTTCCGTTCCAGGACTTAATTTGGTACATTTCCGAAGTCGTATCAGTTAACATAGAATGTATCAATAAGTTGAGGCAAGTCATATGCATTAATAGTCTTTTACATATATTAGATAAAAAATTATATATCTTGCATGTAATATTCTAATGATTATTCGATATTTCTTCTATACTCTTTTGTCACGTCTTCAAAATACATGTCCTACAATTTATTTTTTACTTGAGTAGGTTCACAACGGACCAATAACATGACAAAAAGTCTTCAAAATTTGAAAGACATTCGAAATGCGACTACTTCGTCCAAACATTCAATAATGTTATTATCTAATTCAAAGAGATCTCTTTTTTGTACTGTCTTCTTAAATGATGAATATGTGTACTCCATTGATTGTTGATAAGAACTTAAAAGAAGCAGGTTGTTTTACATGGTTCAATAGTAATCGTAAGTAATATCTTTTTTCGTTCACCAGGATTTATCACTTCAATGCGGGAGATAAAATGCCATTTTTTTCATTATATCAGCTTTTGACATCTTCTATCCCACTGCGACATATTTTTTACACATTTCAAAATAATTAGTCAACATTGTTCTTGTGAAGTGATCCCAATGAAAAACTTGGACTAAGTTTGTTGATCCGAACATGAAACAATTTTTTTTGTTAGAAAGGTAAAGTTGTAGGTTTATTACTCGTGGAGAAATTTTGTTCAATTCAAATTTATATATTCTCCATGAATCTTCTTGTGCATAAATCCATCTTGAAACTTTTGTATTTTATTTAGGATGTTTACCAAATAGTCGCACCAATTCCGAAGCATCTAAAAAAGGCTACGCATATTCCTACGTCTTCCAATGAATGAAGACGATAGCACTACTTTTTCTCAACATTATTTCCCATTATCTCTCGTGCATTCATTGTGTCGACAATTCCTTGATATAGTTGTGATCTAATTTGCAATTGGTGTTTCCTGTAAAAATCAGGTGGTTGTAGTAGTCGTCTAGCTATGAGAGCGTTGATTTGACATTGGAACTATCTTGTAACTTGTAGCAGTAGTATTCATGGCATGACACCTTTGAAGAGTTGTAACAATAAGAGAAAAAATATCAATTAATCATTGAATATCATAAAAAAATTAAATATATAGAATTCAAGTTGTGTAAAAACATAAAAATAATAAAATCTTAATCCATGTGTAATATGTACAAAACTAATATATTATAATTAAATTTTCAATAGCTAAAACAAAATAATTAAGAAAAATTTCGTACTGAAGTGGATAACCAAGATGCAAATGAATTTCAACTAGAATACCAATGCTCCTCAAAATGAATAATGTTGAATGTACATTGTTTTTGTACACTAAACTTGACATTGTAGACACAATCATAGAGCCCAGTGCATTATTTTAATTGTGGGACCCTACCTTTATATGTGAGTAGAGTGTTAAAATGAATGTCAAACAAAATATATTTCTAGCATTGTTGCCTCAAAATTTGTAAAATATAAATTAACTATCCAATATAATAAATTTTCACATAATTCACACTAATGACTACTTCACCACCCAAAAAAAAAAAAAAAAAAAAAAAAAAAAAAAATCTAGAGGTTGTTATGCCGTTTTAAAAAATATTGCAAGTTTATACTCGAGAATTGAGAGTAGAGAACTTTCACCTAATTTTCCACGCTTATTTTCTTGCTTTGGTTTAAAACTCATAAAAAAAGATCATTTAAAAAAATAATGGTTATTTTGATGGCTATATGTTTTAGTTCAAAACTTGTAAATGTGTTATAGTATTTTCCATGTCTATAAGAAAAAAAGTTTCACATTTAAAAAACAGTAATTAAATCAATAAGTTTTAAATGATAAGTAATAATTGTATATTATGATCTAAGGGTTATGTTAAAAAATAACCTAATGCATTAATTATTTAAAATATTTATATTATGAAAATTAAATTTTCTATAACTATTTATTTGATTAATAAAAAATTTAAAGAGTGCAATTATGGATTTAAAAACCTTACCATTCATTTAATACATGCAATAAAAAAATTTCAAAATTAAAATCGGTATTCAAATCAATAAGTTTCTAATGTTAAATAATAATAGCATATTAACGATATAAGGATTAATACTATAAAATAATTAAAATAACAACTTAATACATGAATTAGGCTTTGTTTGATTCAACATATTTTTCATGGAACTTGAAAATTAAATTTCAATCACCACTTTTTTACTTTTTTTGATTGACCATTTTTTCTTTGGAATTGATTTTCTTGATGTGACAAGATTTTCTTTAGTTTTGTGGAAAATGAATTTCCACCATATTTTCCACCTTTTTTTTAGCGATCCAAACAAATTCTATGATTAGTTGTAAAAAAAATTATCCCAAAAATTGACAATTTACATGAAAAACAAAGTCAAACGAACACACACACACACACACACACAAATAAAATAAAAATTTTTTTTTTTTTTTTTGGCAATCCAATCAAATTTTATCCTCAATTGTAAAAAATTTATCCCAAAAATTAACAATTTGCATGAAAAAAACAAAGTCAAACTGATTAGGTAGAAAATTATATCAATCAAACACAATTAATTACAATTTTCAGTAAAACAAATTTTAGGCAATTCAATTCCCTACAATTCATTTTTTTCCACTTAAATTCCACATTTGCAATCAAACGGACCCTAAGAGAATTGAATAAGGGGTGAGAGCACATTTGACATATAGCTAAGAACAGTGTTATGAGTACAAAAAATTTATACAGAAATTTAAATTCAATGGATAGGATTAAAATACATATGAGCTCAGATAAAATACAAATAGACAAGATATTGCCATATTAGCATCCTATATAAAATCTGTAGAAATTCTCTGAACTTTGAGAATTTCTGTATAGCTAAATATATAAGTATTGAAAAATTTCTCATCAATTCTTCCTTTTTATATATTGTAGATTAGAAAACAAATAAATATAAAATACCAACAAAACCAGGACACAAATTCATTTTGCCCATAAAAAGTCAAAATTGGGGTGTAAAGTATGTACGAAAATTATTTACTGAACACCAATGCTCATCTTATGTTAAACACCGATAACATTTCATATGAATCCATTGGTTAATAAACTTATTGTGGGCCTCAAAATTTGACACATCACCGATGTTTAGAATAAGATAAATATCGGTGCTTAGTAGATCATTCCAGTTACAATGTACTAGAGAAGTTAAAAAAGTAAAATACAAAAAGTTACTCTTCCACTGCTTCTCAAATGATCAGTTTTTATTTTTTTTTTATTTTTTCAAAAAAAAACTACCGTACACTTAAAATAGTTGATTATTTAACCTCAGAAGTTGAACCTTGAAAGCAACCCAAACGAGGCCAATAGTTTTATTGAAATGTGCTTGAGCTTATACGCAAGTGAAAAAAATACATAAACAAATGGGCAAAGCGCTAGTTTTAAGTGGATAATTTTACCATACAAACGAGAATATTTGACTCAGTTCTAATGAGTAATTTGTACTTGAAAAAACTTAAATTTGTTCCATTTTCTACTTCAAAGCCGACTTGAATTTCTGAGTTACTAGTGCAATCACACAAAAGAAAGGACGAAGGCTAAAAAGAGTGCTCAAGTTTGGTATGAAAATCTCAAACTCTGCTTCCCGCTCATTTTACCAAGTAAGAGCCCCAGTTGAATTAATTCAAATCAAATGCAAGTAATTCAGTTTATTCAAATCCAAAACAAATCATAGGATCCTAACATTTCCAATGATGTAACCGATATTGAGATCTGATTTAGAGTACAGAGGCAAACATGAAGTAGTACAAAAAGCAACGGACGATCAAGAAAATTATCACAACATAGTTATTATTTGAAGTCAAAACCTGACCTGGAGGCAGAGTCGAACCTTATCTGCAGTTCATTAGTGAGCAAAACTCTCTAGTCAGAATCTTCATAGACTTCCCCATCATCAGAGAGTTCATCAAATGATCTTATATCAAGCTGATAGCGAAGAATGCCCCCAATGCCACCAAATCCCCTGCAAAATTGTGACCCCTCTTGTGATTTGTTTGTGACAAATTCAAGTGTACAACCAAATTTCTTGTATTCATTGGCAAACCACTCAAGTAATGGCAATTTCTCCTGAACCTCCAACTCCGCAGAAGTGGCTGCATCCCTAAATTGACTCTGATCAGCCACTTGATCCTTGTTCAGGTGCTTAATGACAATCTCACTGGTGGCACTATTTTTCAAGACGTACCTAGTTATATCTAAATTCTCCCACACAATCAGGGTTTCAACAGCACCCATCTCCAGTGCCTTCAGCGTGTCATCTACACCAAATACATATTTCCCAGTATCCTGACTGATCTCCTCAAAATACTTGCCAATTAAGCGTTTCTCCTGTATGAACTTAACATTTGATAGAATCTCTGCTGACAACTCAATAGCTTGATTGAAACCATTTTCCCCACCATAGGAAACATCAACAACGTTGAGAATCTTGGCCTGTAAACGGGGATCAAACATATCTGATTGGCTCAATTCGGTCTTGAAGTCAGCAGAACCAGCAAGTATAAGGCCAGCAACATTTGGCTGACTGGTATTGGGATTAATGAAGAATTGTGTGGCAAGTTCTGCAGTCTTTCTCACATAATTGTGTCGTTTTTCCATCCTCAGACGTGCAAATCGAAGAGCAGATTGTCCTCCTCTTCCATGCTTCTTCGGAAGATCTACAGTAAATTTGTGAAGCACCTCCCTTGTATTACCACTTAATGTGCCAAAAAGAGTGCCATTACCATCCATGACTATAAAACCAAATTTGTCATCAGATTCCAATAGTTCATTTAAGGCTTCTGTGTGAAACTTATTATCACAAAGGTATAATGATGCATTGATGGGCTTGAAAGGCTCAAAATCAATTGTAACCTTCTTCTCCTTGCCATCTTCAGTAACAATAGTACCAGTGTAAAGAACCAAACCATTTGGAGGAACCTTATTGTAGAGCTTCAGCCTTTGTTGGGCGGAAGTAATGGCCCCAAGCACTGATTGGCGATTCACCCTACTTTTGATGTTTGAAGCCGTTCCAAATTCATCACCAAGCATTTTGGTAACCCTAGAGATCTGATCTCGTGGAGGCATTATAAGTGAGATCATGCTGGTCCCATTGCCTCTAGCGGATTCCAATGCTTTGATCAATTTCTTGATCTTCCATATCTCAATGTTCTTATCAGATTCCCCATCTGCCATTTTAATGGAAGGCAAAGCAAGAAAAACAACACAGCCTGCAAATATTACGAAGAAGTACATGAACGAAAATTACAGTATATTTAGGAAATGTGAATATATGATATTTCATGCTTTTAAGGATTAAAGGAAAATTTTGACATCGCATATCCATCATCAACAAAATGTATGCAATGCTACTGTACTAACCATCTGAATCATGCTAATTATTCATTTACTAAAGAGGATAGTGTAGTCCCCAAGAGTGATTTTTTTTAAGTATGTTAAGTTTGATTACAACCAAGAAAGAGGAATTAAAAGAATGTGATGCGTAGGACTAGAGACGGTTGGATGAAATGGTGAAGTGCTACAAGAATCAACTTCAAGTTAAAAGGCAGGTCAACAACAATCATTAAACCCTTATGCTGTAGTTTGACCCAAAATTCTAGTGGGTATTGGAGTTTTTATTGAAGTGGTATTGAAGAGACTAAAATTATGGACCAAGAAGAAAAGTCGTCGCCACATTTTCGCTACCAAAGTTCCAGATTCAGTATGGGATGCTTTAGTATTTTTTCATTCATCCCCATCCAATCAAAAAAGACCTTTGGGGAGTTTGGTAAATTAATTTCTGGAATCATAAGATAAAAAGCTATTGAATTAACTGAACAAGCAGATACAAAAAGAGTGATAAAAGAATCAATTCAAATTACAAAGAATCCTCGAATTCCAATTAAGAATTCGTTGGGGCATTTTGGAACAGCCTTTCTAATTGTGTTGCAACCTGCAATCCGAACTGAGGACGGATTTTTGGGGTTAGTTCACCCTCGCGATAGGATTGGACCATCAAAGAATCATCAAAATTAGAGTGTTGAAAATTTTCAAGCTAGCCGCTTGAGCAGCGCTTGCATATTTTTTACATAGACTTGTCGTTCACATGTCGCCCTCCTGGTGCTCGAGCTGTTGCCCGTCTACAGCTCGGCTGTCGCTCGAGCGACAGGGTTATTCAGCCCATGCAATTTTCGCGTTTTAACGCATTTTTGGACTCCTATACACCTACAACTTAATTTCTAGGGTATATATATATATATTGTTCTCATAACATTCATACATCTTGAGATTTTTAGATTTTTTTAGATCTTAATTGAGAGTAGTGAAATCTTGTTGTAAATACAATTACTGTTGATTATAATGAATTTCTCCTTCTCTACTTGTAGTTTTTTTCCCATCTTGGATTTTTACATAAATTTTTGTGTTTTTATTTTGTACTTATTTATTTCATTATTGTCATTATCTTACGATCAATTTATAACAAGTTATATTAGAGCAAGGTTGATTATTCAGTATGGCAACGATGAAATATAATATTCCGTTATTGGATTGAAACATGAGATTTATTTTATGGCAAGTGAAGATGCGAGCAATTCTCGTGCAGATGTATTTGGAGGAAGCCTTGCTTGGCTTTGATAGTTGCCTTCAACCTGGACGCAAGATGAAAAACAGCGTAGGGATCGGAAAGTCCAATCTCAAATTCATCTACATCTATCAAATCAAATTCTTCGGGATGTTCTAAAGGAGAAAAATGTCATTGCATTGTTGTTGAAGTTGGAGCAATTTTGTATGACAAACTAGCAAGTTATACTTGAAACAACGCTGGTATTCTCACCAGATGTCCGAAGATGCGTCATTGGATGATCACTTAACTATATTCAAATAAATTGTGGCCGATTTGGAGGTATTGGAAGTTAAGTGTAACGAGATCTACGACGACTTGGATTTGATGTTGTGTTCTCTACCGCCATCATATGTGACTTTTAGAGATAATATTCTCTATATTCGGAATACTTTCATTATGGAAGAGGTATATGATGTTTACTATCTAAGGAGAAGATGAGACATCTTGCTGGAGGACCTGAGAGTCAGACTGAATGCCTGGTTGTTCATGGGAGAAATCAGGATAGGAATCTTGGTAGAAATATGATGGATAGATCGAAATCCAGACATGCAGAGAATGTATGTCATTATTGTAAGAAGGAGCATATCAAACCTGATTGCTATTCATTGAAAAACATAAATAAAGTTGTTGGTGCTACTGAAAAATGAAAGCAACATGTTAACTGATGTTGTGGGAGATGGGCAAAGTGAAGGAGTGTCTTGTGATTTCTGACATGGGTCTTATACCTTGTGAGGTACTGGTTCTTGACTCGACATATACTTTTCATATGTGTCTCAACATAAACTAATTTACAACATATGAAAGAGTTTCGAGAGGTGCAGTGATTATGGGTAACAACGAGTCTTGCAAAATTATCGAGTTAGTACAGTCAGAATCAGAATGTTCGATGATGTTATTAGAACACTTGCAAATGTAAGGTACGTTCCAAGAGTGAAGCTAAATCTCATATCTTTGAGTACACTTGACTTAAAAGTTCATAAATACACTAGTGAATGTTGAAAATGAGTCAAGGCGCTCTTTTTGTTATGAAAGGACAAAAACTCTACACAATTGTACATTTCACAGGGTTTCTTCAATTACAGGAGATGCAACAATTTCTACTTCTTTGACTGATATGGAAGTCACTAAAATTTAGCATATGTGACTTAAGCATATGAGTGAGACAGGTATAATAGAGTTGAGTAGGAGGCGACTTTTTGATGGACAGAAGACCAGTAAGATGAAGTTTTGTGAGCATTGTGTCTTTGAGAAACAGAAAAAAGTCAGATTCACTAAAGGAAGACACAACATGAAGGGAGCACTTGAATATATCCATTTAGATCTTTGGGGGACCAACAAAGGTGATGTGATCCAGGCTGCGCCGCAAACTATCAAGAACCCGAAGCATGTTAGAGGGAGAGTAGAGCCAAGTCGAGACTTCAAAGACTTGATAAGAGCCATACATTTATATGTTCAAGCAACGGAGTCTATAATATTGAAGATAACATGTCAAGGAACAAGTTTGATGTTGGGGTCGAAGGCCGAAAGGAGTTGGAAGGTGCTCGAATCAAGAAGCCGAACTCGAAGCCAAAATGAAGAACCATGCGGCCGCATGATTCCCAGGCAATGCGACCGCATACAATGGTCAGACACTTCCAGGCGCTGAAACTCGATGACCATGCGGCCGCATATAAATGTACTATGCGACCGCATAGAAGAAATCTTGGACGGATTTTTATATTTTTCGCGAATTTCCATATTTTACTATCTTTCTTATTTTTGACAAGTTTATTATCTTTGGACTCTAGAATTTCGTTATTTCCATAATTTTAGGGTTTTCCATAGTTTCCATATAAGTAGGAATTCTATTTCATTGTAAAAAAAGTTTTGATGATAATAAAAAGTTGAGTTATCTCCAATGGATCTTCCATGAAAAATGAACTTATCAAATATTTCGTGTTAATATTTGTGGAGTTCAAACCAGAACTTATCAAAGGATTGGACTACCTTTGTGGCGTTCACAAATCGGGGTTCTAGTTTCTGCACTTCAACGGGTTTAAGGTTAATATACCTTAAGTTCTTGGGTCGTGAGACTCGGGTCAAGATTCTATCGTCTACAAACCTAAATTTGGGCTTTCCCGGCGTTTTCGAATTCATTTCGCGAGCTCCATGCGATTCTCCCAACCGGGATCTCATCAAAAGGTGCCTTAAAAAAGAAATGCTAATTACTTGTTGATAATGATTGATGATTTTTTTGGAAAGTTTGGGTATTCTTCTTAAAACAGAAGAGTGATGTGTTTGAGATTTTTAAGGAGTGGAGAACGTTGATGAAAAAGAAAGCTGGAAAGCAAGTGAAACGTCTACTTACAGATAATGGGTTAGAGTTTTGTTCATATGAATTCAATAGCTTCTGCAGGGCTGAAGGTATCTTGACACTTGACAATGCCCGAAACTTCTCAACATAATGGTGCGGCAGAATGGATGAATAGAACTTTAATGGAAAAGGTTCGTTGTATACTTTCAAATTCTGGATTGCCTAAGACCTTTTAAGCTAAAGTTGCTACTACAACTTGTTTTATGATTAATTGGTCACCCTCTGTTGCCATTGAAAAAAAGATATCAGAAGAGGTATTGTCTGGTAAACATTCTTATTACTCTGATTTAAAAGTGTTTGGATGTCCTGCTTATATTCATGTAGATAATTGGAAGTTAGAGCTTATGTCAACTTGTTTTATGATTAATTGGTCACCCTCTGTTGCCATTGAAAAAAAGATATCAGAAGAGGTATTGTCTGGTAAACATTCTTATTACTCTGATTTAAAAGTGTTTGGATGTCCTGCTTATATTCATGTAGATAATTGGAAGTTAGAGCTTATGTCTATAAAATGTATCTTTCTTAGATATAAATCAGGCGTGAAGGAGTATAAATTGTGGTGTTCTGAGATAAGAAAAGTGGTGGTTAGTAGAGATGTAGCATTTGATGAACTTGTTATGGTTCATGGTTCACCTCGTGGGAATTCTAAAAGTGACTTGAGAGAATAATATATTTGCTCTATTATTTGTGAACAGTACAACACAAATATATACAATTAGGTTTTACAAGAAAAGGAAATAAAATAACAAGTCAATCTCCTTAATTATGGAATGATTATGATTTGGTATTATTCTTTAATACCGAATATTCCCACACTCCCCCTCAAGCTGGAATGTAAATATTTTTCATTCCCAACTTGTGCACCAGGTTTTCAAAATGTGGTTTGTGAAAACGTTTTGTCAAGATGTCAGCAGTATGTTCCTTGGTTGGAATGTACGTCATGCAGAAGCTTCCGTTGTCGTTTTTTCCCTGATAAAATGACGATCCACTTCCACATGTTTTGTTCGATCATGGTGAACTTGATTGTGAGCAATGCTAACAGCTGCTTTATTATCACAGTAGAGCTTTATAGGAGAGTTATTAGGGATCTTTAGTTCTTCCAATAGTCTACCAAGCCAAATTCTTCCACATATACCGTGTGCCAATGATCAAAATTCTGCCTCTGCACTGCTCCTAGCAACCACTGGTTGTTTTTTGCTTCTCCATGTCACTAAGTTGCCCCAAACATAAGTGCAATATCCTGAAGTTGATACCTATCTACAGAAGAACCTGCCCAATCAGCATCAATATAGACTTCTATGACCTTGTGATCTCCTTTCTTGAAGAACAACCCCCTCCCGGGCTTACTCTTCGGATACCTCAGAATCTTGAAGACAGCCTCAAGGTACCTTTCCCTGGGTGAGTGCATGAATTGGCTAACGCTTACTGCAAAGGCTATATCGGGACGAGTATGCGATAGGTAGATAAGCTTGCCTACTAGTCGTTGGTACCGCTCTTGATCAATCTCATTTCCGCCTTCAAGTCCCAGTTTCACATTGGGTTCTATAGGTGTTTCAGTTGGTTTGTGTCCCACCATACCTGTATCTTGAAGAAGATCAAGTATATATTTTCATTGAAAGACAACAATTCCAGATTCACTTCTGGCAACTTCCATTCCCAAGAAATATTTAAGGGTACCTAGATCCTTTAGCTCGAATTTACCGGCAAGATACTCCTTTAACAAATTCAACTCGATGTAGTCATCTCCAGTAAAGATTATATCATCTACATACACTATAAAGATGGCTCTTTTACCGTCCTTAGAATGTTTGTAGAAAATAGTGTGATCGGATTGTGCTTGTACAAACCCATGTTCTCTTACAGCTTGAGTAAATTTCTCGAACCACTCTCTTGGAGAGTGCTTCAGACCATAAAGTGACTTTTTCAATTTACAAACCAATTTACCTGTCTTCTCAAATCCCGGAGGAGGATCTATATACACTTCTTCATGCAAGTCCCCATTTCAAAAAGGCATTTCTTACATCTAACTGTTGAAGTGGCCAATCAAGATTTGCAGCTAGGGATAAGAGGACCCTTACGGAGTTGAGTTTGGCCGCAGAGGCAAATGTTTCCTTGTAGTATATGCCATGTGTCTGAGTGAAGCCCTTGCCACGCCTTGCTTTGTACCTGTTGATGCTTCCATCTGTATTGAACTTCACTGTAAATACCCACTTGTATCCTACCATTTTTTTTCGCTAGGCAATTCCGTCATCTCCCATGTGCCATTCTTTTCCAAAGCTCCCATTTCCTCCTAAATCGCCAATCTTCACTTTGGGTTTGTAAGAGCCTCCTTAATATCTCTTGGTATCTTAACACTTGTTAAGGCAATGGTGAAGGCTGAAAATTTGGAAGACAAATTCTCATATGAGATAAATTTTGAAATAGAATGTTGTGTACATGATCTTGTACCTATCCTGAGAGCGATAGGTAGGTCCAAATTTGAATTGTTGCCCAAGTCTTCACCAACAGAACTACTAGTAGGCTCAAGACCCGGGAGAGGAACTAGTTCAGAAGTTTAACCCTGCTGGACATCTGGCTTGCCACTACTTGAGAATGGTTCCTGCGTGAGTAGACAAGTAACAGAGGTACTTGAGAGTTATCTTCTAAAGCGTCTCCTTGTTCTAGTTGTGGCACAATAGACTCGATTAGGTTTCGTAGGGGAGTTAGTGGTCAGGATGCTGGCATTTGAGGATTAAATTCATCCCAAGATCCATCTTCCTCTATACTCTCCCCCTGAAGATGGGACACAAAAAAGAAATGTTGGGTTTCATGAACTGTGACATCCATTAACACAAACATTCGATGAAGTGAGGGTGAGTAACATTTATACCCACGTTGTGTGGAAGAGTATCCAACAAAGACGCACTTGGTAAATCTCAGATCGAGTCTTGAACGATATGGAGAGTGAACATGGACAAATGCTATACAATCGAAGGTTTTAAGGGAAACAAAGGAGGAAGAGTGAAATAGCGGATACGTTTGTAGAAGAGCAGACATAGGGGTTTTGAATTTTAGGATTTTGGATGGGAAACGATTTATAAGATGAGCGGCAGTTAAGATGGCTTCTCCCCAAAGGTAATTTGGAACATGCATTGTGAACATTAGGGCTCTAGCAACTTCAAGTAGGTAAAGATTCTTTTGTTCTGCTACACCATTTTGTTGTGGTGTATTACAGCAAGAACTTTGATGAATAATACCGTTAGTTGCCAGATAATCACTTAGGATGGATTTGAAATATTCGGTTCCATTGTCAGTTCTTAGGACTTTGATTGAGGTTTGAAATTGGTTTCTGATCATGCAGTGAAAATTTTGACAGATTTTTAAAACCTCGATTTTTTCTTTGAAGAGGTAAACCCAACAAACCCGAGTGTGATCATCAATGAAGGTGATAAACCACCTTGTACCTGTAATATTTTTTACGCGAAAGGGTCCCCAGATATCACTATGAATTAGGGAGAATGGATGAGACTATACGTATGGTTTTGCTGGATATGATATACGTGTGTTTGCCCAATTGACAAATTTCACAATCAAAGGAATTGGGAATTTTATTAATGAATAAATCAGGAAACAAACGTTTGAGATAATAAAAATTGGGGTGGCCTAACCTACGATGCCACATTATTACATCTTTATTGGAAGCAGAAGAAGAAACTCTCGGCTATTGTAGCTTGTTGTTCCACATTTTCACCATTCTCAAAGTAGTAGAGACCGCCATTCTCCCTAGCAATGTCAATCATCCTCTCCGATCCCTGCTCCTGGATTTGACAAGTGACAGAGAAATGAGCAATGCAATTGAGATCATGGGTTAATTTGCTAACAGACACCAAGTTACACGTTAATTTGGGCACATGGAGGACACAATGTAATATGACTGTATTAGACAAACGGACAGATCCTTTTCCGACAACAGGGAAAAGTGTTCCCATCTGCTATTTTCACTCGTGAGTTCTGGTGACTTAAAGTGTAAGTAAAAATAGGACGTGTTACCTGTCATATGGTCAGACGCCCCAAAGTCAAATATCCAAGGAGTCTGTTTGTTTAAATGAAGGGCAATACATTGATGTGCAAAGTTGCTTGTGACTGTGTTAAGGTGGTTACCAGTTTGCTGATTCAGAAGTTTGATCAGCTGCTCAACCTATTTCTTGTTCAGAATTGCTCCTGAAGGCTCATCTTCTGTAGATATTTGCAACCCCTTAACATGAAGCTGTTTTCGTGGTTTTGGATCAGGTCTGCCATGGAGGTCCCAGCATCGATCTTTACTATGACCCAATCTGTTGCAGTGAGTGCACCATGGACGCTTGAAGGTATTTTTCGCAACAAGTGCAGTAGTCTCTGTAGGTCTTTCACCCATAGATACCACTGGTGAATCCTTCTTCTCCCCGAGCATAATCTGGCGTCTGTTTTTCTGACGTCGGACTTCTGCAAAGGCTTCACCGATGGAGGGTTGTGGCCTCCAGCCTAGAATTCGTCCTCGTACCTCATCAAGCTCCTTGTTGAGGTCGGCTAGGAAATCGTACAATCTTTCCTTTTCAAGATGCTTCTTAAACTTCACGTTACCTTCAAGATCACCCCAGTCTGCCTCGTAATGCATATCCAACTCCTGCCATAGGGCCTGCAGCATGTTGTAGTATTCGGTAATACTTAGGTTCCCTTGCCGAATATCCTTGAGTTAGTTCTTCATCTCGAAGACTTGTGAGGCGTTTTCGAGGTTTGAGTAATTTACCTTGACGGCGTCCCAGTTGGCTTTGGCAGTTCGGAGAAACAGGTAGGTCCGACTGATGTGTAGTTCCATTAAGTTGATTAGCAAAGCCATAACAATCGAGTTATTGAGATCCTAATTTGTGTAGGTCGGATCTGTTGTATTGGGTCGCCGACCTTCGCCTATGATGTACTCAAGTTTTGCTCACCCTCTAATCACCATCAAGACCGATTGGGACCACTGGAGAAAGTTCTTGCCGTTCAGTTTGTGATTCGTGATCTACAGTGACGACCCTTCACCAAAGGACTGCGCGACCACTGACGTCATGACCGGATTAGGTACGACAGCCGATGACCCATCCACAGACGACACAATTGGGTTGGGTGGAGACACATCCTTTCCTGAACTGACGATCTCCTTCTCTGAACTCATGGGTCGGACGGCGTGTTTTGGAGAGAAGATGAGGGAAAAATAATTTTAGAGCGTGAGGCTCTGATACCATAAAAGTGACGTGACAGAATAATATATTTGCTCTATTATTTGTGAACAGTACAACACAAATATATACAATTAGGTTTTACAAGAAAAGGAAATAAAATAAAATAAAATAACAACTCAATCTCGTTAATTATAGAATGATTATGATTTGGTATTATTCTTTAATACCGAATATTCCCACAAATTTTGATAAAACTAAGGAACAAAATCATTCAACTCAGCTGGAGTTGAAAATTAGTCCAGGGGAACAATCAGAGGTTTCAAAATAGTCTACAACAGATCAATCCAGTCCAGAATTGACAGATAGTAATACTTTGACCACTTTGCCTACACCACTAGCAACACCACAGTATTCAATTACTAAAGATAGACCTCGTAGACAAATTATACCTTCACAGAAGTATGAAAAAACATATTTGATAGCTTATGCATCGAGTGTGGCTGAAGATATTTATATCACTAAAAAGTCTGCTATATATTCAGAGGTAGTCAGTCGTAGTGATTCTAGCAGACGGTTGATTGCTACGCAAGAGGGGATGGAGTCATTGAATAAAAATAGTAATTGGAACTTGGTGAAATTACCTAAGGATAAAATGGTTGTTTGCTGCAAGTGGGTGTTCAAAAGGAAGGGGCAGCAGAGACTGAAAATACTAGATATAAGGTCAAGTTAGTAGCAAAGGGCTACAGTCAGATTCCAAGTGTTGACTTTAGTAAAACATAATTCAATTCGGGCTTTACTTGGGATAGTAGAAAAGGAAGATCTGGAGCTTGAGCGGATGGATGTCAAAACAACATTCTTGCACGGAGAACTTGAGTAGAGCATTTACATGCAACAAGCAGAGGGTTTCATAGTTTCTGAAAAAGACTATGTGTACTTCTCGAAAAAGTCCTTGTATGGACTAAAGCAATCACTAAGACAGTGGTACAAAAGATTCGATTCATTCATGACTACTTATAATTTCATTAGAAGTAATTATGATAGTTTTGTGTACTTCAGCAATGAAGATAGTGGATTGATCTATGTTGATGATATGCTCATAGCAGTCAAAGATAAAGCATAGATCAGAAAGGTGAAATCTCAACTAAGTAAGGAGTTTGAGATGAAATATTTGGGTGAAGCAAAAAAATTCTTGGAATGAAAATTTTAAGGGAAAGAAAGGTTGACAGATTGTATTCGAGTCAGAAGGGGTACATTAGAAATGTACTTTAAAGGTTCAATATGTTGAATGCTAAAGCTATCAGTACTCCCTTGGCTGCCCACTTCAAATTATTGTCTGGATTGTGTCCTTAACCAGATGAAGACATTGATTATGTCTCGAGTTCCTTATTCCAGTGCAATTGGTTTGCTTATGTATACCTGAGAAGCACAGACACACTGCCGACATCGACGTGTCGATGTCCAACAGGTAGCGGACACCAATACTTCTCGGACAAGTCACCGACACATGTCCGAGTTCCTTGCGACGTGTCAGAGATAAAGAAATGCAGATTTTGTACAAAAGATGGTGACTAGTGATTGAAGAAGAAGATTGAGGAAGAAGAAATGCAAAGAAGACGGTAAGTGCTGTGAAGAAGAAAAGGAAATCAGGAAATGAAGAGACGTGAGGTAGGGGAATTGAAAAGTCAATGGAAGTAAATCAATTACATTTGTTGGCCCCAATAACAGCAACATAATTTTTTTGTAGTATATATTTAAATTACTTTTTTCAGCTTTATTGTTTAACAATACAATGAATTAATTTTTTTACCATTTTATCCTTCATTAAAAATCAAACGTACATAAGAAATCAAATCCATAGTATTCAATTATTTATATATATGATGCAATAAGTATAAAAAATTATTACTTTAGACTATAAAAAATTATTACTTTAAACTATTAAATTAAAATAAGTTAAAAAATAATATTTTAATCAATGTGTCAACGTGTCGTGTCGGAACTTTTTCAAAAAATCGTGTGTCGACGTATCCAATACGTGTCGTGTCAGATACTCGTATTTATGTCGTTGCTTCTTAGATGTATACTATGGTTTGTATAATACCAAATTTGACAAGCACAGTTAGTGCAGTTAGTAGGTACATAGCAAATCGGTGCAATGAATATTCAAATACTTGAGGGACTCTACTAATACTTGCTTACATTTTGATAGAAATATAGATGAAGTCATTGGGCATGTGGAATTCAGATTATGCAGGGGATCTTGATAAGAGGGGCTCACTTACAGGTATGTGTTTACCCTTAGAGCCTGTGCTATCAACTGAAAAGCTACTTTATAAAATACAGTAGTTTTGTCTACAACAGAGGCAGAATGGTCATTACAGAGGCATGTAAGGAGGATAGACTTGTAGATCTCTACAGTATATTGTGGTAGTCAAAGGGCTATTTTTTTACTAAGGATCACATGTTCCATGAGATTACTAAGCACATTGATGTAAGATATCATTTTGTGCGTGATGTGATTGCTCATGGTGATATTGTAGTGAGCAAGGTTAATACCAAAGATAATCCTACTGATATGATGACAAAATTACTTCCCGTTGTTAAGTTTAAACATTGCTCGAGCTTAGTTGGTGTTTGTCATTGATTTAGCCCATTGTGGCTTGTTTGGAAGTGGAGTGGTATTTTACTTTGGAGATGTGCTTTTTGGAATTCCTTGAATTGGAATTTGGTTCAAGGTGGAGATTTGTTGTAGTTTAACCTAAATTTTAGTGAGTATTGAAGTTTTGATTGAAGTGATCTTGAAGAGATCAAAATTCTGGACTGAAAGGAAAAGTCATCGCATTTTCGCTAGCTGACCCAAGAGCAATAGGCTCGTCGCTCGACCGACAGGGTTACCCGGCTAATGCCCGTTTCACGTTTTGATACATTTTTGGACTTTTATTCATCTACGACTTAATTTTTAAGGTTTTATATATATAAGTCACGGTTTGTATTGTTCCCATAATATTCATACAACATTTTAAGAGCTTTAGATCTTAATTGAGAGTATTGAGATCTTGTGATAAATACAATTACTATTAATTATAGCGAATTTCTCCTCATTTGTCTGTGGTTTTTTCCCATATTGAATTTTCACATAAATCTTAGTGTTCTTATTTTGTTCTTTTTTATTTCATTATTTTCATTACCTTATGATTAATTCATAACTCCTTAAATGGTTCATCATTCTTTTCCCATTTGAAATGCAATTCGTTGTTTAGGGTAAAATTTCACTCCGCTTGAAAATAATGATCGTATGGTTGTCCTTTTAAGATAGAATCATGGTTTAAAAATGCGGAAGTAAGGCGGGCCTTTTAAGATAGAATCATAGTTTAAAAATGCGGTAGTGAGGCGCATGTAGTATGCCTCGAGGCGGTATTTTTTAGGCTAAAAATCAGAGGCTCACGCCTCTAAATTTGAGGCGCACGCCTCATGAAGCATGAGTCGTGCACCTCATTTAAAATTTGAAAGGGCCCTTCTTAAAAAAGAAAATGGCCCATTTAAAAAAGGCATTTTAGGTCTAAACAAAATAATAAAATACCTAGAAAACTAAACGATAGCAAAAAATTAGAGGAACCAAAAAGGAAAATTCAAAAGTCAGCCTTAAAAAAATTAATGATTATACATCCTATTTACTATATGCTCCAACTTTGGGTTTTTTGAATTTTTGTATTATTTTATAATTCTTTTACTTAGAATTTTTGTTTTTTTGTGAGGCTGACGTCACAATCCGCTTCGAGACTTATGCCTCGCCTCATAAAGAAAAATCGTCTCAATACTTAATTTCGCCTTTTTAAACCTTGGATAGAATCTTGAGCCCAAAAAGCACAAACAAGAAACTTGATTTGTCTAACGCTCAAAATAAGCTCCCATCATGCTGGGAGCCTTAAGAGTAAAAACACTTGTCACTTATGAAAAACAATAATCAAAATAGAAAGGTTTGGATGACTAACCTTAACAAAGTTGATCTTTTCAGACAACCTCAAGGCTAAAATTTATTATTGGGCCAAAAATTGGGTATAGACATGTCAGAAATGATTTACAGAGAGTCATCTAAAACATCCAAATCAACTATGAAAGTTAATAAATGAATGTTCTATTACTATAATAAAAACTCTAAAATATTTTTCAACAAATCTTAATTGCTCATATCGAATATTTGAATATTTTATTCTGTTGGATGAGTATTAGTAATTCGAGATTTTAGCATAAGATTGATGCTTCTTTTCCCACTAGTAATGATGAACAAACTGATTGACATAGATGGCCCAAGCATCCAATCTACTAAGTTACCACAAAAAATGCGATTTCCAATCAGATGTCAAGCACTAAGTTTTGAATCGAAATATAACACAATTTCGACCGATTTCTAATTAATTTATACATCAAACAGTAACAAATACAAGTAAGTCGGATATAAATCTAATTTTGGTCTTTTCCCATAATTTATTGATTCAGATTTGGCTCAGCTGAAACTTAAAACAAAACAGCAAAAAGAAACAAGTAATTACCTCAAAAGGTACTGATTTGATTTGGAACCAGCAGTCACGGAGAGTGGAGAGCGCACGGAAGATACCCTAATTTTTAGCCGGCTTGTCTTTATGGTGTCCAACTTAAATGCGGGCAGGGGTAATTTAGGAATTATGTCTTGAGGATGTCTAATGGATCGGTGCCAGATTACCCCTCAGATAAGGGTGATGACCTACAATTTTTGAAAATATTTTATACACGTGAATCCCACCGCACAGTGAGAGATCGATCACCGACCTGACACCGATCCCGCTGACCATCCAACTTTTCTGAATATTGAAAGCTGAGGGTGTAAATGCTAAACACGGGCTTGCTTATATTGCCTAAAATTCAATTGTACGGGCTTGGATTGTGAATATCATGCATCGAGTATAAAATCGTGCGTGCGGCGTGCTCAGCCAAATTCCTTGGGAAAGGCTAATGGGTATTTTTTATTTTTTATTTTTTATTTTTAATGCAAGTGTACTTATCATAACATTGAATGTATAAGTTCGAATTATAATTTTCACAAGAACTCTTATTTAATCCCTAATTTACACTATTTCTAATTCCTAATTCAAGAAAACATATAATATAATTTTTTGTTTAATTATCTAAATTACTCTAGTTAACGCACACAATTAAATTCGAATTTTAAGTATAATTGTCGATGTTAAAACTTACAAGGTCATATATTCCCTTTAATTCACTAATCAAGTTTATTTACATATTGTAGTGTTTGCTCAAATTCTTTTTAATTACTCAATTTACTTCTCTCGAGTTCAAATTGATTATATTTAACTAAGTCAACTCAATATATCTAACTAAGTCAATTTTATCTATATGTGAACATGAATGTTTAATTAAATACATTAAATATCTAAAAACACATACAACGACTTCAATAAACACAAAATGTATCTCTACACTTTTATTCAAATTATTGAATTTTATTACATGGTCTAAATCTATAAGTTACCTCTCATTTTGTTACAAATTCACATATCATTTAATTAGTGGTTAGTTAGTCCAAAGCATTAAAATCCATACATAAAATCAACACATGAAAATTTAAGCTACTAGAATTTAGAAAATAAAATTAAAAGGTCACATATAGCCCTTGTTTGAGTCCCATTTTGTCAAAAAAAATGTATTTTTAAATAGTGTATTGATGGAAAATTTAGTGCATGATTAAAAAATAAAAAATGGATCTTCAATTTTGTGTTTTATTTGTGTGTGAAATGTTTTTGTTTTTTCTGTTTTGAGAAGAAAATGTGTGATTGAAGTGGGTTAAATCACTGTTAAAAAATGTATTTTGATAAAAAAAAAAAAATGGGGATCAAATAAGGGCATATATTACATTGTTAGTCTTAATTATGAATTTAGCTACACATGCTAAATAAAGAAAATGAACACGATGAAAGAAAAAATGGATCTTCAATCCCAAATTTTTTCAAACTCTAAGAGTTCATTTGGTTTGCTTTTCTATTTTCTTTTTTTTTTTTTTCACTGTTGAAAAATGGAGTGTTTTTGAATTCAATTTTTTTTTTTTTCCTTTGTTTTAAGGAATTTTTTTTAATATTATAGAAAATGCGTTTAGTTTGTCATTTTGAAATACTATTTTTTTCTCAAAAGTTTGTCATTTTGAAAAACTATTTCTAAAAACAAAAAAACAAAAAACCAAAAAAATATGTTTGGTTTAAAAATTTTAGAAATAGTTTTATGATATTTTTTTCAATAAATTTGATTATTTATTAAAACGTATCAATTTTATGCTAATATATGATCCAAAAATATAAATTTTAAAGTTGTTAAAAAAATGAATCATTGTAAGAATATCTCCAACAATCGTATCGAAATCATCCGTACATAATAAATCATTTTCACCCGTTTAGCCGTTTCATTTATGCACTTACCATAATCATTTATAATAATACTCTAGCAAATATAAATATCAAAATCCAAGACATCAATTAAAATAAAACTAGTGGTAAATATTGAGAATTAGGATTCGTGAAGAGAGGGAAAATTTATTTTGTTTTAATTTAGCGTGTTTTGATTGTTTTGGGCATTTTTAGTGTTTTTAGTTAAAAACACTCAAATGGTCAAAAAATCATTTTGAATTTTATGTTACAATTTTTTTCTTGTTTTCAAAAACATGTTTTCGAAAATAACATACCAAACATATTTTAAGTGTTTTTAAAAATTGAAAACTAAAAAGGATCTCGAAACAGCAAACCAAACGCACTCTAATTTTTTACACTTTGATCTTGATGTTTAGGTATTTTTTTCTCTGTAAAATTGTGTCCAATATATTAGAATAATGAAAAATACATATAGAATTCTACCATATCTCTACAAAAGAGTCTTAAAACATCTACAATGTAGAATTTGAGTCTAAATAGAAAACCAACAAAAAATGAAATTTCTTTCAGTTTAGTGAACTTTGGTCATCCACATTAATTTCTTGTTCATCCCAGGTCCTCTTTATTTACATTGCAGGTCCTCAACTTCAATACTTGATTATTTTGATCGTCAATTCTTCAATTTTATACAGCTTCAATCCAATTTCATTCAAACTTGTCAAATCTAAATTCTGTCTTATCAATCATAAAATAACTAAATTTAAGTATCTAATCAACAAAAGCACTACTAAATACCCAATTTTGGTGGATTGTATAAGGGCAAAAATACACTTATCAAATGCTCTAAACTTGAGTATTTATTCATCCTCAAATAAAGCAAAAGTCTCCACTAGACTTTAAACATATATACTTGACTCGAAATGTCATTCAATATCTTTCTCAAAAGTGAATATCTAATTCTTAAAATCCAAACAGGTTAATGAAACAAGAGAATAAACAGTTAATTCAAAAAATTTCACATATCGTATATCCAACTTTTAGGTGTGTGTGTGTGTGTGTTATTTATTCTCAATTCTAACAATGATACTCGAATCTAGTTATGCACCTCTATTCCCAATATATATTTCCCCAACAAAATCAAATCCATGTATGTCAATTTAATCTTTTTTTCTCTCGTATTGCCCCCTTGGCTTATTCTATTTGTTTTGTCCCTGAGTGAACTAAACAAGTGATTTTAGACTTATTCTCATCATCAACTCAACTATGCTTCAATTCTCACGCCATAACCAAGAGTTAGCCATGGAGTAGTGCGTCTTCTATATCATGAACTTATTTATCATATTTGCTCACCAACATGAAAAGACGCACATATTTTTTTCTTTGATATATTTTTCTTTTTTTCTCACATGTAGACTATTTCACTCAGGGATTGAAGATATAACACCAACCTACTTCTTCCTATTGCTCTATAGTAGGTAGAATTGCTCTAACTTGAATTTCATATATATGCCAAAAGAGGGGGGTATGCTCTAAAAGAGTTGTAATAGCTCAAATGAGTTATATGTGAGAATTTTTCTTTTAAATAAACTTTTATCCTACTCAGTACGCTCACTCCGGCCAAAAGTTTTCATTTTATCTGAGTCACTTAGGTTTAATTTAGAAACAGTATGGCTTCTAAAAATCAAGTTATGCTTTTATGATATGCATATGATGAAATGATTATGAAACTAAAAACATATAAACATCATATGTTCATGAAATTAAAATTAACAGAAATAAAAACATGTTTTTTCGGGATTTATAAAAACATAATAAAAGAAAAATATAACTAAGGATTTTCCTTTCGGGAAGTCCCTAAAAATCTAAAAAAATACCTTTAAGAACTGCAAAACAACAAGTATTATTGGATAACTTTTTACAATGATTTACAGATTTGGATTGAGAATTTTTCTAAGGAAGGGATTTCAAAAGGTTTTTTGGAAAACAGAGAGTACACAGGTTGTAAACTTCTTGCCTTAACCAAATGAAAATGTCTTCTTAAATAGAAAAATTCTTGAGAGCAAAAAGTCTAATTTACCCTTAGTGGGTAAGGCACTCAGTTCACCGAGAAGCTTCTGGTCAATCAGAAGTCTGAACAATGGGAATCTTATCTTTTGAAAATTTCCTATCTCTACAGTCTAAAGATAAAAATTCTTTTCTACTAAAGTCAAAAGATTCTTTATAATTGCACCGCCTTTGTTCTGTAGCTCATTTTCTTTTTCACTTTATGTTTCTTTCTTGTTGAGCTGTTGAGTAAAGTCTCGAATTATTGAGCATCTTTTGTATAAATCAATATGTATTAAGATTATGGTGTGCTACTGTGGAAAATGACATTCCACTGTCTGGGTATCCTGCATTATCACCACTGTCTCTATTGTCTGTAAGAATCTAATCATCTAAATTATTTCCAATTTGTGGAATTGGAACTTCTGAAATTTCTTTCCCTTCATCATTCTTTTTTTCAAGGACTTTTTCAAAAACTTCTTTTATTGCATCTTTAATTTGTTTTCTGAGTTCTTAATTATTTTTCTTCTTCTTTATCTGAATCTTTTTTCTTCTTCTAGTTGAAGTGTCTTCTTCTGTTTTGGATTGTTTTTGAAATTCTTCAGTCTGAGCAAAGATTCTTTCTAAAGAAACCACTTCTGCATTTGGGTCTTGAGCATCTTGTAGATTTATCAAGTCTTGACTCTTTTGACTATCTTCAACAATCATTTTACCTTTATCTCTCCTATAAGATAAATCTTGGGCTTGTAATTCTTGGGTCTGAGATGAACTTGGTCATTCTAAGTAATGTTCTGGTAGACTATATTTAACATAATAATCAAATTTGCCACTAGGCTGGCATAATAAATCCCAGATTTCTTTGCTTTTTTCTGTAGCAGATTTATCAGTGTGCTGAGTCTGATTATCTATTTTAATAGAGGAATCAACAGTCCTCCGAGTCTGTTGAATTTTTGGTAAGTCCACAACCTTTAACGGATTTGATAAATCTTTACCAGTCACTGTTTGAACTGGATTAGCTATGGACTTCTTGGGCTCCATAGTACCTATAGGAAATTGAACTTTTAACCCAATAATTTCTTTTTCTAATTGGGTTATTTTCTTTTGTAATTGGGCTCTTTCTGCTAACAAGTTCTGGTTGGCTTCATTGATAACTTTATAATTTCTCTGCATGCATTCGCAATACTGGCAGAAAATATTTTGGTTTTTGTTGGGTGAAAAATCTAAAGGAGGATCTGAATAGTTCTTCAAAGAAGGGGATAAATAAAAATTTATTCCTATGTGCTATCTAGCTGCATCTAATGCTTCTTGAAAATTTGTAAAACCTTTGTAAAGAGGGTCTGGAAAATCTTTTATGCAATCAACAACTTCTATCCAAGAATAAAAAATTCCTGGAGTTCTACCTTTAACTACTACATAAAATTTATATTTTTGCTTGTTCTGGCCAAAATTTTCTGATAATGCATTCATGCATGCTAAAAAATAATTCTGGTCTTTAGGATTCCTATTATATGAAATCCATAAATTATCTAATATGCATTTCTCTTCTCTAGATAATGAAATATGAGGCAAAGTCTTAAAAGAAATATTACTACTAGGAAAAACTAATAGTTCTTGATTACCAAATCTTACCCTGTCTTGGATCATTGGCCTGGTCTGATTATTCTGATTATATGGAATCTGTGGTAATGAACTGGATGCAAATGAGTTTCCTCCTGGAGGAAGTGCAGGCCTTAAAGGCCTTCATCTTGGCATCTGTATATCAATATTATATTAAACAATTTTTTAAGAAAAATTTCTATCTATAATCATTCTACTTAAGATGCCTGCTGCCTTATTATCACAACCTTTAATATGCTCAAATTCTATACTAATTCCTGTATTAGTAATTCTATCTATAAAATTTAACCATCTTCTTCCACTACTCCTTTTTGAGTCTGTCTTCATCTTATTGACAAAGGAAACTATGGCATACAATCTGTTCTTATGGTTATTTCTTTTTTAGCAATTATAAATAATTCAAAACTATGTAAAGCATAATTTATTGCTAATAATTCTGCATCTATACTACTCAAATTACATTTTTCTTTATAATTACCACTATTATATTTACAAATTCTTTCTGTACTCTTATCAGTATATTTATTGGGCTTGCATATTAATATAGCTCTCCAACCAATCATACTACCATCTGTCTCTATTATTAAATAATCTGAATCTAATGGCATTGCCAATTCTGGCAAATTCTTTATTTTTTTCTTTTATTTGCTGAACTAATTTTATATCTTCTTGATTAAAAAATCTTTGTCCTGTGGGAGAGGTCCTTGCATATAATGGTCCTGCAATTTTTCCTAAATCTTTTATAAAATGTCTTGCATAATTTACTAATCCTAAAAATTTCTGGATTTGTTTTAAGTCTTCTATTTTATTTGAAAATTCTAAGGCTTTTTGAGCTATATGAGGCTGTAATCTAATTTTTCCTTCTCCTATATTTACTCCTAAAAAATCTATAAATTCTTTAAATAAAATCATTTTCTTTTTACTAATTATTAAACCATGTCTAATGAATTCTGGAAAAGACTATTTGTAAATGTTCTCTATGTTCTCTTCTATTTTTACTAAATACTAATATATCATCTATATAAACTACCACAAATTTACTATGCTTATTAAAAATATTTTTCATTTTTCTTTGGAAAATACTTGGTGCGTTCTTAAGCCCAAATGACATTACAAGCCATTCATAATGTCCTTCTGGACATGTAAAAACTGTCCATTTAATACTGTTTGGGTGCATCTTAACATGCCAAAATCCTGACTTTAAATCAAACTTATTAAATATCTTACAATCTTGTATCTTGTTTATTAATACTGTTTTGTCTGGTTTATTATAAGCATCATCTATTGTATTATCATTTCGTCTTTTGTAATTAATTGCCATTCTGTTTTTTCCTCTAATTATTTCTGAATGTTTTCTAACTATAAAAGCTGCTGATCTATGTGGACTTTCTGATTTTCTAATTACTCTTAACTTTTAAGAGTTCTTCTATATGCATTTTAAAATCTTAATATCTAAATTAGAAAAAAAAAATGGAGATTTTAGGAGAAAATGTACTAAAGTATTGGGAAAAAGACAAAATACTATGTGAATTAAAAACAAAAAATCCAGAATATATAATTAAGACAAAAAAATTTTGAACTTTTTTAGATTAATTAAATCTAAATTTGAAGAATCTCCGAATTACATCTCTTTTACTAATTCTTTTTCTTTTTTCCTCATTTGAAGGTACCTTATATTTTTGAAAAATGTACTTGTACAGGCCGGGTTACACCCCCCACACATGGAGGGTGCTCACTTTTTGTAAGTTGGCCCCCTCCATGTGAGGAGGTAACCTGGGTGTACACACTTATGTACGTATAGTATCTTCATATATTTTTTATGCTATTTTTACAATGTAGATCATGGAATACATTAACAATCCTTAATTGATGAATAATACTCAAATTCATCAAATTTGTATATAAAAATAGGGACCAAGGGGGTTGCAGCGGGGATGCGACATAGGAAATTCAATGCAAGTGAAGATTTTTTGCAAAAATACGTTATACGTTAATATATGAATGTGTCGTACGAATTTGATGCAAACAAATGACGTGAAGTTCATTGGGGATTTTAATCGAACATTCTGTGTTCATAAAAAATTCCTATGAATGCAATGAATTTTGCGAAGTGTTTAGACCCAATTTGATATGATCTAGGATACGAGAGTCACAAATGTCAGTTCAAGCCGAAACCCATTGATTATCGAAGAAGGGTCGATGACGCGATCGAGAGCAAAACGAGTCAAAGAGGCGTTGAGGATGCTCATCAAAGCCTATATTGATGAAACCATGTTCGGAACGTAAAATGGAGCTCATGTTGGGATCGAAGGCCGAAAAGAATTGGATTAACATGATAAAGCTGGTCGAAGACGGGAGTGAAAGTTTTGGCCAACCAAACACGAAGCGATCAACCGGATGCATCCTATCGGACGCATCCTACCGGACGTCCGGTTGCAATTACTGTGAAAGTTCTGTCAATCCAAATGCGAGCCGCTCAAATGGACGCAATCTACCAGACGTCCGGTAAAGAACTTCTGTCCATCCAGACGCACAGTACCGAACGTCCGGAAGGTCGTCCGGTTGAACCTGTTTTTCCGCGATTTTATTCTATTGGACTAGAATTCTAATTCATTTCCATATTTTGTAAAATTTATTTCCTTATGCACGTTTTTTATTAGGGTTACTAGTATAAATACTTGCATTTTTGTTACATTAAAGACTTTTGAATGATAATTAATTGAAAGACTTTTTGTTTTCTTCCTTGTTATTCCCTTGAGCAACAAATCGAACATATCAATATCTAATTCTTGTGGCGTTCAAATATCGTATCGTGGGTTTTACATCGTGTAATCAAGGGGTTCAACGCATATTCGTTATCGTTGGGATTTTTTTGTTCACTTCGTTGGGTTAAAAAAAAAAATCGGATTATTAATTGGCGTTCTTGGGTTCCGCTTCAATCTCGTTGTGAGTTTCGTAGTCATCGTTGCTACGGGATTCGCATTAGTTGGTATAAGAGTTTTGACTTCCAATTTAATCAAGTTATATCCCTTATTTTTCCTTGTTGAGTCTTAAAATTTCAATTTTTTTCTTTTTCTTCTTGATTCTTGAGTCGTTCTCCGTTTTGGGTTCCTAGATCCGTATTTTTTTTGGTAGTACAATCTTGTATTAAAAAAAAAAAGTTAGTGTTTACATGCGGTACTGTTCATCTGTACAGTAAAATTTTTTTTTTTAGTTTTGTTTGATTTGCTACCAACACTCCTACAAACTTGTTTCATCGCTTAGATCTTGTCATCCAAGTTATGTCAAAATTCAAGTTGAAATTTCCCTTGGGTCCCTTAAATTTTTCACTCCAAAATCTCAAAATTCTTTAATTCTCTTTATTTACATTCCTTATCATATTCAGTTTTTGAATTCACAAGTTTGATCCGATAAATTCGTTGTTGTCTTTGGAATCACTTGGTGAAGGTATTGAGTGGTAAAAAGCAGAGGGTGAGACTATTAGAGGGTAAAAGTCAATTGAGTGATTCTGAGCGAACTTAGTGAGACAGAAATTAAGAGAATGTCCGATATGGAAGGTTCAAATTTCAGCCGATACCGTAATCAGATCGACATGCTGAATGAGAAGATGGATCGGTTTGAACGGTTGTTGTTGGATATGGGGGAAAAAGATGGAGAAATTGAGTACTTCGATGACAAATATTAGTAGGGGACAAACCGATAGATGTACCTTATGATAGGGCGACGGGTAGGCGAGTTCCTAGGATGGATGAGCATGAGATTCGGTAGTGAATGGGGATGAAGATGAGTATGAAGGAGTTGAGATGCGACGGATGAGGCATAGAGGAGACATGTTTGAACGACGGGGTAGAAATAATCATGGAGGTGAAGTTGATGGTAATTTGGGTAATGTAAAAATGATAATTCCACAATTTAAGGGTAGAAGTAATCCCGAGGCATATTTAGATTGGGAGAAGAAGTTGAGTTAATTTTTAATTGCCATAACTATTAGGAGGATAAAAAGGTGAAGGTCGCGGTGTTGGAATTCACTGATTACGCTATCACTTGGTGGGATCAAGTGGTTACTTCACGGCGTCGAAATCGAGAGAGTTTTATCAATACTTGGCACTACACCAAAAATAGCTTTTTGCAACGTGCAAAAAACATTGCCTAAGAGTTTTTGCAACGTTCGTGAGCATGTTGCGGAATTGTGATGTTTCCATCGAGTGGAACTTTTTCACAACGTTCAGCGAACGTTGTTGTAACCCTTTTCACAAGTTTTTCGCATCCTTCACCGAACGTTGCGATAGGCGTTTTTAGTTCAATTATCATATTTTTGTTTCATTAATTATTTCCTGAATAAACAATTGTCCAAATGCATTTCTAGTACATATAATCTAATGGCAACAAGTGCATAACATGCACCAAGTGCAAAAGTAAAATTAAACTAATATTCTAATTGGCAAAAATTTCAAATACATTCGACACATTTTCTCATCCCATAAAGAACACATCTCCAACAATATTGAGGTTTTATTATTTTCTACTGTGTAATCTCAGTGTCAATCAAAATACTCAGCAATGTGAAACAAAATACTTCTCTAACAAAAAATAAGCGTACATAAGTATGCTTCAAAGTTACAATAGCAAATACATAGAAGAAGAGCTTAGAAGAGTCCCATTTCTTTGTCATGACTATGGCAGGTGTAGAATGCAAAAGGTGTCTTGAACATCAAGCTCTTCATTGGATCGAGAATCAGAGAAGACATCAAACTGTGGAGACTTATATCCATATATCTTTTATTCTACTGAAACAATAGACAACAAGATATTAGACTAATAGAAAACACAGAGCAATGTGTGTCATTCAAGACATTCTCAACTATGCAATTTTAGGGTCAATGTGATTAACACTGTAAAAATCCATAATAGAAATATAGATGTTTATGGAAAACTAGAACAAAAAATTTAATCAAGGCCAGACTTTGAGATTTTCGGCCACGTGCTTAATGATGATAAAAATACAAAACTATATTACGACAACACTAAAAATGAAATGTGAAAATTTTCTTTATTCTTGAACTAGTTATTTTTTTTAAAGCAATATAGCATGTTAGAGATGCTGCTACCATAAAACTCAGTTGTTTTGTGTTCTTAAAAGAAGACTGAATTATCGAGCCAAATAATAGTCAATATGAGAACTGTATATATAGCACCCAACGACGTACTGAGCAAATTTCATAATTGGGTCTTGCTTCTTCAATCACATGATGTACATAATTACCGAAGGATATCAACAACGCCATAGGAGAGAAGAGCCCATTTACCTGAAGAAATCGATTCAAAGCAATTAAAATGCGCATTGAAAGATCATCAGGGTTAATGAAGCTCAGAGCCATAGACATAGCATAAACACCTCATCAGTTACTCGATCTGGAATACCCTGAAACGAATTAAATGTATTAATTTGTCAGGACAAATCTGGAAAATAATATAAACACACACACATGCACAAAAAAAAAGCAAAACCGGTTATTCCACAGCTATAGGAAGTAATTTCTTCTCTTATTAATTACCTGGAGCTCAAATATGATCCCAAAAAGAAATATAACCCCTCATACGATTTGAACTGCTCAAAGATCTTAATACATGCGTCAACACCCAACTGTTTACAATATTTTTTGCAACCTACAAAAACAGCTAATCAGTGTTGGAAATGTAAGAGGGAAAAAAATCACTTCCATGAAGTGTACTAAGAAAACTGAAGTCCTATATTCCCTAGTTTATTTCATAGAAGAATTCTAAACACTTCTACAATGACACAACACACTCATCAAACCTTAGACAGGTGACATATCACATTACATTTACAACACAATAATCATTACCTAGACAATTATTTGAAGGTTGTCTCTCAAGTTGACCAGTAGAAGATCCTTCATGCATTCTAACTCCCATTCCTGTGAAAGTGTCCCGAAAAATTCCACAAGAGCCTGAAATTGGCTACATTACTCATTAGCAATGCAACAAATAATTATGAAGGGACAAAATTACACAATAAGTAAAGTATCTTAACCTGTGGCTCAATTGCATGAGTATTAACAATGATACGCTTGATATCTGACAGTTTAGTATAGTGCTGCAAGTACGGTACATTGTGTTATGGGCAATCCCAAAAGGGCCCCAACATGCAACGTGTGGGCGAAGCCACAACCACGTGGCCGAACCCTCAATCTGCGTTGTATCGAGCCGGTAGATGTGAACCTCTTGTGTCCGAACCCATCACATCGAACTGGTAGTGATGAGCCTCTTGTGTCCGAACCCACGTGCCGTGTCGAACTCTTATCACACGAATAGTAGCTGTCTTATGGAAGATCTCATGGAAAGATCTTCTGACAAATAGTTGATGTGACAACACGCTGCAATGACGGCTGCATCAATCCCACGTGTCACAGTTCAAGTGTAGGAAATCAGTACATTAAATGCATTGAAGTCTATGACAAGAAGTTCAGTCGCTGGGATAAGGCCACGTGTCCATTCATCCAACAGTTCTTGCTCACCCTCTCTTACTATAAAAGCTCACACATTGTGTCATTTGAAGGTAATGCTAAATTGGACTCTCAATACTACTTAACAATTCTCTTTATATTTCACTGTTATATTCTATCTACCCAAGGCCGACCCCTTATATATTTTGGAGGCTCACGTTTTAGCCTTCCCACACTCATATATTTCCACTCCAACTAACTTGATCGTTGGAGTGCATGCGGCCGACTCCCTCTCTCTGGAGAAGGCCACGTGCAACTGATGGTTTGTCCTGGTATGTAGGAGCAAAGGTTGAACCGGACGTGAGAGGCCCTTGGATCTATTGACAGCTTATAGGTGCACTTTTTGAGGTCAACAGATTGGCGCCGTCTATAGGAAATCACACATTACAACCACGAAGACCCTAGTGGTAGAAGCCAGCCGAAAGGAATGAAGGGAAACCTGACCTTGAAGAAAGGTCGAAGTTCTTAAAAACGAACAAAGGAAAAAACACCCCATTGAACTTTACCATCAGTTTAGAGCTTGCCATTGCAATGAGCTCTAGCAACAACGGCTTCCATAGCCGAAGCCATCAGCAGAAAGGCTCCTATGGCAGGAGCCAATATCAAGAAGCTTCTGAAGAAGAGGTCAATCAGACAAATGTCAACATGCGCAGACCCCATCACCTTCACAGGCGAGGCGGTACAACAGCGCGCCTATCTAGAGAAGTGGGAGAAATGGCAGCAAATATGAGGAACTTGGCAGAACAAAATGCTGCCATGCAGCAATTGCTTTTGCAAATGCACGGGCAAGCCGGATACCAACCGCTTCACCATGAAGCTTATCAACAAGATGAAGAAGCCAGAATTTCTCCCCAACATGTTAGGGAGCCGAGCCCCCTGGAAATGGAGGTAGGCGTGGATACATCTTCAGCTCACATCCATACTAACCTTGGCGGAAACCCGCTTCAAAGGGAGGGAAACTTCTCTCCCGAATATACGCAAGACCCGGAGACAAGGAAGTCTACCAGTGTGTTTGATAGGATCAGAGCATCCTGGCCTAGAAATAGGCCCTAGCAACTCCCTCTAAATGTAAGGCAATAGGAGCAACAAGAGCCCCAGGAGGTTCGCCAGCCTAGGAATAGTCGAGAAAGAAGGGATGTGGCGAACCAACAGAACATGGCAGGTATCACTCAACTGCCTCGGTATCAGGCACTAGAAGGGGAATCTAGCAGTCTTTGCAGATCATTTGAACTTGATGACAACGATGACAGCTTGCCATTTTCGTTTAAGTTAAGAAATGCGCATGTCCCCAGCTACTTTGTGCCCCCAAAGATCCCAAAATACGAAGGCAAGGGAGACCCGACAAAACACCTCAACAACTATAAAACACACATGGCTCTCAGATGAGCCTCTTCGGCGTTAAAATGCAGAGCATTCCACCTCACTCTTGCAGGTGCTGTAGAAATATGGTACAATATCATACCCGTAGGAAGCATCAGGAGTTGGCATGACCTTAAAAGGCCTTCCTAAACCAATATTTGTCTAGCAAGGAAGGAGAAGCCCCCATACAAAGGCTTCAGGACATGACGCAGCAAGCGGGTGAAACATTGAAGAGCTATTTGGCTCGGTTCACTAATTAAATGACCTATTGCGAACCGATAGAGAGACGTGCGGAACCGGAACCCAGGGGTGGTCTCAATATGAATACCCTCTTCTGGAGAGACGTACGGAACCGGAACCCAGACACTTATGATGCTCTTGTGGAAATGATGAGGAGCGAGGTAGTCAATGAGAAATTGATTGACCATCGCAACAGGACCACACTGGGACTTCCACCGACTCAGAGACAAAGGCGAGGCCCTGTATCACATTTGGTAACCCAGCAATGGACCTAAACTGGGCAAATTGTGGCCCGACATCAGGCCAAGCACTGGCCACTGCTATTCTAAACGCCATACCCTCAATATGTACGTATAGTATCTTCATATGAGGAAGTTGGTCCCAATGGGGGTGCGCAGCCAAGCTCGTCAAGAAGGAGAGGCAGAGGAAGGGGCAACGGACCTAGAAATAGGCCCTATTACACTTATTACAGAACCTTTGGTCACAGCGACAGTAACTACTTGACAAGGCCTCGAAACCAGGAGCAAACGAGTCGGAACGAGGATAGAGGTCCTACGAACCAAAACTTGAGAACCATCAGCCGAGAGACGAGAGATCCAGAACCCAGAAATGAGGAGCCACGAAGGCAAGCAAGGGACCGATCGCCTCGGCAAAGGGACTACAGAATAAGGGACCGACCAAGGACTTCCCAGAGGCAAAAAGAGGCTCGGCCCAACAAGGAGCCGGACCTCATCAGGGAGATAGGCACCATAATTGGAAGACCGCACATTGGAGGGAAATCTAGGAATGCCCAAAGGAACTATGCCAGGAAAGCCAAATACTCTCCCATGACAAGTTATTCTATCAATGGGTCATACCGTGGGACTCATAGACTTCGGCCAATCACTTTCATGCAAGAAGATACTATTGATGTTCACTACCCCCATTACGACGCCTTGGTTGTAAGGGCTATAGTAGCCAGAAATGGTCTGAACAGCATGCTTGTAGGCAATGGAAGCTCGGTTAACATACTTTTCGGCACTACATTCAACAAGATGGACGTTGGTTTCAACCCCACTTCAATGACAGCCCCATTATACGGATTCACAGGGGATAACATCATCCCCAGGGGCAGGATCACATTGACCATAGAAATGGGAACCCCTCCTTTCACAGCCTACCACCGCATGGAGTTTTTGGTGGTGGACCACAGGTCAGCCTATCACGGAGTCTTAGGACGACCTGCACTAAATGAGCTGGGAGCGGTAACATCCATTCACCACCTGTGCATGAAATTTCCCACTGATAGAGGTATTGCCACTTTGCGAGGTGATTAGATGGGTTCGAGGAAGTGCTACCTCAGTTCCTTGCGTAAGTCCGAACCCCGCAGCTTAAATATGATATACATGGATACGGAAAATGCTCGATACCCCTACAGAAGGGTTAGCCCCTGAAGAAGGGAAAGATGTCGAGATGATTAATGCTATCACGGACCGAACCGTCCCTGAACAAGGCATTGTGGATACTGTTCTGGATCCAAGGATTACAAAATCCAACTCTCAGGCTACTCCGGTCAAAGAATTGGAACCTTTTCAAGTTGATCCTAATGACCCCACAAAGATGCTCCAAGTGGGGAAAGAGTTGGGAACTGAACAAAAGCAGTTGTTGAAGAACTTCCTCCTCACAAACTTGGACGTGTTTACATGGAAGTATGGAGATATGGTGGGCATCGATCCAAAGGTCAGCTGCCTCCAGCTCAATATCGACCCCAAATTCACCGCACACCGACAAAAGAGGAGAACATTGAACCCAGAAAGATATGAAGCCCTAAGGGAAGATGTTCATAAGTTGGTGAGTAATGGGTTCATCCATGAGATAACTTACCCGAAGTGGGTATCCAACCCAGTACTAGTGAAGAAGCACAATGGCAAATGGCGGGTCTGTATAGACTTCTCCAATCTGAACCAAGGCCTATCCAAAAAATAGTTTCCCACTTCCGAGAATTGACCAACTAGTGGATGCCACGGCGGGGCACAAACTACTAAGCTTCATGGACGCATACTCTGGATACAACCAGATTTTCATGTACCCACCAGACGAGGAAAATACTTGATTCATCACAGATCGAGGACTCTATTGCTACCGGGTGATGCCGTTTGGCTTGAAAAACGCAGGGCCCACCTATCAAAGGTTAGCGAACCGCATGTTTGTGAATCTCCTAGGAAAGACTATGGAAGTATATGTGGACGATATGTTGGTAAAGAGCCTCGAAGCTGAAGACCATATTGAACATCTCACCGAGGCCTTCCAAGTTTTAAGAAAGTTCCAGATGAAGCTGAATTGAAATGCGCTTTCGGCATGGCCTCTGGAAAGTTCTTAGGTTACATGGTGAATCAAAGAGGAATCGAGGCCAATCCTGATAAAATTAGGGCGCTACTAGACATGAGGTCCCCTTGCAAACCAAAGGAAGTTCAAAGCTTAACAGGTCGGCTCGCTGCTCTGAACCGCTTCATCTCGAAGGCGACAGATAAATGCCTTCTTTTCTTTAAAGTTCTGAAAGGAGGAAAGAAATTCCAATGGAATAAAGAGTGCGAAGCGGCTTTCTAAGGGCTGAAGAAGCACCTTGGGCAAGCCCCTCTCCTCTCGAAGCCTAAAGATGGAAAAGCCCTATCATTATATTTGGCTGTATCAGCAGATGCCGAGAGTTCGGTCCTAGTGAGGAAAGAAGACGGTACCCAGTTGCTTGTCTATTATGTAAGCAAGGCCTTCACCTCCGCGGAATCTCGATATTCAGACATGGAAAAGCTCGCTTTTTCACTCGTGACCGCCTGCAAAAAATTGAAGCCTTACTTTCAGGCCTATAGCATCCGTGTATTAACAACTCTCCCCCTCAACCAAATCTTGCAAAGGTCGGATGCTTCTGGGAGACTAATGAAGTGGTCCATCGAACTGAGCGAGTTCGACATTTCATACAAGCCAAGGGCCTTGGTGAAGGGACAGGCCTTGGCAGATTTCATAGTCAAATTCTCCGGACTGCAAGTCGATATGGAAACTAGGGTAGCAGAACCCCCAACTTGGAGCCTGTTCGCTGACGGTTCATCCGACGAAATTGGTTCAGATGCAGGGATTATTTTGATGAGTCCAGAGGGGCACAGGCTTTACTGTGCTATTAGGTTCGGGTTCAAGGCTTCGAACAACACTGCGGAGTATGAAGCCCTACTGGCAGGTCTAAAATTATCAAGGAAAATGCAGATAAAAATGTTAACGGCCAATACCGATTCACAACTGGTGGTTAGCCAGGTGAAGGGAGATTATTCGGCGAAGGACAAGAATATGGCTTCTTACCTAAAGAAGGTTAAATAGCTCATCTCCCACTTTGAAAAGTTCGACCTTGTACAGATTCCAAGATCAGAAAACACGCATGCCGACGCCCTGTCCAAATTGGCTAGTAGTAAAGATCTAGAATCCTCAAGATGGTGCCAATTGAACACCTCACTCAACCATCCATAGCCAAAGGCGAAGAGATCATGCGGAAAGAGGGGACCCCTCTTTGGATGCAACCAATCGTCGCTTTCCTAAAGGACCAAACCCTCTCTAAAGACAAGGAAGAAACTCAGAAACTAAGGCGTCGGGTAGCATATTACGTGCTCCAAGACGAAGTGCTGTATAAAAGAGGATTTTCGATGCCTTTTTGAGATGCACCGGGGGTGATGAGGCCAACTATGTCCTAAGGGAGGTCCATGAACGAATCTGCGGGAACCATAGAGCCGGTCCAGCCCTAGCCTATAAGATACTTAGACAAGGGTACTACTGGCCAACACTAAAAAAGAATACGATCCAGTTCGTCCGCGCCTGTGACAAATGCCATCATTTCTCCTCCATTCAACGACAACCATCTCAAGAGTTGACTGTTGTATCTAGCCCATGGCCTTTCGCCAAGTGAGGGATCGACTTGATAGGTCCGCTCCTTAAAGGAAAAGGAGGCGCTACATATGCAATTGTAGCTATAGACTATTTCACCAAATGGGTGGAGGCTGAACCCTTGACAAAGATAACTGAGGCGAACACTTCAAAGTTTGTATGGAAAAACATCATATGTCGGTTCGGAATCCTCAATCACTTATGTCGGACAATGGAAGGCAGTTCGACAATAAAAAGGTCAGAGAGATATGCGAAGAGCTTGGCATCAAGAAACATTTTTCTTCCCTACACCACTCCCAAGCCAATGGCCAAGTAGAGGCAGTGAACAAGACGATAAAGCAGATTCTGAAAAAGAAACTCGACGCATCGAAGGGAGCGTGGGTGGATGAACTGCCCCATGTGTTATGGGTGATTTGCACCACAAGTAAGACCGCAACGGGTGAGACCCATTTCTCCATGGCATATGGCGCAGAAGCGATGAGCCTCGTCGAGGTGGGATTGTCCTCGCCTCGGTGCCTACAGTTAAATGAGATCTCCAACGAGAAAATCAGGCGATGCGAGCTGGACTTTCTTGAAGAAAGAAGGGACGCCTCACAAATCAGGCTCGCCACTTATCAAAGTAAAATGACCAAGTATTATAACAAGAAGGTAAAAAAGAGATCGTTCAGGAGAGGCGATCTCGTGTTGAGAAGGGTTTTCCTCTCTTCTAAGGAACCCGGTGTTGGAACCTTAGGCCCGAACTGGGAAGGCCCCTACCGCATCACTGAGGAGGTCAGACCAGGGACTTTCAGAATCGAAACTCTAGATGGGAAGATGCAACCCCATCCCTGGAATGTTGAGCACTTGAGAATCTACTATCAGTAATTTCTTTTTTTCTTCTTCACCAATCCAGTTATCGAGGCGTATGTTTGTAGCCTCCTATGTCTTGTGTTTGCTTTTCCATCTATGGAATGAAGCTTCGGCATTATATTATTTCAACTGCTTCCAACTCTTCAAGACAAACCGTTTCACTTTGTAGCACCTTCTGTCAAATGAAGTCTGGCATCCTGCAAATCTTAAGTAAAAAGGGTTCGACACTGCTTGTGTGTGATAAACCACACGGTATTCGTCAAGCCTTAATTAAATTGGTTATTAAACAATTTACTAGATCAGCTTTAAAGACGAACCATTTCATTTTGTAGTATCTTCTGTCAAATGAAGTCTGGCATCCTACAAATCCCAAGTAAAAAGGGTTCGGCACGGCTTGTGTTTGATAAACCACACCGTATTCATCAAGCCTTAATTAAATTGGTTAATAAACAATTTACTGGATGAGCTTTAAAGACGAACCATTTCACTTTGTAGAACCTTTTGTCAAATGAAGTCTGACATCCTACAAATCCCAAGTAAAAACGGTTCGGTACGGCTTGTGTGTGATAAACCACACGGTATTCATCAAGCCTTAATTAAATTGGTTAATAAACAATTTACTGGATGAGCTTTAAAGAAGTTAAAAATGGTTCGACACCTTCTATCAAATGAAGTCTACCCCCAACAATGGTGAACCCATGCGACTTGTTATTAATTTATTCAAATTATTACCTATCATCAGCTCGAACGCTGCCCCCAACCATAGCGAACCCATGCGACTTGTTAATAATTTATTCAAATTATTACCTATCATCAGCTCAAACGCTGCCCCCAACCATGGCGAACCCATTCTATTTGTTAATAATTTATTCAAGTTATTACCCATCATCAGCCCGAACGCTGCTCAACGAGCCCATGCGACTTCTAATTATGTTTGATTGCTTCATATATGATGGGGGCTTATGCCCCATTTGTGGGCCCCATTACAAGGTAGAAATCAATAGACTTCAACAAAAAAAGAAAAGAAGAAACAAAGAATGACTCCAATTAAAAATATAAAATTCAAGTAAGTACAACTACTTTACTGCAACAAAAAAAATACTAGTTGCCACCCTCCACAACTTCCACCACCTCCTTCACCTTCTCCGTCACATCCTCAGCAGGAGTGGAGGGTTCTGCTGGAATGAACTCCTCCCTTACAGTAGCCAAGTCTACCTCTGGGTGAAGTTCAGCAACCCTTGCAAGAACTTCACCATAAGGAACATTCCTCCAATACAAACTGAGGCCATCATACTCTGTCGTTTCATGAAAATGGGCGACATAATTCTCCACCGCAGCATCCCCGCCTCAACCAACTGCTGTTTCAACTTACAACTTGCAACTTTAGCAGTTAGGTCAGTTACTTGGGCCTTTAGAGTCGTCCTATCTTGGTTGGCCACCTCCAGTACCGTCGAAGCAATCTTCTGCATGTTATTCGAGTTCTCTACTCACTTCGTCAATGCATTCACTTCAGACTTGCAGAGATGAACCTCCTCCTTAAGCTCAACATTCTCAGTGGAGAGCTGCCCAACCTTCGCCTCCAACTCCTCCTGCTTGGCCTTGACGGCTTCAATGACCTCATCCGCTGTCGAGGCCTCTGCCTTCAATTTTTCAGCTTCCAACTCAGCAGTGGTAGTCCTCTCTTCAAGCTCACGATTTTGATCCTGCAGCCTCTTCATATCCATTTGAGCATTGAAGATGAAGCCTTGGGACCGAGCCTGTATTGCCAGTCCAGCCTCCAGCATGTCTGTGAACTCACAAGTTTCAGCGTAGGATGCATACTTGTCAGTCCAATACTTATAGTTGATCCTCACTACTTGGGCCTTGGCCAGTAGCATCTCCAATACTTCTGGAGCAATTTCATCGGCTCGATCGTCGAGAAAATCTCGAGCCTTAAACTCAGTAAGACCCTCCATCCTAGTCTGACGTCCCTGCTTCTTTCTAACTAACCCACCCTCCTCTTTGTTGCCTTCATCAACATCGATCACTGGCAGAGAGTTTAATGGCTTCACATTGATGGGCTCCCTCAAAGACTCATCTATTGAAATTTGCCATGTTGGAGGAGGAGGACCCTTGTTCTTTGTCAGAACCAGTCGCCTTCTCTTAGACACCCCCCATCAGAAGGCTCGGCCTTGTCCTTTCCCTTAGCCTCCATTTTCTTTTCTGGGGGGAGGCGGATTGGACTTTGATACTCGGCTCAGTTCATCCCTCTGGTTTTTGTAAATTGACGAACTCGAGCTCAAATGCTTCTTATTCTTCGCATCGGCAAAGGCGATGCATGTGAAACATATCCGGCTTCACATACTCCTTCTTCAAATGTTGGTATGAAATCATACCCAATAACAAAGTTAGAAAGGGAATACATAATATGCTTCAAAAAGTAAGGGTCAATTCGCAAATTACCACGGGTCGACATCAGCAAATGTGTCACGAACAAGGCTCGCTTGCAAATCACGTTCCTGAAGTCTCTTCTCTCCGGAGATAGTTCGTATATGGCTCTAACAATGGCCCACTCAGAAGGTTCAAGCTTGAACCAATCTGCAGGAACTGAACAAATTCTTCAATCAGAAAGAAAACAATATGTAAAGCACAGAGATGTAAAAAACTAGAGACTACACTCACTATACTCATGATACTGGGTTGACACGGTTATTTCTAGGACTGCATCCCCTACCACTGTCTTCCAGCGACCCCTTTATCCAGAACCAAGAGGACTTCCAGTTCTTAATAGAAGAAGGAGTGTCCCAGATGAAAGGGGAGTGCGAACCCCATGGGTTAATGCAATACCACGCCCTGTAAGAATCTTCCCCACTAGAGGATCTGGGCTGAAAAAGGGTTTGAAAAATGTGGGGGACATATCCTTGCCAAGAGTGACCTCCTTCCACAGAAGAAAGGCCCCGACTATTTGGCTCTATGCGTTAGGTACAAGTTGGGTTGGAGCCAGATTGTACTGCCTAAGCAAAAATCTAAAAAATGGATGCAGAGGTAACCTCATCCCACCTGCCAAAATGGCCTCGCTCACGGCCACGCACCCCTGCCTAGGATAACAGGCTCTCTCATCAAGGGTCAGCACAAACATTTCTATAATTTCAGGGATCCTATACTTCTCCCTATAGGTATCAAGGTCACTCGCCTCTACAACTGAAGGCCATTCGGATGCCCCCACCTCATCCTAATACCTATAGGCCCCTCAGGCATCATAGCAACACTATGGGGGCCCCCCATCACCTCCATTATTCTAGCAGTAGAGATGGGTGGAGGTAGACCAGCCTTGACATACAATAAGGCAGTATCCTCGTCCGTAGACGACCCCCCAAAATCTTTCTTTTTGGAAGAAGAGGCCATTTCTCTCAAGAGGAGGATGAAAGTAAAGAATCAAACACTGGTTTAAGTACTTACGTCGAAGAAGTTAAGAAGAGCCGGTGTTTGCAAAGGAGAACAACAAACTGGATGAAGGATCGCGAAAGCAGAAAGAAAGACCCTTAAACACTTAGAAATTTTTTCGCAAAGTGGAAAAAACCAGAATTTGGGGAAGAAACCACTTTTTATATGGAATGGAATCTTAGCTCAGCCCTTGGATTAACCCTGGTTTTAATCTAAGCCTTACAGCTGTCCCTACATTAGAGACGTTGACACGAAAAGGCTCTCATCACCATTTCAAATCAACGGCCGTGATCAACGCGTGCATCACACGCACAAGGGACTCGAGTCAATATGCCAGCTGTCTCCAGTAATCATTATCATGAATTAAATTTTTACGTAATACGAAAAAGTAAACTATCATCGCCGTAATTACTTAGCACCTTGGGAACCAACATCAACGTCAAATCATACAGGGTCGCCTATATGGCTTCGCCTCTTCACAACAGGGTCGCCTATATGGCTTCGCCTCTTCTACAATAGGTTCGCCTCTATGGGTTCGCCTCTTCACAACAGGCTCGCCTCTATTGCTTCGCTTCTTCTACAACAGGGTCACCTCTATGGCTTCGCCTCTTCACAACAGGGTCGCCTCTATGGCTTCGTCTCTTCACAACAGAGTCGCCTATATGGCTTCGCCTCTTCTACAACAGGGTCGCCTCTATGGCTTCGCCTCTTCTACAATAGGGTCTCCTATATGGCTTCGCCTCTTCTACAATAGGCTCGCCTCTATGGCTTCGCCTCTTCTACAATAGGGTCGCCTATATGGCTTCGCCTCTTCTACAACAGGCTCGCCTCTATGGCTTCGTCTCTTCACAACAGGCTCGCCTCTATATCTTTGCCTCTTCTATAATAGGATCGACTAGTTAAACACCTCTTCTATAGATATCACAGCCAAACCTTCAAGTCCACGCACTATATAAATAATCATACATGGACTTTGGGGACTAGTTGTTATGGCTACTTTTCTTTTCCTTATCTACTTCAAGTCCACGCACTATATAAATAATCATACATGGACTTCGGGGAACTAGTTGTTACGACCACTTTTCTTTTCCTTCTCTACTTCAAGTCCACGTACTATATAAATAATCATACATGGACTTCGGGGACTAGTTGTTACGGGCAATCCCAAAAGGGCCCCAACATGCAACGTATGGGCGAAGCCACGAACCACGCGGTCGAACCCTCAATCTGCGTTGTATCGAGCCGGTGGATATGAACCTCTTGTGTCCGAACCTATCACATCGAACCGGTAGTGATGAATCTTTTGTGTCCGAACCCACGTGCCGTGCTGAACTCTTATCACACGAACAGTAGACAGTATGACTGTCTTATGGAAGATCTCATGGAAAGATCTTCTGACAGATAGTTGATGTGACAACATGCTGCAATGATGACTGCATCAATCCCGCGTGTCAGAGTTCAAGTGTAGGAAATCAGTGCATTAAATGCATTGAAATCTATGACAAAAAGTTCAGCCGCTGGGATAAGGCCACGTGTCCATTCATCCAACGGTTCTTGCTCAACCTCTCTTACTATAAAAGTTTACACATTGTGTTATTTGAAGGTAATGCTAAATTGGACTCTCAATACTACTTAACAATTCTTAGTATATTTCACTGTTATATTATATCTACCCAAAGCCGACCCCTTATATATTTTGGAGGCTCACATTTTAGCCTTCCCACACTCATATATTTCCACTCCAATTGACTTGATCGTTGGAGTGCGCGTGACCGGCTCCCTCTTCTCTTTGGAGAAGGCCACGTGCAACTTACGGTTTGTCCTAGTGTGTAGGAGCAAAGGTTGAACCAGACGTGAGAGGCCCTGGGATCTGTTGACAGCTCATAGGTGCACTTTTTGAGGTCAACACACTGTTTAATCACATAGATAGGTAATGTATTATATATCTAACATATGTATATGTTATATTTGAGAATGCAATTATAACATAGACAAGGTTAAAATTTAACCTGGAGAGCCCGTATGTAAAGACTAGCTTTTTCACAAAGCTGGGCAATGCGTGGCCGATCATAATGACTGAACATTCCATTTGCTAAAATAGCATCTGTCACATTAGGAAAGGTTACGAGGTTGATTTCCA
Source organism: Osmanthus fragrans (assembly GCA_019395295.1). Classification (NCBI taxonomy): domain Eukaryota; kingdom Viridiplantae; phylum Streptophyta; class Magnoliopsida; order Lamiales; family Oleaceae; genus Osmanthus; species Osmanthus fragrans. The sequence goes on along the minus strand of CM033347.1, from coordinate 19,037,362 downwards.
GAACCTAAATATAAACGCAAGTCATGTCAATGAAGCTCAAAAATTAGAAAGCGCAAAAACTATGCAAAAACCATACAAAGTTAACCTTAGTTTGGAGGAATGCGTGCTCTGGCAAATTGGGTTTCGGAACATCCAACAAAAATGCTGTTGCTTCGCGGATCAAGTTCCTCTGATGAAAAAAAGATTGGAAAAGAAATATATTAAACATACCAGGTGTGTAAGCACAAACTTCTAACTTATAACTAGGGCTTATACGTCACGTATAAGAAAGCAACACAAGGTCAATTAAAGAGTTAGCACTGTAGGCCATGCAGAATTTCAAAAAAACCACAAAACAAATCAGACCTGAAGAAAGAGATCAGTAATGGTATTATAATCAATAGGGAAGCAAAATTTGGGACATCATGAGAGCAAAATTAACAGCTCCCTACAAAGACCAGTCAAATTATTTACCATTTTCCAAATATAAAGTCCCATCTAAAACAATGGGCATAATTTAAAAATGAAAGCTATTCATGCAGCATAATGCAGGATATGACATTGACAAACATTATTTTATGCAGTTCCTAGCATACCTGAGGATCTGATCGGAGATTAGTTTGCAGAAGGAACAGATAATCAGGTATATACCCAACCTGAATTGACATAAATACAATTGTTCATAAGAAAACATTATGCAAGTGTGAAACTATGAGTTTATACCATATGTCAATGAACACTAGAAGACACTATGAGTTTATACCAGCAGTATAGATTTAGTGACAAACATAGCTTTACACAACTCCTGGTCCATGAACATATCTGTAACAACATTTCCTTGACAAACAAAGCATTTCGGTTATTTGCCATTTTATTTATGCAAGATAAAATAAATTAATGTTTGATTTCTGTTTCAATAACTACGAATGAAATTCATTTCTTGCATTTGAATTAGCAAAGCCCAGAAATTGAAACACATAAATTAGCAATTAATCAAATCCAGCAAAGGTAGAAATTTACCTCTACCACTAATAACTCCACGATCAGAGAAACCAAATTGCAAAGAACCCCAACCAACAAACAGTAACCTGACTGTTCAAATTTGCACTGGCCAGCACTCCAAAATTGTATAGAAACAACACCCAAAGTATGATTAACAAATTAAAAGGCTTGTGTTGACGAAATCAAATGGCTTACCGAAGATCGTCGTTTCCCTTCCAAAAGCAAATCAATAGCAATTTCATATGTTAAGAACAGTAAACAAAACAAAAAAAAAAAAAAAAAAAAATAACAAAAAAAAAGAAAAGAAAAACTTGAGTAGGCTGAAAGCTTTAGAAATTAGAATCAGGGGGCTTTACCTTATTCTTCTATTGCCGAATCACCGGTGGAAATGTGGACTTGAAGGTCTGCTGTCGTCGGCTGCCACGTCTTGAGAAGTTCAAGGGCTCGAATCGAAGATGTTGCGTCTAGGGCTCGAAGGTGATGCCGACTGCGTGACTGCGTCTAGGTTTGAATGCCGGAGGCCGGTGGAAATGTGAAATCGTCCCTGAGAAGTGAGAAGTTCAACGTCGAGGACTCGAGGCCGGCGATGGTGGTGATGACTCGTGGAGTGGAAGTGGAAAATGGGTTAAATGAAATAGGGTTAGAATATGAAATGTATAATGTATTCAATGGACTTTTTGCAACGTTGAATGAACGTTGCGAAAAGTTCAACTTTCGCAATGTTCAAATGAACGTTGTGAATGCAACTTTTGACAACGTTCAGTGTATGAACGTTGTCACTTTTTCGCAACGTGCAATGAACGTTGCCAAAAGTAGCATTCGCAACGTTCAAATGAACGTTGCAAAAGGAGAACTACTTTTCGCAGCGTTCAATGAACGTTGCTAAAAGTGGAACTTTTCGCAACGTGCAATGAACGTTGCAAAAAGTAGCATTGACAACATTCTTTTGTGTTGCCATAGACTCCTTTAGCAACATTCATTGATTGAATGTTGCCTTTTGAGTATTACAAAAGAGTTTTTTTGTTGTAGTGTGGGATGAATTAAAAACGGTGATGAGAGAATGGTTTGTACCTTGTCATTACTATATGGAACTCCATGAGAAACTGTAGAGTTTGTATCAAGGGTTGAAGAGCGTATAAGACTATCGTAAGGAGATGAATATTTTGATGATTAGGGCAAATGTAGAGAAAGATCGAGAAGCTACTATGGCTAGATTTTTGAATGGGTTGTACAAGGAGATTGCTAATGTAGTGGAATTGCAGCATTATATGGAGTTGGAAGACATGTTGCATGTGGTCATGAAGGTTGCGAAATAGTTAAAGAGAAAGAGAACAACTAGACAACCATTGGGTACTTCGGGTTATAACTCAAATTGGAAATCGAGGTGGGATAATAAGGGAGATGAAGCTGATTCGAAAGGGAGAACTGAAGTACCAAAAGGAATGGATGAAAAGTTAGCAGGACAGTACCAAAGGCAGAATCACAGTCTGCCAGAAATCGAGATATCCAGTGTGTTAGGTGATTAGGGAAAGGACACATCTCTTCTCAATGTGAAAACAAAAGGACAATGATTTTGTGCAATGGAGAGGTGGAGACTGATGGTGAGGATGACTTTGAAGGCATGCCGACGTTGGAAGAAGTTGATGATCATGGAGACAAAGTGGAATTTGTTGTTGGGGAGTTGCTAGTCACAATGAGAGCTCTTAATACTCAAGTCAAGGTAGATGATACGGAGCAACAGCGAGAGAACATATTCCACACACGATGCCATATCAACGATAAGGTATGTAGTATGATAATTGATGGAGGTAGTTGCACAAATGTAGCTAGCACGACTTTAGTTGAGAAATTGGGATTAGTATTGTTCAAACACCCTAGGCCTTATAAATTACAATGGTTAAATGAAAGTAGAGAAGTTAGGGTGAATAAATAAGTGATGATTACTTTCTCGATTGGAGGTTATAGTGACAAGGTTGTATGCGATGTGGTGCCTATGCAAGTGGGTCATATCTTTTTGGGAAGACCACGGCAGTATGATAGAAAAGTTACCCATGATGGGTACAGGAACCGGTATAGCTTTGTCAAGGAGGGAAGGTCTATTACTCTTGCGCTATTAACACCAGTACAGGTGTATGAAAACCAAATCAAATTGAAAAATGAGAAAGAGAGGAGAGTGAAAGAGTTAGAGAAAAGAGTGAAAGAGCTATGTAAGGTGAGAAAAAACAGTGAGATGTGGAACACGAGAGAAAATTTTGAGGTGGCTAATAGAGAGCAAAAGAGAGTAGAGCCACATGATAGAAAAGAAAGAGAAGAGTCTTTGGAGGGAAAAGAAAGGTCAGAAGTGAGCTTGCATGAAAATGAGAGTGAAGTTGATAGGGCCTTAGTGAGAACTAACAATTTTCTCCCTAATTTGTCTATTTCTGTCTTATAGGATTTTGAAGACTTGGTCCATGAGAACAAACCTATTGAGATACCACCCAATCTAAGCATTGAGCATCAACTTGTGGATGAAACTAACCCACCCCACCTCAGTTTAGATATTCATTTGTTACAGGAGAGTGACTATGTGATCCCTAAGGAGACAACAAAGTTTTAAAAGCAATGGAAAGAGTTCATATGTAGGGGGTTGAAGGATAGGACATGGAGGAAGCGCGATGACTCACCAATGGTAAGGTATCATCATTTCATATATAGGTTGGATAATGGTCTAGCATATAGGTATAGTTCCTCGCATGAAGTATGTAATTTTAAACTCACAACCATATCTAGACCAAGTGATGAACTTGAACACTTGCATGAGTCATATGTATTTTAAACTAGATTATAAGATTGATTGTGAACATATAGGTGGCTAGTTAGGTCGTTAGAATTCACTAATCTACCTAGCATTTTCATGAGATTGAATAAACGCTTGTTGCATCCATCTATAGGAAAATTCTTACTAATTTATGATACTCTAGTGTATTGCAAGAGTCGATGTATGAATCTTAAAATGAGAGGTCATGTGTTACATGGTAATGCTTTCGTATGTTGCAAGAAATGGATCAAGCATGATAGGCAACTAGGGTGCCTTGTTGGTGATTTACGGTACGAGTGTCTTTATTTCAATCATAAAGTACTTGAATGTTTTGGTTTGAATTTAGATGTTCATGACAAGTACTTGAGATACATTGTTCTTAGTTTACAAAACTACTTGTGGGAGGTTGGATGGGATATGCTAGGAACTAACTCAATATATTCTATTTTTTCTACTACTTGTTACTCATGTTATGATATGGTGATTGGTCTTAATCCGTCAACTTTGTTAGGTTTAACTCCTTTGACTATTGATTCTAGTGGTAGCTTAGATGAGAAACATGATATTTTCTTTAGTACATCTCAACCTTGCAAAATGGCGAGGTCAAGGCGAGTATTATTTAATCCATGCGATGGTGATTGGGTGTACATACGAAGGAAGCAGATACGAATTCAAAGGAGGTCCAAATTATACCCTAGAGGAGACAGACCATTTCACGTCATTGCCATAATTGGAAACAATGGCTATAACATGAGTCTTCTTCATGGTAAGCATTTAGTAATTTTTATCAACGATGATTCTAATGTTGCTTCGTTTGGTGTAGGAGCAGATTCGAGGTTAAATCCTTTTAAAGGAGAAAGAATGATATGATCCAGGATACAGGAGTCACGAATGCTAGTTCAACCCGAGAACTGTTGATTATCGAAAAAGGGACGATGATGTGATCGAGAGCAAAATGAGTCATAGAGGCGTTGGGGATGCTCGTCAAAGCTAGTATTGATGAAACCATGTTTGGGACGCAAAATGGAGCAAGTTTCATGTTAGGATCAAAGGCTGAAAAGAATTAGATCAACGTGATAAAGTTGGCTGAAGATGGGAGTGAAAGTTTTGGCCAACCGGACGAGAAGGGATCAACCGGACGCGTCCTACCGAACGTCCGGTTGCAATTGCTGTGAAAGTTCTACGAATCTGGATGCAAGCTGCTCAATCGAATGCACTCTACCGGACGTCCGGTAGAGAACTTCTGTCCATCCGGATGTACAATACTAGACGTCTTGAAGGTCGTCCGGTTAAACCTATTTTTCGAGCGATTTTATTCTATTTGACTAGAATTTTAATTCCTTTCCATATTTTGCAAGATTTATTTTCTTATGGATGATTTTTATTAGGTTTAGGGGTCTGGTATAAATACTTACCTCTTTTGTTACATTAAAGACTTTTGAATGATAATTAATAGAAAGGCTTTTTGCTTTCATCCTTGTTCTTCCATTGAACAACAAATCGAACATATCAAGATCTAATTCTTGTGGCGTTCAAACATCGGATCGTAGGTTCTTCATTGTGTAATCAAGGGGATCAACGCATTTTTGATTCATTTCGTTGGGTTCAAATCTAAAATCGGGTTATTAATTAACGTTCATGGTGAACCGCTTCAATCTCGTTGTGGGTTTCGTAGTCACCATTGCTATAGGGTTTGCATCACAATTTATGCACTTAATCCACAATAACCAACTCCATCAACTAATCTAGCCCTAAACTCCATCATTCTATCCCATTTTTTCACAAAAACAAAATAAAAATAAAAAATTTATTAATCCCCAAATTTAAATGAACGCTATATTTTAGAAAATTTTGGATGTTTGGTTTTTTTGAAATTCTTGCAATTATTTACAAAAAAAATGCCTAACATTAAATATAAATATATCACCCACAATTCAACTAATTCTATTCACACAATTTTCGAATGTACAAAACACTCACTTTTAAAAGAAAGACAAGGTTTTTTAGTTCTTACCTTTAATTTTTAAGTTGGATGAAGAATTGATGGAAAATGTGATTTAGTACAGCGGAGTTCATAATATTATGTTGGGTTTAACAATTTCTTGAAGAAATTTTGACGATTGAGGAGTTTTGGGGTGGATTTGTGAGAGAGAATGGGAAGAAGAGTATTCCAATTTTTTCGAAAAAAAAAATTAAAAATTTATGGTCAACCATGGTTGTCTTTGGTTTTGCAAAGCCAGAGTTCTACTGCACCAAATATGGACTTGTTACGGATCGCAGTTTGCAAACTGTTTTTATTTTTTTTTTTTTTATAAAAGAAATGAAAACATGTCTATATGTAATATGCAATCTTATTTTTATATATGGATTAAAAAAAATTAAGATTAGAAAATTAGGTTGTCTCTTGTTAGTTCTGAATTTACGGTATTCTACTCAATTTTGATCCATGATTGATCATGGTGGCTCGAACTAGGTTATACCTTTCTTACACTTCGTGCCATTTTCACTTTTGCACAATTTCTTTGCTTTCCATATTCTACAATCTCCATTTTCATCTATGAAATCTCCTATTATTCCATCAATTTCTCTTCGATTTAGATATCTTCAATGATCATGTTCTACTTCAAAAATTCTAAAGCAATATTCAAGTTTGGACAGTTGCTCAAATAGGGTGTATATGTTGATAACTCTTGCTTCTATTCTACCCTCACTATCAATTCACATTTTTCCATGTCAATTAGAGTTCGACCTAGGGATGTCAACAAGTTGAGTCGAGTTGGCTTGCGAGTCAAAACTTAAGGCTAGGGCTTGGCCCAGCTCGAGTAAAACGAACCGAGCCGAAGAAATGTTAGCCGAAAAAAATTCAGACTCGGGCTTTGCCAAGCCGAGCCGAGCCGAGCTGGGCAAGCTTTTGTTTTGTAAATTTATGACAATTCTAACATTTTTGTAAAAAAAAATTAAATTTTTGCAAATTAATAAAAGTTACAACCCTCCTTCTTTTTTCGAGCTTGAGACTGGCTACAATTAATGTAGGCGAAGTTAAAATTGTACACGAATAAAATATTTCGTGTACAACTTTTTTTGAAACAAATAAATTTAAAAATTGCATATTTTTTTGACATTAATTAATTTAAAAACTTTCAATATCTTATGTTTGGATCTTCTGAAATTCTTCGGCCATTATACTGTCAACTTATTTTGTAGTACGTAATTCCGCACATTCTCAATCCTTCAAATATATTAAAACCTCCAATATAGTCTTGATCGTTCATCTGATAAAACTCGACCACCTAAACTAAATGTAGCCTCAGATGTCACTGTAGACATCGGAGGTGTTAGTACTGATCACGTGCAATTTTTGATACAATTGGATATTATCTTTCATTACACCTGCGCCACGATAAAAGACTAAATTCTTATAATTCTTCTGGTTTTAACATACTACGAATGTCCACTCACATATACGTGGCTAACTCAGAGGGAACTTCAAGATTTGTGCTACTAACATCTATCACTATAAATATTGATGAACTAGAACTAAATGAAGGAACACTTGTATTGGTGTCCAAATAATTCCATAAATTTTCTGAATTTGTTGAAATATTTCTTAAAGAACTTTGGGAAGTAGAGCTGTCCAGACCTCATTTTTCAGCGTAATAGTTATACATTTCACATAATGTAAATTCTATACGCACATGTGATAATGTAACGACCCAAACCTTGCGCCCAAACCTTTAGAACATACGTATTGCCCACTTTGGGGTGGGCAGAGCCCACTTATCCCCTCATGGCTTTCTATCGCGTTCCTCAAGATTCGAACTCAAGACCTCTATCATAAGTAGGCTTTGCCCACCCCAAAGTAGACAATACGTATGTTCTAACGGCTTGGGCGCAAGGTCTGGGTCGTTACAGATAATTCCCAATTCATGAAATCAGAAATCTCCTTTATAGTAGTTTTGTGCCCTTTAAATTAAGTCGATGGTCCATCACTGAAACTAAAAAAAAAAAATAAAGAGGACAATTCTTCCCAATATTTACGAAATTTTAACTCCATAGATCGAACAAAATTTACAAACAGTGGCAAACTCCTATATTTATAAAATGCTTCTGAATTGTAGAAAAATAATGTAAAACAAGTGAAGATATAGGGTAATAAATGATGCTACATTCCTCCGAGGCGTCGAAAAAAGGTTTTAAAAATTTATTCACATAAAATCCAATAGATCATTCTTAATCTTCCAAATTATGGATCCATATGTATGCCTACCATTATGATATAGTAAAATAATTTTATCATAATTTTCACATGAGTGTAACATAAGATATGTAAAGTTCCATCTATGTGTTACATCAGTTGCAAATAATTTTTCTTGTAAGCCATATTCTACACACAAACTTTTAAATACTTGCTTTCTTGATGGTGACACGGTAATAAAATTTATTCCTTGTCTAATTTTATCTAAATGTGATTTTATATGTTATAATCCATCTTTTACAATCAAGTTGATAATGTGGCATACACAACGTTGATGGAAAATAAACTTCCAAATGAAAGGTTAAGATCATTAATAAATTTTTCGATAACACATTTGTTCACACTAGCTTTATCAAAAGTGAAACTTCGAACTATGTCTTGTATAATATTTTTTTTAAAATCATGTATATATTAGTGACATTATGAAGATATTCTACACATCTGAATGTAATAATTCTTTTATATAGAATCCACATGTGATTAATGTAATAAGTCATAGTAGCAAGATAACATTTTCTATTACCACCGGTCCATAAATCAGAGTTAAATGATAACACTATTAAAAGTTTTAGTTGTTCAATAAAAATTTGTTTTCTTTTATTATATAAATTTATAATATCTGAATGAAGAGTATTTCTACAATAAGAAGTATACCTAGGTTAGAGATAATGTTGCACGAGTCGGGTAAAGTGCGTTGACTTTATCATCGTAAGTGGCACCTCTGCTGCAGCAACATATACAATCATTCCTTCATGAAATCTTTTATGTGAATATACAAAGGTGGAAAGAGCATGACTAGAACTGTCAAACATTAGTTCGATCTGTTTCAGGTCGTTACCGACCGGTTTCGCTTTGCAACTCCTTAATATATGCCTATTCAAATGCATTGTGCTTGAACCAAACTTCCAACTAAATTCTTTGCCGCAATAATTGTAACATGCTTTCCAAATATCAACTCCATTTTGAACACCAACTTATTTACGTGTCATATGCTGCCAACAGTCCGATAATTCTTTTTTCGACCTTTTTGTCTCTAATACTTCTTCCTCTTCGATATCCTCCAAATCAATTGGAACATTTTGAGATGTATATTCGTAGCCTATTGGAGTACTCGAACTACCCCCAAATTGATTAATCTCATCACTAGTAAAATTCATCTATATTTAATAGTTATTATAACAAAAGATACTAAATGAAGTTGAAACTAGAATATTAGAGCAAAACAAATTGAATATTAGAGCAAAGAAACTAGAATATTAGGAAAATGAATATTAGAGTAAAGAAATTGGAGATTGTAGTTGAAATTGTAATACTGCAAGTTAAAACTAATTAAAGAAAATTGATAAGAAAATAAAAAAATTTAACTCTTATTTATAACAAAAAAGTAATCGTTTCAAATTCTGAATTGTCAAATCCGAATTTATATTTTGTGTTGATGTGTAATAACTAACTATTGAAAATTCATTTTTTTTTTTTTACTTTATAGCTGCCTCAACAGACAGTATAGCTGCTTGTTAAAAATTATTTTTTTGCCCGCGGGCTGGCCGAAGCCTTGGCTTGGTATTTTCGAGCCGCATGCCGGGCTGGGGCGGCTCGCCTTTTCCCGAGCCGACGAGCCAATTTGACATCCCTTGTTTAACCTATTGTTAAGAATGATTGGCACAATATAACTGGAATGTTCCGATCTTTTTCTATGTCCAACATAACGTAATCCACTAAGAATATTAGATTTTTAGTTTTGATAAGCATGTCCTCAATCTTTCCTTATAGATCTATGATTATTATATTGTCTAGTTGTAGTATTATTGATTTTTCTTTGACCTCACCTGGTCGCAAATTCATAGTAGATTTATACTAGCCCCTATATCACACAAAGAATCAAATGAACAAGAATTTTCAATTGAAATTGGCTAAGTAAAACTCCCCGGATCTTTCAATTTTGGTGACAATTTGTTTTTAGTTTTACACTGTTTTCCTCTCTTAGTGCTACTGTCTTAAACTTTGAATGCTTTCTTTTCTTGGTTAACACATTTTTTAAAAACTTGGAATAGCTCGTAATTTGTAATATCGCGTCAATGAACAGAATATTGATATGGAGATTCTCAAAAACATCTAGAAAATTTTCAAATTTTGTATTCTGCTTGTTCTTCTGGAGTCTCTGAGAAAAAGGAATAAGAGTCACGTAAGCCTTTACCGAACTTAGTATCTTAATAGTTGATATAAGTATACTATTCCCCGATCTTCTTTATATGTACATATTTTTCTTCACTTGCCTCTTTATCTATCAACCCATGTTTATTAATCTTGTTTGGCCTCTTCACATGAATCTCCAATAATTGTACCCCACTCTTTATAGTTATGGCATAAATATTTTCCTCTTTCGACCTCTTTTGAGAAATGAGATTAGAGGCACATATGCTTGAACTTTTACAACTTCCCTTAGTCGATTGCTTCTACTTCTCATATTGCAATCACTTGCTCCTTAGGGTTAATCTCTATATTACTCGAGTAGGATTCGACTCACATTCTGAAAGTTTTAATGGAATCTGTACAATTTAGGTTTCCAACTTTCTGGTTGCTACTTGGTGATTTTGATTGTTTGATTTAATATGCTGGAATACTTTGTCAGTTTTCTATATATATTGATGAAACATCGTCCCTATACTTGATCTTGCTCTTGGGAATTGAAAAGGTTACAAAACAAACCTCCATGCTCTCCTGGTGGTGTAAGGTGGTTCTACTATTCCGATTAACAAAAGTTACCTGCAAAATGAGGGCGGGGCTTTTCTCCCCCATTGTACCTCCGGCATAAGAATTAGTACCGGATTAAGAAATATGGATTTAGGAATTGAATGCAGAATGAGAGCTCAGATAGTACAAATTCACCAGTTTATACCTAACCTGCCTTAAGGATATTTATAGGCGGCTGGAGTCGTGTAACTGCTGGGTGGTTACAATGTTACGTATCCCACGTTGTGCTTCCACTTTTCCCACGTTATGAGAAGGTGGCCACTATCTGTCTAGTGGTTGGTTGTCTTTGTGATTCGCTAGGTGACCTCTATCTAACTTGGTGATCTCCCGTGACTAAGTGTTGTAGAGCGCCTTGTAGTGGCAGGCAGCCTAGCATGAATGTAAAGCGCCCGCGTAGGGTCGACGGCTTCATGTGGTAGGCATGGGGGTCGACGCCTTCATATGGTAGGCATGGGGGTCGACCACCTCATGTGGTGGGCGTAGGGTTGACGCTGATAAGTGGTTTTACGCACTTATTTAGGTCACAAAACATGGACAATTGATTGCAAATATGTTGAAATATGGCTTAATTCTATGTAAATTATGTTTACAGGACTATATCGATGGAAACAACGATAAGTAAGTGAAAACGAGCAAGAAAGGACTAAAATGGAAGAAAGCCAAAGTTCAGGGACTAAGATGCAATTATTCAAAAATTGACTTGAACTCCAAATCAAGAACAAAAGTGAATTAAATACGAGATTGACGAAATCAATGAGTGATTAGAGGAAAGAGAATGAAGAAAATAAGTCAAAATGAGGAAGAACGGAGTTCGGGGGCCAAAATGACAAAATTGGAAGCTGATTGTACCATGCGGCCGCATGGTGCAATGATCCATGCGGTCGCATGGCTTCACCAGAACGCCAGCTCAAGCCAGCACTTGAACCATGCGGTCGCATGGTTATTTTCGACGCAAAAATGTCTGGTTTCCGTTTTTAAGTAAAACTCTTATGGAAACTAATTGGGGACGGCTTTAAAACCCTAGACTGGACAGAATTTGACGGCGACGCACTTTTAGAGATTAATTTTGACATTGGAGAGCAAGAACACGAGGAATAACGCGAAGATTCATCAAGCACTTCAAGGAATTAATCGAATATCTATTCGGGTGATGGCGTTTATTCACTTATTCTTTTGTTTTTCTTTCTTTAGCATGTTAGGCTAGTTTTTCGTGTACTAGGAGATCGATGAACCTTGTAACATGATATTGTAATCTTTAGTTTTGCATTTTTGACATTAAAACACGTTTTTGGATATTTGAACGATTTATACGTATTTATTCCATATGGTTATTGTGTGCACAGTAATTGTATGAATGTGGTGATCTATTTTATGCATTCGAAAGAAGGGAAATAGATTCAACATAGTATAAACTGTCATAGGGTCCGATAGGGGATAGAAATATACCGCTATGCTCTATGTGAATCTTTTAGTGTTCATAAAAGTTAATGCGTTCTTTTATGTTTGTATTCGTCATAGAAATATAGTCGAATCGCATGATAGAATAGGTTTAATATTACTCGAAAGAGATTATTAAATTTGATAGGAACATTGATTCTTCAATATTTAATCGTGTTGTCAAAGTGTAAAATTAGGATTTAAATGGATTATTGCATGGGGATTAGTGATCCTAGTATGTTTTTCTCATCTCAAGTAAATCAATTTGCATTCAATTTCATATTTCATTCTAGTATAATTTGCATTTAGTTTAGCCAATTCATTCATATTAGTTTTTATAATTTAGTTTGGTTAGCAATTAATACAAAACTCATCAAAAACTCATCTAGTTTCGGTTAAGGTCGAAATAATTATTATTGAACTACTCAATCTCTGTGGGATCGACAATCCGGACTCTAAAAGTCCACTTTATTACTTGTAACGAACCGTACACTTGCGGTGATTTTAAATCGAACGTATTTTCGTGAACAGACGCCTAGGGGTCGACGACGTCATGGTGGTCGTCCTATGCGAACATAGTGAAGCTCATGCTGGTAGACGCGAGGTGCATTCCAAATAGCTCTTACTTTAGTCGCCATTGCCGATAATTGTTAAAGGCGTATTATATCACTAGCCCCCTGCCTTTTGTCGATATTTATTTATAAGAGTTATGTCTTTACGTGATTTTTTTTGTTTTTTTTTTTTTTCGGCCTTCGACTTGACATAAGTGAATCGAACGGTCTAAGTGGTGCAGAAAGGTGGAAACATCATACATTTGGCATCTCATGAGTGGGGATGGTTTGGGGGGAAAAATTTTCTCCCAAGAATTTTGAATGTTTTGCCTATTTAAAGGGGAGAGCATCCCTCACACCTCTCATTCACTCGCATAATCATTTAACTCTCCTAAAATCTAAGGTAACTCCCTTCTCTCTTCTATCTCCTTTGTAGCTTTCTTTTGGAGTTTTTCTTCATTTGAATAATGTATAAAACTTTTACTTCTTCATCTTCTAGTAAGAGTGAAAATGAGGGGATGAAAGAGTTGACCGACCCATCTTTGGATGGGCTGGTCGACTGAAACTGTTGGTCTACGATTGACCGAAAGGAATTTCGGTCGACCAGCCGTAAACCCTTCGTCGAAAGTCCTCGTACGGATAGCGTGAACCCTTTGTCGAAAGTCCTCGTGCAGTTAGCCAAGTTTTTTTCGAGTCAAATATTTTAACACATTCGTCCGACACTCAAACCTTTCAACCGATTCTCCTAAAGCGACATATTGGGTCGACCAAATCTTTAAACCAAAACATAGAGATTAAGCGATATGCCGTGGGAAAGGAGGTATTTCTTAAAATTCCAAAATGTTGTAGCCTTTATAACTTTCCATCGAAATTAGAAAAGTCACTCAAAAGATATGAACGTGTGGATAGCTATGTTTATAGAGCCCCTAGGCCCCAAAAAAAATATTTTCGGATCCGACCCCCGCGAGGTCGCCGTTTATAAAGATATTATGGACGGTGGTTTTTGATTCCCCATTCATCCTTTCTTCATCTCATTATTCATTGAATTACACCTCACTCCTAGCCAAATAAATCCCAATGCGTGGAAGAAAGCACTTTACTTCTTATTATTCGTCTCATTATTCAATGTCTGCCTTAGGGAGAATATTCCACTCTTAATGGAACTCTTTAGGTGGGTCTTCGAGATGCACGAGTTAGCCCAGTGCAACGCCTTCGTTTATTTTACCACCAAGGTCCCATTTCGTTTTCCCACACTTAGAAACTCCTACAGTGGGTGGAAATCTCGATTTTTCTTTGTTCGCCCCCATGAGGGTCAATTTACTTTCAAAACCTATTGGAGACACCCCTTAATTCGCCTCTTCAATAGTGAAGTCAAGATCACCCCTTTTAAGAGTGCAAACCCAAAAACTAATTAAAATTCCACATCTTGCGCCCGACTTAAGGTCAGTTCTAACGATGAGAAATATGTTGCTAATGGGGATCGGTCGTCCTACTGGTAGGTCTTCTACCTTGCTTGCACTTTCATACTTACGATTATCTTTGGTTTATTTGTATTTGGCAGGCTTTGCTAACTCGACCACTTGCACATAGATATGGATTTTAATCTAGATGAGGTGTTGAAGTCCTTGACAGAGCCTGGGAGCGATGAGGGATTTGTCCTTATTGATGGTAAGCTTGGAATGCCTTACTTCTAGTTTCACTTTTATGTACCTCTTTGCTCGTCATTTGGTAAGCTTGATAGATTTTACCTCATGTACACAGGGATGAATTTCAACTTAGAAGAAACCATGGATTCCTTGGCGGGATACGATCGCGAGGGCGACGATGACCTATCTTTTATCCCATTGAAAAGGAAAAAGACCAGTGACGAAGAGCTACGTCGTATCGCCGAAGAAGTATTCCCTTGGATGAGCCAATCCCAACACCCGAGACTAGAGGGGGTAGCCCGAGTCATGTTTTACCCGAGCGCGAGGGTTATCCTCTTCCAGACTTTAGGTTTTTCCCCTCTTCAGGCCATTCAGAGATGAGGGTGGTCAGATCCTTGGTTGCACCTTGGTGTGCTAAGGCGATCGCCTGTTGAGGTGTCAATGACATTGAGAGAGTTCTGGCAGTCCACACTCAAAGGGTAAGTTCTCCATCGTCCCTCACTACCAATTTCTATTTATATATATTAATCCCCAGAACGCCAAAAGGTGGGGGAGCAAGAGTTGTCACAATATAAAAGAGAATTTTTTTGTTGTGTACATGTTTTTATATCTATACATTTTTTTGTATTTGTCCCATGGTTACCTGATCTCTTGTTCTTTTAGGTGGTGACTCTTCAGGTTTGGCTCATCGAGTCAAGCCATTGCTTGTCATCGGAGTTGAAGACCTTTGCGGAAGAAAAGAAGAAAGAATCTCACCATCATAAGAAGAAGATCTCCTCTTTGAAGAAATCTCTCGAAGTTTCAGAGACTCGTGCTAGGGAGCATGAGACGGAGGTAGACAACATGTGTTCTGTTTTGGCTCAAGTTCCCGAGGAAGCGGTGGAGAAGCTGTGGAGTGTTACAAGTTGTCATCTGATTTCGCTAAAACTTTGAATTCTTAAGGTGGATAGGCGATGGGGCATCCATCAAACTGACCAGAGAGTGGATATCTGTTGAGCACCATACTATCGACCCCTCTGGCTTTGATAGGTTTTTGGTACAGCGCAAAGAAAAGAAAGGTGGGGTCTCTCAGCCCAAGACGTTTAAGCATACATCACGAGGCGGGAGTAAATGGACTTCTCATTTGGGTTGACATGGCCTTTTGTTGTAGGCTTTTTAGCACTTTCTATTCTATTTTTATCACAGTTGATTAGTGTTTTCTCTTGGTCCGTGGACAGACTACCTTCCATCATTTTGAACATGAACGTTTACTTTTAGACATGGTTATTGCTATGCCTTTCCTTTTTTTCTTTATACTTATTTTGTAATGTCAGTTTCGCTTATTGACATGCGAGATTTTGTTTGCCTTTCTTTATTGCTCACCGTTGTGCACCGAGCAATCTTAGGCTGTCGAATATGGGGTTTGGTGATTTCAACCTTAACCATTTTTGGCTTTAAGAACTCACCACTGGCCCTCAGGGCGATTTTGAGATATTAAATTTATTGACTTTGCTTCACACGACTGGGGGTCGAGCTACGATAGGCTATCAAAAGCAGGGTATGGTGATGTTGAGCCTTAACCATTTTTGGTTTTAAGAACTCACCACCAGCCCTCGAGACGATTTCGAACTAGCCAACTTTTTTGACTTTGTTGCTCACCGTCGTGTGTCGAGCTACGGTGAGCTGTCGAAAGCAAAGTGTGGGAGAAAATCTCATTCATAATTGATGCGGGGACGTACTATTAAAAACCATGTCGTTCAGTCTGAAAAACGCCGGGGCAACTTATCAGAGTATGGTGAATAAGGTGTTTGGGGACTTGCTCGGGAGTGTCATAGAAGCATATGTGGATGACATGGTCGTCAAGAGTATGAAAGTCAACGACCATGTTGGAGACTTACAGAAGCTTTACCATTTTTTATTTTAAGAACTTGCCACCAGCCCTTGGGGTGATTTTGAGCTAGCCAACTTTTTTGACTTTGTTGCTCACCGCCGGGTATCGAGCTACGATGAGCTGTCGAAAGCAGGGTGTGGTGGTTTTGAACTTTAACCATTTTTGGTTTTAAGAGTTCACCACCGGCCCTTAGGGTGATTTTGAGCTAACCAAGTTTTTGACTTGGTTGCTCACTGCCGATGCCGAGCAATTTTGGGCGATTTCAATCAATCATAATCCATAACTTCATAGTAGAATCAAACTTGTCAAGATTTGAGGACTCAGTAGGCGCATTGCGCCCTCATCATCTGCCGCCATCCAAGCTCTTCATTAAATAACATTAACAAAGTGTGCATGCAGTAGGCATTACATCACGAACATCCTAGCTACCGTATTTACAAGAGATCATTACATGAGAAAAGTAAAAACCCTAACAACTATATTTACAAGAAAGCATCACGCGACTAGAAATTCCTGCACACTAATCTACTGATAATATTTTTTGAGATGTACGATGTTCCATGACCTGCCTAGTGGTTTTCCTTTCAAGTCTTTAAGGCTGTAAGCTCACTTTCTAAGGTTTCGGAGCACTTCATATGGTCCTTCCCAATTCGGCCCGAGCTTGGATGGAGGGTGACCCGCGACTGCTGCTCCTCTTAGTACGACATCTCCTGATTGGAAAACTTTTGGCTTCACCTTGCGATTGAAGTATCCAGCAGCTCTCAACTTATAAGCTGTCATCCTTATAGCTGCTTTCTCCCTCACCCCATCTAGTAGGTCAAGCTCCGCATTGGTGGTAGAGACATCAAGTCAGTCAGCCTTCATCCTGCTAGTCTCATTCAGGACTTCCACGGGGACAACAGCCTCCATCCCAAATAGCTTAAAGGATGTTTCACCAGTGGGCTCTCGGGGGGTTGTGTGATATATCACAACACATTAGGTAGCTCGTCCACAAGATCGTCTGGTTCGTTACTTCCACTTGCCCATTAGATTGGGGGTGAGCCACAGAAGTAAGTATGTGGTTTATGTGATAACTCAAGCAAAAAGCCCTGAAGCCATGGTTTTCAAACTGCCTGTCATTGTCGGTGGTGAGGACTCTTGGTATTCCAAATCTGTGTATTATTATGTTTTTCCAAATGAAGCTCTGCACTTTCGCTATTTTTATAGTAGCCAAAGGCTCTGCCTCGACCTATTTGGTGAAGTAATCGATAGCTGTCAGCAAAAACTTTGTGAATGAGGCTGCCCGAATTCTCAACCTTCTAGCCTCAGATGCATCATCCAGCAATTTGTTTTCTACTAGGTAGTCTACCAACGGATCTAACCAGCTGTTTTCGCGTTCTGTGCCCGCTATGTTAGCTATGAGCAAAATGCTTGGCTACCTTAGGACTTGCACACTGGCCGTGTTGGATAGATTCTTAGGATTTTTCGATGCTAGCTTGGACAGGACGTCTGCCCGTTCGTTGTCTCTGCAAGGGATATTGGTTATCCTAAAGCTTGTAAACCCCCTTTGTAGGTCCCTAACTTTCATTAGTTATGAAGCCATCCTCCCATCTTTTGCCTCAAATTCACCTGTCACCTAGCCTACAACCAACTAAGAGTCACTGAAAATTTCGACCGACATTACTCCAAGTCTGACTGTCAAACTTAGGCCTGTGATAAATGTCTCGTATCCTGCATCATTATTCGTTGTCGAAATTCAAAGCGCAATAAATATTCCAACTCTTCTGGTTCCAGGCCTATCATAATGATGCCCACTCTAGACCTCTCAGCCTGCGAGGATCCATCTACGAAAATTTTCCAAACCCCTTCTGTTTGTCAAGAGCAGTCAAGAGGTAGTGTAAGCTCTGCAATAAAATCTGTCAACGCCTGTGCCTTGATGGTCATTCTCGGCTTAAACTTGATGTCAAATTCGTTCAACTTGATGGCCCATTTCAACATTCTACCCAACGTCTCAGGGTGATGCAAGATTTGCTTGAAAGGTTGATCGGTCATGACATGCACGGAATGAGACTGAAAGTACGACCTTAATTTTCTAACTGTTATAATCAATGCAAATACCAATTGCTCTGCGAGGCTATATCGAGCTTCTACACCCCTCAACACCTAGCTCATGTAATAAATAGGCTTCTGTACTTTTGAAAGTTCTTTTACCAATACTGCACTGACAGCATGTTTTGATACCGCCAAGTACAAACTCAACACATCTCTTGCACATGGTCTAGTCAAGATCGATGGATGCACGTGGTAGCACTTATATGTTGCCTGACTCATGAACTGATTCAATGCCACTACTCGACCAGTCAGTCTTTGGACGTCATTTCTATTTTCGGGGCTCTTCATTTCTAGAATAGCTTGAATTTTGTCCGGGTTTGCTTCGATGCATCTCTGCGTGATCATAAAGCCCAAGAACTTACCGCCTGCTTGTAGATGCCCAAATCTTTTGTATAAAGCTAGGCCCATAATTGTGTGATTAACTTCACATTAGGCCCAATAAAAGAAAAATAAGCCCAAAAGATAGTCCAATACATGTTTAAAGGTAAAACGATGTTTATAAAGTATTTTCTTAAAAACGATTTGATGAAGATTGGACGGAATGCAAAGTATTTCATTTTATGGCTAAAAGTACACTTCAAATATTTTTAGTCTCCTTTGAGACCCATTTTCGACACAGAAAACATTCGAATTTGAAAATAATATCTGAATAAAAGTTGTAGCTCTTTGAGTTAGCTTTCCAACGCACTTTGAATCACCTCAATCGAATATCGAGAGAAAACGTTATGATAAAAATACTGTAAGCTGTGCAGTGTCGACCGGAAAACCCGAAAACCCGAAACTTGCGAATTTTTTGAATTAATGGCCACTACTTGCACTACTTAATTACCCTATTTAATATGACATTTCACCCACCCCAAACCTCACCTATAAATACCCTCTTCACTCATTTGATTTTTCACACCAAAAACACTTTCAATTTGCTTTCAAAGTTGAGAGAAAAATAGAGAGTTTGGGAGAGAAAAGGAAGGTGGTTTTTCAAAGTGTTTTCCAGAAGTTTTAAGTGTGGGCAAAAATATTCTGCAAGAAGGTTTTTGTGATTTCAAAAGGCGTTTTCAAACAACAAAGAAAGGTCCAAACGTCCAAACTTCGTCAAAGTTTTGAAGTTCATCCAAAGTTTTTCAAAGTTCTTTTCAAAGTTCATCAAGCATCAAATCGAGGTAGGTAGAGATGCATAAAGTTGTTATACGTGTTTAAGTTATAATTTCTAGCAAGTAATGTTCTATGTTAAAGGCTAATGTTGTGTGTCAAATGGTATCGTCGGTTCGGCATGTGCCTTTCATGTCAAATGGTTCTGTCGGTGCGGCATACATTTAAAGGTTAATGTTGTGTGTCAAATGGTATCTTTGGTTCGGCATGCACCTTTCATGTCAAATAGTTCCGTTGGTACGGCATACATTTTCATGTCAAATGGTACCTCCGGGTACGGCATGTTTTATGGAAGTTCTAATGTTAATTGTTATGAAATGCTTAGTTTAATCACGATTGCACCTATGACGCCTATTGAGTTTTCAACTCACGGGTTTCTACCCTATATCTACAGATTAAATGTTGATGCACCGGGTTGGATGATGGAAGAGATGGAAGGAGATGCAATAAGCTTATGGGAACCCGGTGAACAAGTGATTTAGATTTAAAGTCTTTAACGTTTCAAATGTTATTTCCAACGTTATTTCTTTTGAGTATCTTGAACAAGTCATGATTTCATCAAATAAATTATATTTCGTTATTTTGTAAAGTTATAAAGTGTTTTATTTCAATATCCTTCAAAAAGAATGTTTGTTAAGATTTAAGCTTCCGCTAAGATATGCACACTTGTTACTAAACCACCGGTTAAGTTAAGTAAAGTAAGTAGCGTTCCGGTCCACTAGGGGTTTGGGGCGTTACACTGCTGTTCCAAAGATACACTTCTCTAGATTAAACTTTAGTCTGTTTTGTCGGCTTCTTCCGCGTCAACGTACTTTTCACCTTTTTTCAACAGGTCATGCATAGACTCTAGGGGGTTTTTGGAAAGTGACATCTTGAAGGCTAGATTTCGTATTCCATTCATTAACGCTGACACCACTACAGACATCTAAAGGTCCCTTATACTAAGGGTCTCATGGCTGAACTTAGCCAAATATTTCTGCAAAGGCTCATCTTTGTCTTGAACAACCTGCATCAACCCAATAGCCGTCATTCATTTCCTCTTGCTACTCATGAAGTATGCCACGAAACTCCTGGAGAGCTCGTCAAAAGTCTTTATGGACCTGGGTGCCAATGTAGCCACCTAGTCTCTAGCCTCCCTCCTGAGCGGTGGGGGGAATGACCAACACATCACTACGTCTGGGGCTGCATAGAGCTTTATTAAATCAACAAACGTCCGCAAGTGGTCTAGCAGATCCGTAATTCCATCATATGCTTCTATCATTAGCTGTTTGAAGCCCTTCAATAGAGGAACAACCATGATTTCAGGCGCAAAATGATCTTCCTCCAGTACCATCTGCCTGCGTCTATCCTTTTTCCTAGTTAGTGCGTCGTCTATCTTCTGGGTCGTCATTCCTTCTATCTTCCTTTTCAAGTCTGTCTCAGGATGGAGAACTTGTGGAACCGTAGACCCTGAAGCCCCCTATCTTCCATTGTTGGCTGAGCGACGGGCGTGGCGACTGTTTGCACTACCGGGGGTGGCTGCTCATGTACGGGAGTTGGGGCATTTCATGTCTGACTCTGCAAGAGGGTCATCATGGCCGTCAATTGTGTTTCCAAGATATTTAATTGGCCCTACGTTACATACTACGGTGGCGGTGGCAAATCATGTCCCTTTGGACTGATTCCGACTCCGTCTCTACCGTATTCCCAACCAAACGCATATCACTCCTTGTTTATCTTCTTGACATAACTTTTCTGTTAAGTGGTTCCCCACAGACGACTCCAATGAAAAGGTTACAAAACAAACCTCTGTGCTCTCCTGGTGGCGTAAGGTGGTTCTACTATTCTGATTAACAAAAGTCACCAGCAAAATGAGGGCGAGGCTTTTCTCCCCCGTTGTACCTCCGTCGTAAGAATTAGTACTGGATTAAGAAATATAGATTTAGGAATTAAATACGGAAGGAGAGCTCAGACACTAAAAATTCACCAGTTTATACCTGACCCGCCTTGGGGGTATTTATATTCGGTTGGAGCCGCGTAACTCTCGGGCAGTTGCAATGCCACGTGTCCCACATTGTGCTCCCACTTTCTCCACGTTCTGAGAAGGTAGCTACTACCCGTCCAGTGGTTGGTTTTCTTTGTGAACCGCTAGGCAAACTCTATCTAACTTGGTGATCTCCTGTGCCTAAGTGTTGTAGAGCGCCTCGTAGTGGCAGACAACCTAGCATGAATATAGAGTGCCCGCACGTGGTCGACGCCTTCATATGGTAGGCATGGGGGTCGACCACCTCATGTGGTAGGCACAACGGCGTCATGGTGGTCATCCTATGCGAACATAGTGAAGCTCATGTTGGTAGACGCGAGGTGCATTCCAAATAGTTCTTAACTTAGTCGCCATTGCCGATAATTGTTAAAGGCGTATTTTATCAAGAATAATTGAAACTATCCCCTTGTAGATTGTCGTATCATCTAAAGTTCAGGTGCTGCTTTTATCTCAATTTATACGTTTGTGAATAAAGGTTAAACTATGGGTGTGAATTATTTTGGATGTAGTTTACTTGTTCTTCAGGAGATGACCGCAACAAGCAATATTCAATAGAGTGATTTACCCCCACAATTCTTACAAACGAGATTGATCGTGAATGCATTTGCCTTGTGTACTTGTGCTTTTACTAACTGTCCTACCTGCTTTGTCAAAGTAGAAATATGAACATTTGTGGAAGATGTATTGTCCAACTTTTGAATTCATGCCACTTTCTTTGGGACTGCTAGTTCAGATGAGAACATAGAGTGTGTGTGTTTGTAATCACCTCAAACAAGTCCAATGCTTGTTGAACTGGTTTACTAATGATGGATCCGTTTAGTGAAGAATTCATCTGAGATTTAGACACAGGTGAGAGTCCAGCATAGATATACTCCACCTGTTGACCCCGGCTTATCCCGTGATTTCAATATTTCCTTAACAACTCCCTAAACTTATCCCATGCTTCATGAAAGATTTTCCCATCAAAATGCTGGAGTGTAGAGATTTTCAACTTCATTTTCTCCACATTTGCAAATGGAAAATGTTTGTTGCAAAATATTCTTACCAAATCATAACAAGTAGTGTTACTACCATATAGTTTTAAATCCAACCATTCCAATACAATATCTCTCAGTGCATAAGGGAATAGCTAGAGTTTTGATTACATCAATTATTTATTGTTGAGAAAGATTGTTCAAAACCAACAAAGAAACAAAGTGGAACATAAAGGCCTATTTTTTGGTCTATACGACCGCATAGACCAAATCCTATGCGGTCGCATAGACTTTCAAGTCCCTGTTCATGAATGAAAATGTGGCCGCATAGTTTTGTACTATGCAGTTGCATAGTGTATTTTCAGTGACCGTTGGAAACGATTTTCTACCGTTGGTCACTTGAATTTGGTGTATTTTCAACATATTTTTGGCACCAATTCGTGTATAATATTGAGACATATATATAGAGGAGCAATGTTCTATGTGAAGTACAATGAAAAACATATGATTACATTATTCTCTCCACAAATCAAGATTAAATCCCTACTTCTACTCATATTGATACATTTCTTATTGTGTTCTTAAGTTTTGGGTAGAAATACTTGTGTTTAAGTACTTCTGCAACAAGGCTCGATAAATCTTTCAAACCATTTGTCAGGAAACCCTTTAGTATCTCAAATTAATCGAAGTGGGGGCAAATATTGTTTGAGGACAGCGATTATGCATTTGAGCCTTCTTTGAAGTCTTGTTTTCAGAATTGTTGCTGATTTTGTGTTGTTTTCTCTTCTCCTCCAAGTGAAGTTTTCCAACAATTATCCCTGTGTATTAGAAGTTTTGACAATTCTTGAGAAATCTCGAAATATAAGTATTAGGATTTTCATGTGTCTTCTCTTAGAAATGTACGTTGTTGTTGAAAAAAAATGATCAAATCAGCCTTTGTGTAAAGGTTATTTTGCCCAAACTCTGGATGTGCAATACTTGAGTGCCCATGTGCTTTGCAAGAGTAAAAAACAGTGCAACTGGCAAGTCTCCCTCATCAATTTCTATCGGTTCGCACTATCTTAGCTGCTTATCGATTTTATTGTGCCACTATCTTAGCTGCTTCTTGCACAATTGGCAATCTAACTTGATCATCTGCCATTTAAAATTCTTATTTTTGTTGTTTTTGTTGTTATTATTTGAATCTTCTTCTGAAGGTACATTTATTTTTGGGTAAAATAATTCAACGTTGTACATTGTGAACGGAGTATACAATGAACACCTTTTCACCTATATGACAAAGCAAAATAAAACCATTCAAGTGAAATTTTAAAAAATTGAATAAATCAAAATTAAATGTAAATAGTCATCGACAATGGCATCAAAATTTTGTTGAATCTTTTCTATAGCAATTGTACAATATCGTGATAAGTAATATAGTTGATCTATGAGTCCAAAATTATCGTTCTCACGAGAAGTATTATTTAATTTCTAAGTTTATTTTTTTCTAACTCCTAATTGACGAAAACAATAAATATAGTTTTTGTTTAGTTATCTAAATTATCCTAATTAAACTAAATTTATCTAGAGCACACAATTTATCAATTTGGGTTTCAAAAGTACAAATACAGATGTTAGGACTTACAATTTTATCTATTGATCTTCGTTAATTCGCTAATCATGATTATTTACCTATCATAGCGTTCACTCAAATTATTCCTAATTACTCAATTTGCCTCTCTCAAGTTCAAATTGATCATATTTAACTAAGTCAATTCATCATATCTCTATGTGAATCTTAATAAGTATAAATTAAATACATTAAATATCTAAGAACCCATTTAACGACCGCAATAATCATGAAAGTTATCTCTACACCTTTGTCCAAATGGTCGAATTTTATTATGTGGTCTAAATATATAATTAACCTCTCGATTTGTTACAGGTTCACATATCATTGAATTTGTGGCAAGTTAATCCAAAGTATTAAAATTCATACATAAAATAAACACATGAAAATAATAGCTATTAGAATCTTGAAAATAAAATTATAGGATTACACATAGATTACGTTGTTTACCCTAACTATGTATTTAACTACTCATGCTAATTAAAGAAAAACAAGAAGTTCATAAGTGGTTTGAATTCTTGATGAAGAAAAAAAATTGAATTTTGCACCAAAAGTCTTCAATTCCTAACATTTTTTTTGTTTTTGCCTTTGCCCTTGCGGTATACGTGTTTTTCTATCTAAAAATTGTGTCCCATATATTAAAATAATGAAAAATATACATAAAATTCTACAATAACCTTAGAAAAGAGTGATAAATCATGTCCCGTGTAGAACTTGAGTCTAAATAGGAAATCATTAAAAGTTAGAATTTCTTTAATTTTAGTGCACTTTGGTCATCTACATTAATTTCTTGTTCATCCCAATCCCTTTATTTGCATGGAAGGTTTTAACTTCAAAACTTGATTATTTTGGTCATCAATTTTTCAATTTTGTATGGCTTCAATCTAATTCATTCAAGCTTGTCAAATTCGGGTTTTCACCTAAATGAATCATAAAGTAAATTAAATTAAGTATCTATCAATAAAAGTACTTCCAAATGTCTACTTTTGGTGGCTCGTATGAGTGCAAAAATACTATCAGTACAGTAAACTTGTTAGATATTCCATAGTAACCTTTCAGTACCTTTTTACTTACTACAGTCTTCATATTTTGTTGGAATTTACATATTTATGAATATGTGGGAATTAAAAAAGACTCTAATTGGTGCGATAACTTGTAGCAACTCTTCAAAAGCAAATGATGCACATCAAAGAGTCATATTGTTTTGAATTGGGTGTGACTATTCAAAAATTTATTATGAAAAGTCATGATCTTTTGATAAAGTGCAATCTAAATCATTAAATTTGAAAATGTGTGATCTAATGGTTGACATTCAGCTCCTATTTGATAGTCTTAAATTTAAAACTCTTTCTTTTGCATATGCATTTTCAACCACATTCACATAATAAAATATCATACATGTAAAAACAAACAATTTTTTTTTTTTTTTACTTTTTAACCACATTATCCAGAAATTCACTATCAAAAATATTATATTTTTTCAAATAATGACCATCAAATAGGGGTTAATTCATGTCAAAAGATGCAACAATTCTGAAAAGACACTTAGAAATTTATAAATAGTTCCATAATTCCATATTTCTTGCACCAAATCAATTCAAGTTAAAATTGATTCCTAATTCTCTTAGTTAAAATAAAAATTTTGCGCTTTTTATTTTAACTGAAATAAAATTTTGTTCGTATCTATTCTGTTCGATAAGAATATTGTCAACACTTTGGTTCGATCAATAAAATTAATATTGTGCTATATTAATTATAAAAGAACTATTATGTCTTGGAAAATGACATCCATTTTATCATATTAGCACAATATATCGGGCGAAGTTTGTATAAGGATATTTGCATTTGCTTATCTCGTTTCATTTCATCTCATTCTATTTTCTACGTTTTATTTAGTTGTTATTTGTGTGTATTTTCATGCGTGTAACTTGAAAGTCCTTTTATAAACAAGAATATTATATAAAGATGACAAATCCTAAATTAAAAGTGGTTAAAATGGATCTTCCTAAATATGAAAGTGCACGGACTTTCACAAGACATGAATATTCTTAGCCATTTATATGTTGATTAGATGTAGAATAAACTTGTTTATTTGGTAGATAATATAATTAATGATATGATCGAACTTTGTATAGTTAGATGAATATTATATTGCTAAGCTTAGTCCTATCAAGAATTGTGATAGTATGATCGTCGTTTGCATAATATTCTTAATTAAAGTTGGGATGCACTCCAAGAGTTAAACAATATAGACTGATTTTTTCAAGTCAAAGAATAACCTATCGAATCCATTTACGAATGGGTTATCTGTAGAACGAATAGACTACGCATTTGGGAAAATGAGTTTAAAACCTAAATTAATGGGTCAACTTAATGTCAACCTAACTTAGCGACTGGAAATTCCACATTGGAAAACTAATTATGATTGACTTGATGAGAAGTACTTAGAAATTTTAGCTCCTTTCCATTTCTATGATGCAAATAAGTGCCCACCACCAAAAATTGATTAGAATAAGCTATGCTATTGATGATAGTTATATATTGTATACAGTATAGGCGGAATATTGTAAAATATTCTTCATAGAATTTCACCTATATGAGCACAAACTTGACCGATTCTATGAGAATTTTACTCAAACAATTTTTCTAGTACAGTTTAACCTTCTTTTCAAAAATATCAAACCAAACAGATTCTGAGTATTTTGCAAATCTGAAAACAATATAAAAACAACTAACCAAACTCACCCTTAGTTTCTTCAACTTTTGTTTATGCATGTCAAATGTTACTCTTAATACCAGCTACTACTGCTCTATAATCGAAATCAACTTAAGATTTCTACAAGTCAAGTTGAAATTTACACACAAATTCGTAGTGAATTTATGGTATACACCTTTGTACATTTGTACCCAACATACGACAATACATCATAGAATAACACAAAGCGTGAACTTTTTTTTTTTTTGTTATTCCTTCAAAGTTTTTTAATCTATCTAATCTAAAATATCTCATAAATGAACCAAAAGAAAAACTCTCCGTAACGAGATTTAGGTCTATGATTAATTCACTCATGGGAAGTGGTAACTAGTCAAATAGGAATCCCGACAATCACCTTTTTTCCAATGAAAGTAATGGGCAATATCCCATAATTATTTTGTAAGAAATTAGAACATGCTAGCATTGCCAATGCTCAACATAAATATCAAAGTAACAAAATTTATAAAGAAACCAGAGTTGATTTACCTTTATTGATTTTTAACAAACATAAAATAAATGTCATACTAGCATTAGTTTGTCGTCGTCATTCTCAGGATTCAAGAGTCGGCAAGCTCAATAAGCTGATCAACGACACTTGGATCTGCAAGTGTGCTTGTATCCCCAAGTTCATCTAATTGCCTCGAAGCAATTTTCCTCAAAATTCTTCTCATTATCTTTCCACTTCTTGTCTTTGGAAGTCCCGGAGCCCAATGGATTTTGTCGGGAGCTGCAAATGCTCCAATCTGATGTTGTCGTAAAAGTTTCATAAAATATAGTTCAGCCATTTTCCAAAACTCTTCACGCGATAATTCTAAAGAAAATAATGAATTGGAATATCAACACACCTGGTTTCTCACTGTCAATGCAAGACTTTTTCGTAGATCTTCACTGTACGGAACGCCTTCAACCAGAGTAACAAATGCATATATGCCTTGTCCTTTAACCTAACATAATATTCAAAATAAAGATAAGTAAAAACTAATCTAGATCCCGTCTATCCAAAATTATAAGTAAACATAACGTTAAGGTACCTCATGCTCAACACCAACGACAGCAGCTTCAGCACAATGGGGATGTGAAACAAGCGCAGATTCCACTTCTGCTGTGCCGATACGATGTCCACTGTACATTTTTCATAAGGTAAGTAAAAGAGACAACTCTAAACTACTTCAAAGTTCAAAACAGCAGACATTTAGGAACTAAAGGTCTTGATTTGTCAATCTAAAATATAAAATGACGACAAAAATATATACCATACCTGACGTTAATTACATCATCGACTCTTCCTGTGAGCCAATGGTAACCATCTTTGTCCCTGAATTCCACATAGAAAAGGACAAAGGAAAAGATCAAAAGAAGGGGAATGAAGGGGGAAAGAGACAGAGCAACGAATATACTGATAAAAAAACCCAATGAACTGTATATCCTCAAAAGTGATCTACCTGCTACAGCCATCTCCACTAAAGTAGTAGCCAGGGAAGGCACTGAAGTATGTTGTTTCATATCTTTCGTGATCTCCATAAAGTGTTCGGAATGCCCCAGGCCAGGAGCTTTTCACACACAAATATCCACTGCACTCGCCTTCAATCTCAACACCCTTCTCATCCACTATGACAGGCTGCATTATTCAAGGTCATATGACGAATAAGAATTGTTAACCATTTCGATATTCCATTAATGCAGTTGACTGAGGTATTGCCCCGGTCGGAGGAATTTTGATGTTTAAATTGAAACTAAACTGACCATAATAATAAACATTTGAACTATAAATTTATCAGTTAATTGACGATACAGGATTCACCATTTAGGTGAATTCATTTTGTTGCCTGATATTTGGAGTTAATGCCACGGTTCTGCTTTAGGTTTGTTTCAACATAATAATGGGGCAAAAGGGGGGAAAAATTAATTCATTTCAGACAATGTCAAATTTTCGTCTGAAAAATCTATCAAGTTTACTAAAACCAGAATGAGGAAAATATTTTCCAATAAAACTTTGATGTCTTCATTTTTTCAATCTAATCCAACAAATGAATCATTAGGCATCAAATACGACCATGTTTAACCCCTCTAGAAGAATCTGGAAAAAAGTAAAATTAATTGACCTTGTGTTCCAGATGAAAAGATGATAATATTTCCAAGTATTTACTTAAAATACCAGCATAATTAATAAAATAGGAAAATATGGGTAGGGAGAATTTAGGTGAGTTGATATTTTGGTGGTGCCACAGTATCTCCATGTCTAGTACCTGCACTCCAAAGAAAGGAAAGGTAGCAGAACCAGGTTTCTGAGGCCAGGCGCCCGGTAAAGGTGTAATCTGCAAGATATAGTGTTGACTAATGTTACATATATTATGGTTGCAGCTGCAATTAAAAAAAAAAAATAACAAGGGAATGTACCATGAAGCCCCCGGTCTCAGTTTGCCACCAAGTGTCAGAAATGGGGCATCTTGAGTCTCCAACCAAATTGAAAAACCACCTAGAATAGGTAAAGGAAATAAATATATAAGCAAGATCTTATAAGAAAGATATACCTTTGCCAAAGCAATTGATACTAATTTCAACAAGAAGGAAAGACAAGTGAAAGCTGCAAGAATAAATGTAAAACCTCCATGCACTTGGATTTATTGGTTCGCCCACACTGCCAAGAATACGTAAGGATTTGCGTGAATATCGCGTGACATACTGCAAGATAAGCATAACGAAAATCAGCAATCCCCTTATTTGTAAGATAGCATTCCCAATCTAATAGTTGTATACACACAATGCCCCATCTTAGACCATTTCTCGTCTTTATTTAAAGTCTCAAAATACAACAGTTTTCATGAAAATCTGTCCTATGTAACAAACCACAGACAGACAATAAGGCATGGCCACATGGTAAGTAAGAAAGTAGGACTGCAATTGAATACGAGTGTTTTTGAAAGAACTTGTGAGATTAATAAGAACCTTAAAAATCAAAATTTAATAAAAATAAAGGAAACAAAGATATAAAGAAACAAAGTATAAAAAGGAAAAAAACACGAAATATGTGTGATTTGATCAATTGGCCTACATCCATATTCCAGGAGAAGTCATATCCACTCGGAGAGAACAAGCGTTGAGAGCACAAGGACACCGAAAACTTTGAGATCCGAAAGTTGACATATCTAGGAAAGCTAACTGAGAATCCCCACAAAAAGTGACATATACACCTGTAGACAAATGTACATGTTCAAGTCGCACTAAAACAAGGTAAGAGTATAAAGGAGACTGAGGAGTGATTATAAAACAGTTTGGCCTAAATTGACTTGGAGTACCATAACCACAAGGTTGGCTTCTTTGAGTAGTTCACCCAATGTAATTTAAGGAAAAAAAATCATCATTGAGAAAACCAGGGTAAGAGGGTAGGAGTAGGAGTACAGTCCTCAAAGCAATGTTAAAGCATAATGAAAACAAATAAAAGGCTACAATGCAAAGCCAACCTGGAAAAAAATACCATTGGATAGGCCAAACTCAGGGAAATTGTTGTGAACAAGTTAAAATTATGGTGGGTAGCCCTTTCACCTCATCATTTCTTTAGGCTTTTGTCAACAAATATCCAAAGAGCAAAATATAGCCAACGAACCATATCAACCCAAAGTAGCTCCATCGTACAACATCAACAAATAACAAGTCAAGCCTTATTCCCACAGAACATGGGTATGCTATTTTAATGCATTTTTTCAGCTCCATTCAATTCACTGCTAAAATAACAAAAAAATCCAAAGAAATCAAATATTTTGCAACATAGTACTGTGTTAATTGTGATATACATATCCTCCTTCCAACCTATTCCTCAAGGATCACATCACTCTTGTGAGTGGAGGATTCTATGGATCTATGAAACAAATGCCCCAACCATCTAAATCATTGTTCCTTTTTAACCCACTAACTGAACTGATGTACGACTCAATCAAAACAAGAACAACATCGAGAAAGGAAGAGGAAAAGAGAGGAGAAAGAGAAGAAGAGGGAGAAAACATAAGTTTTTTTCAATATCAAAGTCTAACTAATTTAAGTAGGAAAATACTAGAAAATCCATAAAATAAAATCATAATCCTATTTCTTAAAATAAGTATCCAATTTGGAAAGTAAAAAACTAATAAATACTAGAAAATCTATTAAATAAAATCCTAATTATGTTTTCAAAGATAAATATTTAATTTAAAAAGTTAATTAAATAAAATCTCTACTAGTATTCCCATCATTTCTTCCCAACTATAAGAATTCAACTTTGGTAAGATAGACTGGCACTTCATTCTTCGAGAAGGCGATATTTTGTCTTGACCAAGTATTCATTATTGAACTCTTGATAGCAACATATGGCATAACTCATACCAAGGGGGATGATCTTTCTTATTGACCAAATACCATTAACAAACTTCTACAAATAGCGTATGGTGCAATTCATCCATATAAATATCATTTGACTTTACATAAGGTGGAGCACAAGGGACTAGCATCACAGATTTGCCTAAATGAATAAATGATTACAACGATAATTTAAATGGTGCCCCTATAAGGAAATAATTCTGGGATATTGAAAACATAACTTTCATTTAAGTGAGATGACCAGTCAAATAGGTAATTTTCATGTGAGCGATCCAATAACTTTTTCTTAATGTTGTATAGAAAATCGTGTCAAAGAAACATGTAACAAAACATAAAAATCACTGTATTCAAGCTTATATTACGCATCAAAAGCAAGCTCATAAGTTTCATAATGTAAACGATTTGACTTTTGATCTAGGATGAAAATTAGGATTGACAATAATGTACGGAGCTAAGTTATATGTACAATAATTAGTAGAACATGGCAACCCGAAAAGTATCATTCAGTTGAGGTAATGTCATACCAAAGTCAAGCAAAGAAGTTGGTAATAAAAGTTCCACAATTGTCATCGTTAATTATATCAACTAGGTGTGTGAACACGAAAAGGGACAATACAATGTTCAAAACTCTCATCTTCATCAACCAACTTGTCTCCATATATGAAGTAAATAGTCCAATCAATGGCATCATTAGCCCCTTTGCAAAGGGAGGAGACAATCGCACTATAATCATCGAAACAAACCTCTAACTATTCGATAGTTTGTATCAAATAAGGTTTGATTTGGATAGCACACTTATCAAAAAGTCTATCTACCAAATTCATTATAAAGGAAAACCTCCTTATTGTTCTTTTTCACACTATCCAAAATGAGGTTGAGCAATTCTAAAGTGAGATTGTCACTTTCTTCCAACATAAGAGATAATTATCTCCATGGATGTGAAGATATTCCCTACTTCAGTTTTTCTTAGAGCTAAAAGAAAATGTTAAAACATGTCAATTATCAAATGTTCACCATCTAGATCTAACATGACATAGTAGTTTACATTAGACATAAGTTCAAGTATCTAGCTCCCTTGATGGATATTATCCTTCATTTTCTCTTCACTCTGGGGGTGCATCAGGTCCAATAATTTGAAATATTTCGTTTAGGCAAGAAGCAGCAACTTGTATAACATGTTCATACTTTAGTTGCTCATCGTAGACCAATACCATTGGTTTACTTATGAGAGCAAATCCTCAATTTGTTCAAGGAAAGGAGAGAGTCCATTCAAAGACTGCAAAAGCTGAAGAAGCTACTTTCCATTTGTCACTAATTGTTCTTGTAACTTTTTACAGGCAAGTCACAACATTTTGGGTTCGAACGTATGTTAAAGTGATCAGTTACTTTTCCCCTCTTTTATAAATATTTTTGTTGAATAATACTATAATGAGGAAAACAACTAAACTGTTTGTGTTTTCTTTCTGAAATATTAAAATTTTCTATTCAAGAAGCTAAAGTTTCAAATTTTTATTTTTTTTAATTTTTTAAAATAAGATGCCCAACAGCCCAAGTATTTATGAAAATTAAGGTTCAAGTAGAACAAAAATGATACGTGATCAAGAGTTAAATGGGAGAAATTTAGGGCGCATTTGGTTTGCATTTTTGTTTTCAGTTTTAAATTCATTTTCTATTTTCCGTTTTGAAAGATTATTTTAAGATTGGAAAAAAAAAAGTTTGATTTGCCATTTTGAAAACCTTTTTTCCAAAAAAAAAAAAAAAAAACCGTAGAAAATGCATTTGGTTTAAAAATTTTAAAAATAGTTTTATGACATTTTGGAGGAGTTTGGGAAGAGAGAAGGAGAAGGAGGGAGAGAGAGAAAGAGAGAGAAATTGGGAGTTAGGCATTTGTATTTGGTGAAGTGTGATTTTATTAATTATTTTAATTTGAGAAATTTTTAAGGTCATTTTCCTTGTTTTGAGTTTTTTAAACACTCAAAACGTCAAAAATTCATTTGGAGTTTTATGTTGTAAAATTTTTCTTGTTTTCGAAAAAGCATTTTTGAAAATAACATACCAAACACGTTTTTAGTATTTTAGAAAACAAAAAACTGAAAATGGCCTTTTAAAACGACAAACCAAATGCACTTTTAATGTCTGAATCATTATTAAGCATGTGCAATCTACCTATGCTAGAATCAAATAATTTTTGCTAGTAATGAATATGGTAGGAAACTTGAGGGCACCAAGCTCTTGAGAATCTTGATCGAGCTTAATATTGGAGAATTCGGTGCTGCTACAGAACTTGCAGATATGATGCGAATACTTTTTCATTTTGCCCCTCTTTCTTTTTTTATTTAATTTTCTTTAATCTACCAAGCCTAGTAGCCACTTCAAAGGTATGGTAAAGAGAGAGATGCACAACAATGAACGTCTCTTATGAAACCAAAAGAAGACCCAGAGAGAGCAATAAGGAAGGCGGCATAGAAATAAAAGGAGGTAGAAACCAAGGGTGGCACTATTTGTGGCAGTTGTGGTGTGTAAATCTACGGTTGAAGTGTTGATGGCAGAGAAGGGCAATGACGGAGATTTTTTATGCGTACCAGAGTGGTGGCTCGAGGCTGAAACTATGGTTAAAAACATTTTGGAGGAGGCAACCTTTGAAAAAAGCACTCTACAATTTCTTTTCTTTTTAAACTGAGAACAATGAAGGAAAACAAATGATAGAACTTGAAATCAAGGATTCTGCACTATCGGTGAACACTTCAAAGTGAAAAGAAAAATATAATATTCTACATTTTTCTTCGATAGATTTATTTCAGTCGATTTTTGTTGCTCCTTTTTCATTTTTTGTGTTTGAATTTGGTCTATGTGAGTGCAGATTGGTTTCATCCCAACGGTGCTGTGCTTTTTCAGTGGCTTTAGTTTTGTGGGGTCATGTTTAAAAGCTAGTTTGAAAGGTTTTGGGGCTTTTGAGGTAATTTTCAGTAACTAAGAGTGTGGCCAAAAGAGGGATGGAACCAGCTAGTTGAGGGGGTGGACATCGGATTTTTCAATACTTGTTTGGCCAAAGGAAATGACTAGTGCTCTGATACAAAATTGATGCAGGACAAAATAAAAATAAAAATAAAAACGAGATCGAGATCGAGATCGAGAAAGAAAGACGAAGAGAAGAGAGAGAAAAGGGAGAGAATTTAGAGGGAGAAAATATCAATTTTTTCAATATCAAAGTCTTAGCTATTACAATACATAAGGCCATTTTATATATCACTAGTGTAATTTAAATAGGAAATTACTAGAAAATCTACTAAATAAAACCCTAATTATGTTTTCCTAAATAAATATCCATTTTGAAGGTAAAAAACTAAAATACTACAAAATCAATTAAATAAAACTCTAATTACGTTTCTTAAAATAAGTATACAATTCGAAGAGTAAATTATATAATATCTTTACTAGGATTTCCATCGCCAACACACTGCATATCTGGTCTAATAACCATTCTACAAGGCTTGCCTTCTTAACTAGGTAGCATCTTCCGATAACATAAGCTTAATGTCCTATTTCTAGATTTCGTCGAGTTTGCTTTAAGTATATGCATTATATCCTCTTCAACTCTTCCTCAACTACTAAAAAGAAAACTAAAGTATATAAAACAACGGCCATTTAGGACATGACCATCTATCTTGACTCTCCACTATCATCATTATTCCTATTATAACCAAGCAAATTATATGTAGCTTCATTGTAATAAAATATTATAAACCCTTAAGAAGATTCCTCTGCAAGATAAACCTCTAAGAAGATTATTCTCCAAATATGGACCATGCATGCTTCTTCTTCAACTAAACTTCCCTTTTTCAACTATCCAATTTCTTTTTTAAGGTATTAAAAACGGTGATCAGTTTATTCATGGAACATTATTTTATAGATCTATGTTGTTTCATTGTATTGTTAATAAAAATATTCAAGCTATTGAGTTCGAATAGATGATAATATTAAGAATTCCCTGCCTTAACAAGAGCAAAAGTATACATGAAAATCTAGTAAATAAATTTTGCTGGAAGAAAGCATAATTGGGAATCAAGATAGGTAAATCTGACTTCTTAGGAGTTGTTCTAGTTTGTCTTCCTATCCTAAGTTGGGATTTAGAATTCAAATTTGAGTAAGAAGTGAAGCACTAAAGCTTTCTTATCTAAATAAAAACTAATAATTCTTGCTTATGGAGTTCCTTTTCCCAATGTTCTTTCCTGGATTTTCCACAAGAAACTAAGGCATTTAAATGCGTAAAAGTAAATTACTTTTCTATAATGCTTCTTGTCAACTACCTTAATTTACCTAATCATACATTAGTTGTAGAAATTTACCACCCATCGTTCTTGAAAAATTTTAGCATAGACAATGAAAGACAAAAACACGTCAAATTGGTCCGACTACAAGCATTCCCACAACCCCCAAAAGACACATAAAAATTATAGTCAACTAAGAGTGACATTATAAACATAGTAATAATGAAATAGAGATGGCCAGACTGCAATACTAAGTAGTATATTAATAAGCTATATTCTTGCCTCATCTCCTTCACGCATCAAAGATCGCACAAGTGTGGGTGCAGTATAGAATATAGACACTTTGTATTTGTCGACGATGTCCCAACAACGTCCTGAATCAGGATAATTGGGAGCCTGCAGGAAATTCAAAATAAGTTTCTGGATCTTGTCATGGTAAAAAAGCATGGCAGAATTCACTTACAGAATCACAACACGTTCATCATCTCATTTAGAACGCAATGGAATCAATTAACTTGTCAGAAATGACTAATAAAGGTGCACGATTGTTGTCTTTTGTATTTGTGATCATAAACCTTTTGAAAAGTCCAAACTGTCGTATATTTGTCTTTGATGAGAATTGTTCTCGTAAGGATGAATTACACTCTCTTTCCAAAGCCCCAACCGAGGCGCCAATTGTATCCTGACTGATTAATACCCTATGAATTGAGATCTAGGGAGAAGAGGAATAGAAATCAATAAATCATAACAAATCTGTTTGGAGGTAATGAAGGATATGAAGTGCTGTTATTTACAAGAAGGTTCTGATTGCTAGACATGGAGATTGAGGTTTTTCTGGTTGAACAAGTAGTAAAAGAAGCAAATAGGGTTTTATAAAATAGTTCATAATAACCTATCCCCTTGATTTACTATTTTTTCTGTACTTAATTTTCTTTTTATATTTTACGCTTAATCCAGGATCCTATTACTAGAACATGCACTAACTATATTCCAGACACCTATTAACTTCTGAGTGGCTAAGCACACCAGAAGTATTTGAATAATTACCCCTTCAAAAACCACAACAGTAGCTGCATTCAGCAGAGGCCCATAAGTGACATAGCTGTGCCCAGTAATCCAACCACAGTCAGCTGTACACCTGATCAAAGATGTTATTTGACAGGCCAAACATTAGCAGCTATGATCAAGTGCCAAATCAATAACAATAAAAATAATTTTTGGTGTACCAGTAAATATCTGATGGTTTGTAGTCAAATGCATATTTGAATGTTGTGGCCGTATATACCATGTATCCTCCAGTTGTGTGCAAGACTCCCTTCAAAATCGATAAAAAAAAAAAAAAAGTAATTTCTTGAAAAAATTGAAGCATAACAGAAAAGGTAAGACATTTCAAAATTCCAATGACTTCATACCTTGGGCTTTCCAGTGCTTCCACTTGTGTAGAGCAAGAATAGCGGATCCTCTGCATCAACCCATTCCACATCACAAGTAGTTGGATATTTAGTAACAACATCCTGGAAGATTGCAGACAAGGAAGACAAACTATCTGAGTAAATAAAATGGCATCCTTAGGTTCAATGACAAAACACAAGATCTGAAACCAAATATATAAAAGACGTTTTGTCCAATACGTGGAAAATAATTAGCAAAATTATTGGGAAAAATTGAAAAAAAATCTACAGGTTGATTGAAGAAAAAGTAGCATGGAAAATTATGTAGTGGAGTCATATCTGACACATGTATCAATGCCACTATGACAAAAGTGAAAAATGTCCAATACTTCTTAAATGTGTTTAATATTCATTCAAGACTTTCGAAACACCTTCAGCTCAAATATATGTGCCCAAAGACCTATTGGATGAGGCTATCGTCTGCAATTCAATAGAAACAGGACTAGCACTTATCAGTAATGTCTTCACATAAATTTCTGCAATTTCCATATAGTCAAAAAACTTGTCAAGGATGCTAAGGATCTAAATTAAAGTGAAGAATTAAACTGCAAAAAAGAAGTATTGCAGTGTGTTACATAAATACATAAACATTTACGTGGCATGTACAACATTACCATATAAGCTTTTGCTTTCCTAACATTAAAATGAGTCATGTGTCAATACCACCTTTTGAACAAGCTATATTTAATTTAGAAATACTTTCATAGCTTTATAAGCTTGCTCTAATTTCTGTGTCTATGCTTCCAAGTACAAAAAACCAGGATGATAACGATGTTTTTCTGCTATGTTCTCATCCAACCTGCCACCATGTATCTCTTCCTTCCCGCCATTTAGTTTTAACCTTCTCCAAGGCAGAGCGATTTTCATAGGTCAAACATAAATCTGCCAAAAAAATACATAACAAATGCAACAGGAAGTTATTTTCCTCAGAGGAGCAATTCATTTACCAAAGATGTGCACATAAAATAGTTTTGATAACAGAAAAATTAAACGAGAAGAAAAGGATTCAAAAACAAAGCAAAGCAGTTAGTTTTCTCATTATTTATTCATTTACGCATTACAGAACATGGGGGATTAAAGTAGAATAAATTGAAAATTTAAAGCACAATATAGCTGATTAGACATTTTTTGCTCTTGCAGAAGCAAGAAGATGAAAAGACAAGTACAGTTTCCTCACCTTTGAGCTCCTCTGCCCCGCAGTAACAAAGCTAACCAAGAAACATAATGAAAATAAAGAAAAGCGAATGCATTTCTTTGAAACTGGATAAATGAATTCCATATCAGAGATATACCCCGTGTTTGGTTTAGATAAAGATCATATTGTTAGTAGATTTTGATAAAAGGTGATGGAACGTGTGGTTCAAAAGTTTTAGGTAGGTCCCATGAAATGTGTATTTAATATTAATTGTTGATTTTGACTTAAATTTTAATCAAATTTTTTAGCTGAACCAAACAGGGACATAATGAGATTTGAGCTATGATGCTCAAATTCGGGTACGGGTACGGGTATCGGGTACGGGTACATATCTAAGTGTCGGATCTTTTATTTTCTAAACTATACGATACGGGGACATGGCTAAAAAGAGTCCAAATTTTGGACGCGGGTACTTGGGTACATCTTTCAAATTTCAATTTTTTACTAATTCAAGATGTCATTTTGAATATACTAAAATCAATTATTCACAAAGAATGAAATTTGAATAAAGGGTTAAGACGAATAAAATAAAATTTTGGAGCTTAGTCTTCAATTATGAGAATTACTAAATGTTATATAAAATAGAAAATGTGGGACTGGATTGCAATTTGAACTTAGTGGAACTCATTTTTATTTTATACAAATAAAACCCTAAACTATCGATACATAGAGGGAAAGAAGGAAAAAAAGAAGAAAATGGAAAGAAAAATGAAAGAAGAAGAAAAAGAAGGGAAAACTTAAAGTCGCCGCCTTTCTCTACCCTCTCGGCGGCAACGCTATGTTTATAGAGAGCGAAAATGGGAAAGAAGCAAAGGGAAAGAAAAAGGGGGGAAAAAAGAAAGAAGAAGAAGCAAAAGCGACGAAGTGTCCGATTGAAATTGGGAGGATCCGACACATATCCCATACCCATACCCATGTCGTGTCGTGTCGTGTCGTATCCAACACAGGTACTCCTACTATTTCGAAAAGTCCGAGCATCAGAGGATTTGAGAACTCTCATTTCTGATAATCGGCTTTCAAAAAGATTTTGCATAAGATAAAAGTAACAATTTCAAACTTTGGAGTATTTACTGACATTTGTAGATTTAGATGTAGTGTAATGTATCTAATATAAACAAATTCAATGACCAATATTTCAAAATTCTCTATAAGTTTCCACTGGAAAATTCCCCCCATTTTCTCTAAATATTTAAAAAAAAAAAAAAATATATATATATATATATATATATATATATATATATATATATATATATATGAATTATGTTATGTGTACATAATTCTTTACACAATACATTACACCCCCCTCACATGGAGGGGGGCCCACACACAATAAAATATTCATGGGCCCCTTCATGTGAGGGGGTGTAATGCATTGTGTACACCATGAGGTGTACACATAGCATAATCCATATATATATATATATATATATACCTGTCCATGGTTTAAAAAGGCGCCATTGAGGCGCGCCTCAACTGTGAGGCGTTGGTTCCATGCCTCGAGGCGGAAATATGAAGCTAAAATACATATACATTACGCCTCAAACGCTGAGGCGCACGCCTCAAGCCTCGCGCCTCTTGGGGCAGGAGGCGTGCGCCTCGGTGGGAATTCAAAAAGGCCGGCTTTTAAAGGAAAAAGGCCCCATTTCAGAAGTAATTTTCGGCCCATGCACAACAATAACATTCCTATAGAACTACACGGCATCCAAAACATAACAGCCTCAACCGGAAGTTCAAAGGACAGAGCCCTTGCGAGTTGCGACATCTTCTTCTTCAGCCAGTCTTCAACCCTTCTCTCGTTCAGCAGCAGCCGGCAGGTATGTTTTGTTTTCCTCTTTTTCTTTTTCTTTTTCTTCTTCACTTTCTCCTCTTTTTCTTCTATTCAAGCATATAGACTGGGAAATATTAGCCGGCTGCTGAAACCCAGAAAACTGATGAACAAAAATGTAACTGGGAAGCCAGAATTACGTAGCAAAGAATTATGTTGAATGTTGATTATTTATCTGTTGATTAGCTGGGGTGGATTTAAGGGCATAAGATGGTTACATGTGGCTGGGAAAAATCGAGGCTCAGATCATTGGCTCACATTCAAACACTCGTGTTCTTCAAGCATATTTCTGTTTCTGCATATTTCTGTTTCTGCATGTTATTAAGACTGCATATTTCTGTTTCTAACTGCTCTTCTTTATCCATAAGCAAAGCTGGTGCTGTTCCATGGTTCTCGAAAGTTTTAAGTAGTTATTTCTTTTTTCTTCTTCTCCATATTGCTAAAAAATAAATTATTACTAGGTTATTTAGGGTATGATTTTGTCCAACACATGTTACAACTTACAAAAGGTCCTGGAAACTTCTTGCAAAAGTGGTATCAACATTCTGACTTTCATAAATGAAGCTAGGAGAGGCAATTTTATAAAGTTCCGTGCTACGGTGCTCGTAATTATTTGCATATTTTTCGATAAATGTGTTCTTTCCACTTTAACCCTCCAACCACTCTTGTATTATAGGATGGGAAAGAACCATCGAACGGATCCCACTTGGAAGTATGGAAAAGAAATCGAAAAGACGGGAGGTGATAAAAAGTCATATATCTACATCGAGTGTATGTTTTGCCAGAAAACTATTACCGGAGGGGTGAAGCGGATGAAGGAACACTTAGCATGTACTCACAAGAATGTAGCCCCATGTCCTGGAGTTCCTGTAGAGGTTAAAGAAGAGATTGCGGAGTATATGAATGCTGGAAACATGAAAAGACACCTATCACAACAACAGTTTGAAGATATGGTCGAGGTTGGTTCTTATTATGAGAAGGATGATAAAGAAAAGGATTCTATGAGAGGCATTAGAGGACCAATGGATAGGTTTGTGTCAAACATCGGTGGTGATGGTGAGACAAATGTAAAGATGAATGCAGTAAAGATGAAAGAGATGCGAAATAGCGTCTGTTTAGATGTTGGCAGATTCTTCTTTGAAAACGCAATATCTTTCAATGTGGTTGAATCTCCTTCGTTTATCAGCATGTGTCGGGCTCTTGGTTCATATGGTAGAGGTTTTCAGCCCCCTACAATGTACGAACTCCGGACATGGATTCTTAAAGAGGAAGTGGAATCGACGGGAAAAATAGTTGACGATGTAAAGGCGACGTGGATTACAACTGGAGTTTCTATATTATCTGACGGGTGGTCTGACATGAGAAATAGAAGCTTGATCAATTTTCTTGTGAATAATCCACATGGAACTGTGTTTCTAAAATCTATTGATGCTTCTG
Organism: Osmanthus fragrans; assembly: GCA_019395295.1. Classification (NCBI taxonomy): domain Eukaryota; kingdom Viridiplantae; phylum Streptophyta; class Magnoliopsida; order Lamiales; family Oleaceae; genus Osmanthus; species Osmanthus fragrans. The sequence goes on along the minus strand of CM033347.1, from coordinate 18,995,947 downwards.
ATGCAATTAAAGATGCAGATCTCATGTTCAAATTATTAGACGAGGTTATTCAAGAAGTTGGTGTAGAAAATGTTGTTCAAGTTGTGACCGATAATGCAAGTGCATACAAAGCTGCTGGGAGGAAATTGATGGAAAGACATAAAAATTTATATTGGACTCCTTGCGCGCTGCACATTGCATTGACTTAATGCTTGAAAAACTTGGAGAGTTGCCACACAACACAAACATGCATTGATAAAGGCTAAAAAGGTCAGTAATTTTATTTATAATCATCAATGGGTGTTGGCATTAATGAGAAAAATTGCAAAGAAGGAAATAGTTCGACCGGGTGCTACGAGATTTGCTACAGCGTACTTGACTTTACAGAGGATCTATGAGTTGAGAAACTCACTACGAGCTATGTTCACTTCGGGGGAGTGGGTAAATTCTCCGTGGGCTAGGAAAGCGGAAGGGAAACATGTTAGAGGAATCATTTTGAAGGATAAATTTTTTTGGCCAAGTGTTGCATATGTTTTGAAGACCACAAATCCCTTAGTTAGTGTTTTAAGACTTGTTGATTCTGAACAAATGCCAGCAAATTTATTTAAAGCTATGGATAATGCAAAGGAACAAATAGCGAAAAATTTGGGTGACGATGAAGCTGCGTACAAGGAAATTTGGAATATCATAGATGAGAAGTGGGAGTTTCAATTGCATCGAGACCTACATGCTGCTGCTTATTATTTGAATCCTCGTTGTCAATATGCTGATAATTTTTCAAGGCATTCTGAAGTTATAGGGTTTGTATAATTGCATGGTGAGACTCATTTCTGATCCAACTGAAAGGGAGAAGGCAGATCTCCAGTTAGACCAATTTGTTGAATAGCAGAATTTCTTTGGTCTCGAACCAGCAAAATTAACTTTCAATAAACGGTCTCCTGGTATGTATTAAAATTATTGATATATACATTTTTATACATTGCATCATGCATGTAACATTTTTATTCTTAATTTTGATCCAGTTGCTTGGTGGACTCAATTTGGCGTTGGTGCTCCAGAACTAACTAAGTTTGCAACTAGAGTTTTAAGTCTTACTTGCTCATCTTCTGCATGTGAGCGCAATTGGAGTACATTTAATTTAGTGCATACTAAGAGAAGGAATCGTTTGACAACAAAGAGATTGCATACTTTGGTTTACATCAATTATAACAAGAAGCTCTCAAGATCGACATAGGCGATTAAAGTCACTTAAAGAGGGTGAAGATCTTTTGACTCTAAAGGAAGTTCCATCCGATGATGAATGGATTGCAGATCACGATATTGGAGCTCCTTCAAACACGTGCGATGTAAATGATGATGACTCGAGTCTAAATTTTTCACAATCAAAGGGGATTGAAAGTTCTACGCATACACGAAGTCAACCTATTTCACGAAAAGGTATTCATACTTTTATAATTCAAAATTTGCTTTTATTTATGAAAGTATAGTAACAAATTGTTTTTTATTGAATTTACAGGGAAGAAAAAAGTCACATTACTGGTGGATGAGGAAGATGATTTTGTAGAAATTGAGAGTAGCGAAGAGGAATATGATGGGGAAATTAGATATGATGACGATTCCATTGACGATGCTAGTAATAGTGATGATATTGCGGACAATTAGGCTTTTTTTTAGTTTAAGATGCTTTTTTTTTCATTGCAAATGGAGTGATTTCTAACTTCTGTAATGCTTTATTATTATTTTTTTGCTAAACATCTTTGACAATATCTCAATTTTAATATATGCTCCAACTTTTATTTTTTGTATTATTTTATAATTCTGGTACTTAATTTTTTTTTTTTTTTTGAGGCTTACGCCTCAATCCGCCTCGAGGCTTACGCCTCGCCTCATAACGAAAAACCGCCTCAGTACTTAGTTTCGCCTTTTTAAACCTTGTACCTGTCAGACATTGACATATTTCAATTAACTCTCATATAGGTTAGAAGTCACATTGCCCTTGTAATGCAAAATGCAAGAACATGAATAAGGAAGCATCTAAGAGTTCGGATGGATTTAGTTTTATAACAAATTTTGTTCAATTTGAAATTTTTGCACTATTTCAATTTCCTAAGCTGGATGAATGATGAAAACTAAGACCTTCCAGGTCTATGCAACTATCAACCCATCTTTATGGCTATTTTCTCTTATAACAATGACTTTATGGTTATATAAACCCACTACTTGAGATATAGTTCTCAATTATTCATTAGTTAAAAATGACAAGAATTTTCTTCCACACGACTTTGTGATTTCACTAAGGAAATAGCACTTTTATAAAACAAAGGAGCTTTGCTCGAGCTATGAACTCATGACTCACCTACTGCAAAGCCATTTTGAGCAGAGTCTGCAAGGGCAGCATCAACTATATCTTTGAGATAGATGATCTTTGATCCTCTTCGAACAGCGTTGCAAGTTATTATCACCTTTGGTTTGCAATCCATGATCCTCTGGGCAATAGATTCAGCAGAAAACCCAGCAAAAACAACCTGAACATAGAGGAAGCATCGTGTTGTACATTTCCAAGGTTTGTGAAAAAGAATGAAGTAGTGAACTACAGAAGGAAAAGAATAGATACAATAAAAAAGAAATTTCCAGTGCAGTACCGAGTGAACAGCACCAATGCGAGCACAAGCAAGCATAGCTATTGGCAGCTCCATAAGCATTGGTAGATAGATCACGACAGCATCACCCTTTTTGACGCCATTGTCTTTAAGGTAATTTGCTAGCTGTTAGCATAATCCATTAGGCAAGAGAAAGTTCTAGTTAAAAATAAGAGAATCACTCTAAAGAGGCAACAAAATCAATCAAAAAGGGAGCGTAAAACTAACCTGGCAAACTCTCTGCAACAGCTGGTTATAAGTTAAATTACCATCAGCACCAGGTTCATTTCCTTCCCAAAAAAGAGCAATCTTTTCGCCATTTCCTGACTCAATATTTCTGTCTAGACAGTTGTAGCAGATGTTGGTTATACCACCTTTGAACCACTGTTCTCGTACACAAAATTCCAACTCTACCAATTAGCCCAAAAACGAAAGAAAATGTCACGAGTTTGAACATCAAATGTTACGAAAATAAACATTTACCTCGATCTTGATTCTCCCCTTTCGGATATCAAGATTTTCCGAATACACTGGTTGGCCCCATCTCTGTTTCCAGTAGAACTGGGACGCAATGTCTGACCAAAATCCAGCAGGGTCCCCAATTGACATTTTATACATATCCAAATACTGCACCATAATTACCAAAATCAATACACCCGAAACAAATGATCAGTGAATATGAAAATAAGGTACCGAACAAACCTTTTGGGGCGATGGGACATGGGCCTGTCGAGAAAAGTCGTCGCTGGGGAAAACGAGATCATCTTCCTCAGAAGCAAGCGACTCTCCAAGTATAACAGCATTCAATTTGGGAATCCTGCCGGCCCCAGAAGGCAGAGTGGCCAAAGATTCCACGTGTCGCAGATGATTCGACGTCGTCAAGGCCTTCTTCGAAGGAGGTGAAGAAATGGATCTCTCAAAAGGATCATCCATGGCGAAAAACAAGAGTCTTATTCTCAAACTAATAGTATAACCACTGGATTGGTAATAACCCGAACACTGAAATCTTGACGATTTCTGATGAGTCAACAGAGAGAAATGCAAGGAATTTTTCTTATTGGTGTAGGGGTTGACCCAGTTAAACAATTTTGAATTCAAGAAGATCTGTGTCGGTGCCGTTTCTTGCGCGGAATTGTGCGTATATAGAGTAGGACTCCTCCGGAGAATATTATAATCATAGCTACAACAACACAGGGCCATCTTTTCCGTTCGTACCTAAAATGGCTAATTCTAATTCTTACCTACCCTGACCCCCCCACCAAACCATTCCCAACCCCATTCTCATCCCACGCTCACTCTGAAAAGTCAAAGTATAATTATTTTGCATGTTCAAATTTTTTTTTCAGTTTTGCTAGAGAAATAGGGAGTTTGACGCCGACACCCCTCCAATAGGAGAGCTCCACATAGATATTGGTTACCAAACCCTATTAAATTCTCTATTTCTTTAGCATTTTTAAATTTTTTTACCAAATTTTATGCATTTGTCTTCATGTGATTTGTCCCCGTAAGAAATCTGTGTTTTCTGTATAAAATCTGTTAAAAAAAATCTGTACTTGTAACATTTCTCTAGAAAGTAAATATAAGAACCACGAATACTTGGAATAAAATATTCTTTACCTAAATTTTAATTTATTTCATACTTTTTAACTACATATTTTTCCAAAAAATTATTATTCAAAAACTCATTTTGTACAAAGAAAAGGGGTTAAATGTTTACTTCACGCTCAAATCAAATTTCAAATTTGTCATTTAACTATTTTTTTTTTTTTTGGTCATATTTACCACATGTTTAGTGGGGATAAAAATTAATTTTTTTAGTAAATTTTGATAAAAATTAATAAAATATATGATTAAATTAATATTGACTTTGAATTATATCAAAATCAAAATTTTTAATTTCTACCAAAAATGGCTCAATTTATAAAGTTAAATAATATTACATAACATCCTCTCGAGATTGTTGAACCTTAACATAACATAACTATCATTATGTCAATGTCTTAAAATCACTAAAATATGCTTCTTTAGAGAAAAAAAAAAAAAAAAAAAAAAAAAAATTTTTTAAAAAAAAGTTATGCTAGATGTACATTTTTTTTGTACATAGGGGTGTGGGCCCCTATGTACAAAAAATATGTACAAGCAGACTCTTTCTGAAAAGAAAAAAAAAATGTTGCATTTTAATTAAAATTTTGTTTTTCACTAGTAAATAGTGTCGCAATGGATATGGGAATAGGAGGCTACTTGAAATCGATCGGCTTGTTGACTGTAAGTTCATTTGAAGATAATGATTGCCACATTAAATATGACACAATCAAAGTGATCAATTATATTGCACTAGTCAATTTTGAATGTGCATTTAACATTATTTTAAAATATTTTATAAGTGCTATAAAAATAATATTTGATATTAATTTGTTTGGAAAATTTGATGAGTCTCAAACAAATTAAAGAAAATAAAATTTAGGATATAAATTTAAGAAAAAAAAATTGTGCTCTTAAAATTCAATTTCTATTATTCAAATTCTTTGTGATAATGAAATACTATAAATGAGTAATATTTTTATAATACATATCGTATATAAGAATTAATTGTTAATATATAAATTTAAACACCCATTAAAATTCCTAAATACATGAATATCCCTACTAGTTTTCCAAATTAATCCCCCGGATACATATAATTCAGAAGAATATGTGAGTGATTCATACAGAACATCACTTTCTTTTATCAACGGTTCTACCAATTGATATCTTTTCACAAATAATTGAAATTCTATTTCTTGATCTGTATCTTCAATTTTTGGAAGCTTATAAAGTTCTTCTGTAAAACCCTGATTAATGAACCTATAAAATCCTTCAAATTGTATCTGATTAAATCCAGGTATTGTAGACATTCCCTCATTTCCATCCCCGAGCATTTTGAATTTCTCATTTCTCAAAAAATCCCATTATTGGTACATTCTTCATCAAATTAGCGAATTAGATAGATGATCTAGCAATGATGAAATTTCTATTCTGTTTACTGAATCACATGAAATTTTACCCAACTCCATATTTGTAATGGAATATATGAACTACGTATGAACGGAGGAATAAAGAGAATTTTCTACTTAAATTGGAATGACTCTAATTTTCATCTATAATAATTCTAAATTCATTAAACCAACAGTCATTGAATCTAAATTAATGTGAATGTTAATTAATTGAGAATTAAAAACATGATATTTTTACATGATAAGATCGTGTAGCATTTTTTATATATTGAAAAATGAAAAGTAAGGTATTGTTGAAATAATTGAATTGTGATAGGATTAAAATCGTTCAAAAATGATTTTCTGATATTTATATATTATAGATTATTTAGAATTACATGGGCCATCCTTCACAGTTAGACGCAAGATAGCTAAATTCTAATTCTTGCCTAAGTTAACCCATCCACCCAATTTTGGTTGGTGAATAACTCAGGTCCTTTTGAAATTGATGGAAAATGGTGGAAAAGGAAAATATTTTCTTTTTTCATACTTAATTTTGATGTTTGATTGTATAACTTTTTCATGTAATTCATTTTCACCCATTTTATAGGTACAATCATTTAAAGCACATTTTCTACCTTTTTATTTTCCCATGATTTTGATGGGAAAGTGTTTTTCATCTTTTTTTTTTTTTTTTTTAACTTTTTGGCAATGGAAATATATTCTAAATCTAATGGTAAAAAAATTTATTCATTTAATTGACAATTTGCATGAAAAATAAAGTCAAACGAACATAAAAAATTTCAAAAATTTTTTTTTTTTTTTTACTTTTTGACAATCCAAACAAATTTTAATACAGATTGTAAAAAAATTTATCTCAAAAAGTAACAATTTGCATGAAAAACAAAGTCAAACGGATTAGGTGGAAAATTATACCAATCAAACACCATCAATTACAATTTCCTCTAAAACAAATTATAGCCAATTCATTTTCTTTCCACCCAAATTCCACAATTGCAATCAAACGTACCCTTAATTAATCACTATTCTAAGTTAAACAAAATAGCAATTGGGTTCTCAACGTTCTAGTTGAGTAGCATGTTGATTCTCGAGTTATCAAAAGGTGCAAGTTATTATTTTAATGTTTTAATTGTGTTGTCTCAACTATATTTTTTTTGTTAAAAATGTAACTTTTTTTATTTTAGAGTGTGCTTAATGTTGATTTTAATGAAAATAGAATTTTTGGAATAGTGATTGATGGAAAAATGTGTGGTGGAAAAATGATGAAAATTTTTAGATTTTTGTGTAATATTATTTTATTTGAAAATGTGTGGTTGAAATGAAGAAAAAAAAAAAATAAAAATGAATGAGAATGGAATGAGAACCAAACGAGCTCTTAAAAGACAAATCTAACATTATTATTTCCAATAAAAAAAAGGAGAAATGGACAGGGCAAAGTAGGGTGGAGTGGAGTGGGGTGAGTATACATACTTGAAATTTCTTCAAGTACATATACCTGAAGTTAAGGACCTACCATACAAATAAAGAGCGCATGAGATGTGCGATAAATTAATATGAAGGACCAAAGTGCATGAAATTGGAAGAAATTTCAGCTTTTGTTGGCTTCCTAGTTACACTCAAATTGCGCATGGGAGATGATTTAGGACTCTTCTTTAGCGTTGTTATAGACTTTTAGATAGACTTTTCATGATTTTTTTAATATTTTTTTTCTATGGAATACACATTTTTAGAGAGAAAAACATAAAACATCAAGGCCAGAGAGTGAAAAACTAGAGTTTGAAGATTTTGGGATTGAAGAAGAAAACTCTTGGTGCAAGATTCAATTCCATCCTACATCAAGATTTCAAAATCCAATTATGAACTCTTGATTTTCCTTTTGTAGTTTTTACTTCATTAAAATGAGTAGCTAGATTCATAGTTAGGCAAACAATGTAATTTATGTGTGACCATTTAATTTACTTTTTAAGATTCTTAGTAGTTTAAATTTTCATGTGTTTATTTTACTTACATAATTTAATGCTTTGAATTAATAGGTCAATAATTCAATGATATGTGAATCTATAACAAAATGATAGGTAAATTATAAATTTAGACCATATAATAAATTTTGATAATTTAAATAAAGTATAGAGATATGTTTTATGGTTATTGCGATAGTTACATGGGTTCTTAGAAATTAAATGCATTTAATTAAGACTTATTTGGATTTACACATAGATCAATTTTAACTCAAGAGAGATAAATAGATTAATTAACAAGAATTTGATTGAACACTACAATAATTAAAGAAATTTGATTAGCAAATTATATGGGATCAATAGAAAAAACTGTAAGCTCTAGTATCAAAATTCGCACTTTAAAATCCAAATTCTAATTAAGGCCTTGTTTGAGCTCCATTATTTTGAAGAAATGTATTATGGAATAGTGATTGATGGATTTTGTGGTAAAAAAAGAAGGAAACATTTTTTATTTGCGTGTAATATTATTTTAATGAAGAATGTGTGGTTAAAAATGAGTATTATAAAAAAAAATGGGAAAGAATACAAAGTAAATGATGACAAACAGTGGCTAATTGCCCGCATTAGATAATTTAGATCATCAATCAAAAAATAAATTCTTTGTTTTCCGTTAGTTAGGAGTTAGAAATAATAAATTAGAAATTAAATAATAGTTCTCGTGAGAACGATCATTCGGACTCATAGGTCTATTATCTTACTTATTACAATATTGTACACTTACGATAGAAAATTCGAAACAAGTTTTTAGCGCCCTCGTTGGGGCTATTTACATTTAATTTTAGTTTATTTTGTTTTTGAATTTTACTAGATTAGTTTATTTGCTTTCTCATATAGAGGTGAAAATGTTCATTGTATGCTTCATTCACAAGGCAACAATTTTGAACCATTTAACTTGAAAATAGAGCGTACGATTGGACAAACAGTCAGAGAACACCAAAAAAATAATAATAAGAAGAAATTTCAAATGGCAGAATGATAAGTGCGTTTTCCATACTTATTTATGCCAAAAATGGACAATTGTGAACAAGTGTTTTAAATATGGCTTAATTCAGTATAAATTGTGTTTGTAGAACAATATTGATAGATATAACGAAAAATATAAAAACGAGCAAAAATGACCAAAACGGAAGGAAACTAATGTTTAGGGACCAAAGTGCAATTATTCAAAAGTTTACCCGAAGACCGAATTGAGGATGAAAACGAGCTAAGTAACAAATTGGTGAAATCATGAGATGCTGGAATGAGAAGAACGAAGAAAAGAGGTAAAGACGGGAGACAATTAAGTTTAAGGACCAATACGACACAGTATGGAAGTTGTTAAACTTCCACGCAGTCGCACAGATTGATGCAGGGAATTCAAGAGGTCAACTTCAATCAACCATGCGGTCACATGGTTTAATTCTGGGCCAAAAATTTTAGTTTCCTTATTCCGTTCAAATTCTTATGAAAACAAATTACTTGAGTTCCATATAACCCTAAACACGTCCAGAAAGGGGACTACACAATTTTAAAGAAAAAAAAAAGTGATTTTGGAAGAGAAAATACGGAGCACTAACACAAAGAAACATCACACAATCCAAGAAATTCATTCAAACTTGACTCAGGTGATGATGTTTCTTTAACTATTATTTTATTTTCTTATTTTTTTCATGCTAGGCTAGATCTTATTGTACTAGAGATCGATGAACCATGTGATATGATATTTTAATCTTTAGTTTTATGCGGTCGCAAATTCTGGGCCAAAAATTTTAGTTTCATTATTCCATTCAAATTCTTATGAAAACAAATTACTTGGGTTCCATAAAACCCTAAACACGTCCAGAAAGGGGACTACACAATTTTAAAGAAAAAAAAAAGTGATTTTGGAAGAGAAAATACGGAGCACTAACACAAAGAAACATCACGCAATCCAAGAAATTCATTCAAACTTGACTCGGGCGATGATATTTCTTCAACTATTATTTTATTTTCTTATTTTTTTCATGTTAGGCTAGATCTTATTGTATTAGAGATCGATGAACCATGTGATATGATGTTTTAATCTTTAATTTTACATATTTGACATTATAAATACGTTATTGGATATTAAATGGTTATGTGTATGTGGTGGCATGTTTTACGCATTCGAAAGAAGGGAAATATGCTTGACATAGTTTAAATGATCATCCAATAGGGGATATAAATATACCGTTATATCTTATGTGAATCTTTAAGTGTTCATAAAAGTTCATGAATTCTCTTATGTTCGCATTCGTTATAGAAATATAGTCGGATCACATATTAGAATATGTTTGGCGTTGCTTGAGAGAGATTGTTAAATTAAATATGAACATCGATTCTTCATATATTTGATCGTGTTGTCAAATTATGGAATTAATGATTGAACAGATTATTGCATGGGGATTCGTGATCTTAGTGCATTTATTATTTATCACATACATCAGTATTGCATGAAACATCACTAGCATTCAATTTAGTTAAATCATTCATAGCTTCATACGTATTTTAGATTAGTCATATTTTCTTTACAAAAACATATAAATTCATTCTTGTTTCAGTTAAGGTCAAGATAAGTAACATTAAATTACTCAATCTCTGTAGGACAATATTCGGAACTCAAATTTCATTTTATTACTAGTAATGAACCGTAAACTTGCAGTGATTTTAATTCGAAACATAATCTTCTGAACAAGTTTTTAGCGTCGTTGCCGGGGATTGAGTTTAGTTTGACTTTAGTTATTTTGACACTAATTCAAACATTACTTTTTTAAATTTTATTTTGTTAGTTAACTTGTTGAATTTTGTTTCTTTTAACTTTTGCCTACTTGTGTGCAATTCTTACTATTTTCAGGTTTTCACGGTAAGGTCGACTGGAGAAGAATTGATTCCAGCTGATCCAAAGATCAAACGCACATTTCATCAATTGCAAAGAAAAGCTAGAATAACACAACGACAGCAAATGACTAACGAACAGAATAACCCAATCATTCCAGTCAATGAAGAAGAAACGGTGGACGAGAGAAACATGCTTGTAGAAAATTTCATGATCCCCCAAATCATTCAAAGCTAGTCTAGCATCGTGTACCCACCGTTTGGGCAGCCAAATTTCCAACTGGAGACCAACGTTATACACTTATTTCAGAATGGACATCAGTTTTACGGGAGAGTTGAGAAAAACCCCACATACACATGTTTCACGATTCTTAGATATGTGCTAACACTTCAGATATCGAGATATCTCAGATGACGCTATCAGATTAAGGTTGTTCCCACACACATTGCGTGACAAAGCAATTGAATGGTTGGACTCTCAACCTATTGCCAGCATCACCACATGGAACGACATTGCTCATAAAGTTTGCACTAAATTCTTTTCGCTCGCTAAGATAGCCAAGTTGAAGTACGATATCTCTATTTTTCGTCAAGGTGAGTCAGAATCAATTGATAAAGCTTGGAACAGATTCAAGAATATGCTTCGGAAGTGTCCATACCACGGTATCATTAAGGGACTTCAGGTTCAATATTTCTATGCGGGGCTACTTCCATCCTTCAAGAGCATGGTGAATTCGTCATCAAATGGTTCATTGTCAACAAGAACCATAGATGATGTATTGAAGTTGTTTAAAACAGTGGCTACTACCTCAGCCATGTGGGCATTTAAGTGAGCTGTTCAAAAGAAGGCACTGGGTGTATAAGAGGTGGATACCTACTCAGCTTTAGCTGCAAAAATTGATTCCTTGTTCCATAAGGTTGAAAGCATTTCATAGACCGTCAATGCAGCAAATGTCAAGAAACCAAGTTGTGAAGAATGTGGAGCAGATCACAATACTGCAAATTATTCAATTCTCACATAGGGAGTAGAACAAGTGAATTTTGTGCAATGGGGTCAAAGCCAGCAAAACACCCACATTCTGAGACATTTAATCCAGGGTGGAGAAAGTACCCAAATTTCTCATGGAGTAATTAGAATCAGAACAGACCACAAGGTCAATTTCAATAGCAAGAGAAAAAGGCTCAGTTGGAAGAAATGTTTGGAAAGTTCATAGAGAAAACTAATCAGTACATGGAAGCCAACAATCAGTTTATGAAGAAGATATGAGCAACTCTCCAAGATTAAAGTGTTGCAATTAAAAATCTGGAGACTCAAATGGGACAGAAAAACTAATTAAGGAATGTAGCGCTAGGATTTAGAAAAAACTACCTCCAAAACTAAAAGATCCAGAGAGTTTTTGTAAAAGCCCGAAGAAATTAATGAAACTAGACTCATATTTTCTATGAGATGACCTAAGCCCATGAAGAGCTTAGACCCAGCCCACATAAGGAAAGGAAGCTCAATACTAGTCCAATATGTCTTAAATAAATTTACAAAGTCATGAAAATTCAAATTTGCAACTCAAGCTTATTTTTAAAGTTATTCGATGAAGTTGGACGGAGTTTAATGTCTTTCTAAGGTCTAGGTCAACACTTTTATGTCTATAATTGCATTATTTGTCAATACCGTATTTGGTCATGACACATACCGTATTTAAAGAAGGCTTACCAGATTTCAGTGAAGTTCGGTCGACTGAAATTGAAGTACGGTCAACCGAAACCCACTTACCGTATATTAGCATACCGTATATCAAAGCATACCATATTTCACCTTACTCTGGTTGAGCAAACCAACTTTCGATCGACCGATTGATTGACTGAAACTCCACTTTCGGTCAGCCGAAAGCTTTTGCAGCTCATTGTTTTCGAACCTGCAGAGGTTCGGTCTACCGAAGATGCCTAAAAATGAAAAATTCTCGTTTTTTCTAGAATTTAGACATTTATTCTCTTCAATTACCTTCTTAAATGTCCAAGAAGTGACTACCTACGTTTTGGAGAGTTATACGCCATCAATTGGGGCATATAACCTCCTAAATTACTCCCATACACATAACTCCAAGAAAGTGAAAAAGCTCAACCTTTAAGAATGCATTTAGTGACCCCTACCAACATGTTCATATATAAGAGGGAGGTGTTTTCGTGGTTCTCCACACCATTTCACACTAGAAGAGCTTTCAAAAGAGAGAAGAAAGAAGTGAGAGAGAAGGAAAGATAGAAAGTGAGAGAAAAGAAAGATAGAAAGTGAGGGAGAGAAAGAATTTCTTTTGAGTTCAAATGCCGCTAGGAAGACAAAAGTTTAATGTCCAGCTTCATCAAAACTTTTCAAAAACATCAATTTCAAAGCATCAAGTCGAGGTAGGTGGAGGTGCAAAGTGTTTATTTCGTTTTCAACTTATAATTTTCCTTATAAAAGTATGAATGCAATGGCACCTCCGGGTACGGTATTTCGGCACCATCATGTTTCAATGAAATGGTACCTCCGGGTACGGTGTTTCGGCACCTCTATAGTTGAATGATCATTCTCCGGCTCGAAGCTTCATGTTAAGTCATGACTCAACAGTTATTAGATTTTGCCGGAAATCCTTCTACGCGACGGTTCTTATCTTCAAAAGTTACAGTTCAAAATTTTATAATTTGATAACGAATGCACATATGATATCTATTGAGTTTCAAACTCATGGGTTTATTCTCTTACTACAGGTTGATATGATTGCGCGTGGGACGTGGATGACGATAAGTGAAGATGCATCATGCTATGAGAAGCCGGTGATTTTACATGTTTAACAATTTATGAATGTTTTAAATAAATTTCCATTAGAGCTTTGTGTATGGAATTACTGTTATGAAGAATTCTATTTTAAAGACTATTCGAATTTAACGTCAAATGAGATTCTTAAGTTATTTCATAAATTATTTCATTGGGTATCGAGTATTTTGTTTTAAAAATTTAGGGGGCGTTCTCTTTACTGTTTTCTGGCCGTTTTCTGTTTTCGATTTTTCAAAACATTGAAAACGCGTTCTCTTTCCCATTTTCGAAAACGAGTTTTTGAAAACGGTTGAAAATTTTGTAAAGAAAACAGAAAACAATTTTTTTACGTTTTGGCTATTTTCTTCACAAATCTGCCAAAAGTCAAAAAACACGGGTTGTAAAATATTTTTTCAAAACGACAAAAAGAACGAGTTTTCAACAATCTCAAAATGGACACCCAAAATACAAAACACAAAACGAATTCAAAACTCAAAACACAAAACTAAAACACGAAAAGAACGCCCCCTTAGATTTCCATTTTAAATACTTAAAGTTTCTGTTAGAAGATTAGTTATTCATCAAGGCAACGGTTACAGTTAAGTGACGTTTCGATCCATACGGATCGAGGCGTTACAACGTGGTATCAGAGAAAATGTTTAATCGATTCTGTAGACTCATAATTTTTTTAATATATATATGAAGTAAAAGAGTTATATGAGACTTTCTAATTTTCTAATTAGAAAATTAGAAAGCCTATTAATTCTATATTTACAAATTTATCTATAGTCCTAGTATTTTGGTACATTTTCTCCTAAAATTTTCATTTTTTCTAGTCTTGATATTAGATTTTCTGTATCTTGTTCTATTATTAACATATCATAAATTTTTTCATTGTCTATTAATTCTATATCTTCAAAATCTATATATTCCAAATTATAAATTTTATGATATTAAAGCATAAAATAAATAAAAATGGTAAATTAAAATATTTAGTAGAATATAGTCAGCAAATAGACGGATATATCACAGAAGACCAAATTGTAGGTTATCATAGTAAAGATCTTATAGAAGTAAAAGAAATATTAAGAGCTATAAAAGACTTACATGTAGAAATAAGAGTAGATATAATTAAGAGAATCTTAATAGAAAAATACAGACATATATAATTCACATAAAATCTTGTGCTTCTATTGGATTCTTTGATTTTATTAAATTCTTCTATATCTAAATTTGTTGCTTCTATATTTTTTGTCTTAATTATATATTCTGGATTTTTTATTTTTAATTCACATAAAATCTTGTCTTTTTCCCAGTATTTTAGTACATTTTCTCCTAAAATTTCCATTTTTTCTAGTCTTGATATTAGATTTTTTATATCTTGTTCTGTTATTAACATATCATAAATTTTTTCATTGTCTATTAATTCTATATCTTCAAAATCTATATATTCCAAATTATAATTATCTAATTTGTCTTCTTCTAATGTATCTTCTAATAACAACTGACATTCTTTTTTTTTTTTTTTTTTCACAGACACTTGAGGAAGAATCTAATATAAGTGAAGAACAAAATCAAGAACATTTTCGAGATAGAGTTCATATAGAATTAATAGATGAAGAGATAGATAAAATAATTTATCCAAAAGAATTAGGAATGAATTTAGACCAAAAAGAATTATTAGAATTAGAAGATCAGATGTACCTTAATAAAATAATAAAAGAATCATAATACTTATATTATGACCAAGAACAAAATATAAGAATAAGGATTATTAAAGAAGATAATAATTTAGATAATATTTTTTGATATTAAATCAAAAAATAACAATAGAATTTAAAATGGAAAAATTAGAGTTATAATAAAATCAAAGAATCCAATAGAAGCACAACAAATGGATGGAGAACTATATACTTATACAAAATTATTACAATCAAATAGTAAGATAAGTTTTGAAACCAATTGTGGTAGAAGTATAGAATATACCTTACCCAAAGAATTTGTATGAGTTAGACCTTTAAATGTAAATGACACAGATTTTATTATAGGATTAAGTTTTTTATTAAAAAATAATGGAAGTGTTACAATTACTAAATAATTTTTTACATCTACAAAAACATACATTATTTACACCAACACGGACTAATCATTACTCATTAGAGTGCATAGAGAAGCGTAGTGAAAATAGTAGCAGTAGTAGTAATTGTGTCTGTGAAAAAGAAAGAGAATGTCAGTTGTTATTAGAAGATATATTAGAAGAAGACAAATTAGATAATTATAATTGGAATATATAGATTTTGAAGATATAGTATTAATAGACAATGAAAAAATTTATGATATGTTAATAACAGAACAAGTTATAGAAAATCTAATATCAAGACTAGAAAAAAATGAAAATTTTAGGAGAAAGTGTACTAAAATACTGGGAAAAAGACAAGATTTTATGTGAATTAAAAATAAAAAATCCAGAATTTATAATTAAGACAAAAAATATAAAAGCAACAAATTTAGATATAGAAGAATTTAAGATGCATATAGAAGAACTCTTGAAACTAGGAGTAATTAGAAAATCAGAAAGTCCACATAGATCAGCAGCCTTTATAGTTAGAAAATATTCAAATATTATTAGAGGAAAGAGTAGAACGGTCATTAATTACAAAAGACTTAATGACAATACTATAGATGATGCTTATAATATACCATATAAGACAATATTAATTAATAAGATACAAGACTGTAAGATATTTAGCAAGTTTGATTTAAAATCAGGTTTTTGGCAGGTTAAAATGCATCTAGATAATATTAAATGGATAACCTTTACATATCCAGAAGGACATTATGAATGATTTGTAATGCCATTTGGACTAAAAAAATGCACCAAGTATTTTCCAAAGAAAAATGAAAAATATTTTTAATAAGCATAGTAAGTTTGTAGTAGTATATATAGATGATATACTTGTATTTAGTAAAAGTAGAAGAGAACATAGAGGACATTTACAGATAGTGTTTTCAGAATTCATTAGGCATGGTTTAATAACTAGTAAAAAGAAAATAATTTTATTCAAAGAATTTTTAGATTTCTTAGGAGTAAATATAGGAGAAGGTAAAATTAGACTTCAACCTCATATAGCACAAAAAACCTTAGAATTTTCAGATAAAATAGAAGACTTAAAGAAAATCCAGAAATTTTTAGGATTAGTAAATTATGCTAGACCCTTTATAAGAGATTTAGGAAAAATTGCAAGATCATTATATGCAAAGACCTCTCCTACAAGACAGAAATTCTTTAATCAAGAAGATATAAAATTTAGTTCAGCAAATAAAATAAAAAATAAAAAATTTGCTAGAATTAGCTATGCCATTAGACTCAGAATATTTAATTATAGAAACAGACGGAAGTATGATTGGATGGGGAGCTATTTTAATATACAAACCCAATAAATATACTGACAAAAGTACAGAAAGAATTTGTAGATATAATAGTGGTAATTATAAAGAAAAAGTTAATTTGAGTAGTATAGATGCAGAATTACTAGATGTAAATTATGCATTAGATAGCTTTGAGTTATTTATAATTGTTAAGAAAGAAATAACCATAAGAACAGATTGTGTAGCCATAGTCTCTTTTGCTAATAAAATGAAGATAGACTTAAAAAGAAGTAGTAGAAGAAGATGACTGAATTTTATAGATAGAATAACTAATACAGGAATTAGTATAGAGTTTGAATATATTAAAGATAGTGATAACAAGGCAGCAGACATATTAAGTAGAATGATTATAAATAGAAACTTTTCTTAAAAGATTATTTAATATAACATTGATATACAGATGCCGAGATCACGGCCTTTAAGGCCAGGACTCCCAGCAAGAAATTCATTTGCATCCAGTTCATTACCGCAGACTCCATATAATCAGACTAATCAGACTAATCAGACTAGACCTATGTTCCAAGACAAAGTAAGATTTGGTAATCAATAATTATTAGTATTTCCTAGTAGTAATAATTCTTTCAAGACTTTACCTCATATTTCATTATCTAGAGAAGAAAAATGAATTTTAGACAATTTATGAATTTCATATAATAGGAATCCTAAAGACCAAAAATATTTTCTTGCATGCATGAATGCATTATCAGAACATTTTAGTCAGAACAAGCAAAAATACAAATTTTATGTTGTAGTCAAAGGTAGAAATCCGAGAATTTTCCATTTTTGGATAGAAGTTGTAGATTGCATAAAAGATTTTTCAGACCCTCTTTATAAAGGTTTTACAATTTTTCAAGAAGCATTAGATGCAGCTAGACAGCACATATGAATTAATTTTTATTTATCCCCTTTTTTAAAGAATTATTCAGATCCTCCTTTAGATTTCTCTCCCACCCAAGACCAGAACATTTTCTGCCAACATTGTGAATGTATGCAGAGAAATTACAAAGTCATTAATGATGCCCACCAGAACTTGTCAATAGAAAGAGCCCAATTACAAAAGAAGATAGCCCAATTAGAAAAAGAGATCATTGGGTTAAAAGTTTATTATCCAACACGTACTATGGAACCCAAGAAGTCCATAACTAATCCAGTTCAAACTGTGACTGGTAAAGATTTATCAAACCCGTTAAAACTTGTGGACTTACCAAAAGTTCAACAGACTCAGAGGACTGTTGATTCCTCTACTAGATCAGAAAATTAGACTCAGCAGACTGACAAATTTGCTACAGAAAAAAGTAAAGAGATCTGGGATTTATTAGGTCAGCCCAGTGGCAAATTTGATTATTTAGTTAAATACAGTCCACCAGAACATTATTTAGAAAAACCTAGTTCATCACAAATTCAAGATTCCCAATCCTCTAAAAAAGACAGGCAAAATGATTGTTGAAGACAGTCAAGATTTAATAAATCTCCAAGATGCTCAAGATCAGAATGAGGACATTGTCTCTTTAGAAAGAATTTTTGCTCAGATAGAAGAATTTCAGAAACAATCTAAAACAAAAGCAGATAGTTCATCCAGAAGGAGGAAAAAAAAAATAAATAAGAAGAACTCAGAAAACAAATCAAAGAAGCAGTTAAGGAAGTTTTTGAAAAAGTCCTTGAAAAGAAAAATGTAGAAGAAAAAGAGATTCTAGAAGTTCCAGTTCTACAAATTGGAAATAATTCATATAATTCAGAAGACGAAATTCCTACAGACAATGGAGACAATGGTGATAATGCAAGATATTAAGACAGTGGAATGTCATTTTCCACAGTAGCACGCCATAATCTTAATACAGATTAACCTAGCAAGAATCCACTCAACAGCTCAACAAGACAAAGACGTAAAGAGAAAAGAAAAATGAGCTACAGTATAAAGACAGAGTCATGATAAAAAGAAAAAGAATATTTTGACTACTTTAGAAAAGATTAGTTATCTTTAGACTGTAGAGATAAGATTTTTAAAAAAAAAAGATAAGATTCCCATTTTTCAGACTTTTAATTGGCCAGAAGCTTCTCGGTGAAGTAAGTGTCTTACCCACTAAGGGTAAATCAGACCTTTTGCTCCCAAGAATTTCTCTATTTAAGGAGACGTTTTCATTCGGTTTAAGCAAGAAGTTTACGACCTGTGTACTCTCTGCTTTCCAAAAACCATTTGAAATCTCTCCTCCAGAAAAATTCTCAATCCAAATCTGTAAATTCTTTTACAAATTTATCAATAACAGTTGTTGTTTTGAAGCTTTTTAAGGTATTTTCTTAGACCTTTAGGGACTTCCCGAAAGGAAAATCCTTAGTTATATTTTTCTTTCATTATGTTTTTATAAATCCCAAAAAATATGTTTTTAAAATTCTGTTAATTTAGATTACATGAATATATGATGTGAATAGTTTCATTATCATTTCATCCTATGCATATCATAAAAAGCATAACTTGATTTTTAGAAACCACACTATTTCTAAATTAAATCTGAGTGACCCAGATAAGATGAAAACTGTTGGCCGGAGTGAGCCTTTTGACGTTTTCTGTGATGCTAGGGAAATGAAATTCTTTAATTTAGGAATTCTGTAAGGGAGCGCCATGGGTAACCTTATAGAAAAAAATCAGGTTAAAGTTGATATGTCTTATGTGGTAGAAAAAAAAAAGATTTATAGACATAGAAAGAATTATAGAAAACTAAGGAGAGTACTGAGTATGATAAAAGATTATTCAAGAAAAAACATTTACTTACAACTCATTCGAGTATCATATAACTCTTTTAGAGCATACCCCCCCTTTTTGGTATCAGAGCATATAGGAAATACTAATAAAGGCTGGATTTTTATTTTCTAATTCTAAATTTCTAGATAAATTTATGATTAAGTCTATTATACTATTCTGACTTGGTTCTTCTGAAAATAAACTATGTAATTTATGCTTGATTTCTAAATTACACTTTATTATATTATTATCTATAGTCTGTACTTTTTTACTGGGGCTTCTTATATCTAAATCTAAATATTTTAATTGCTTCTTTGTTTCCAGTATATAGTTCTTCTTATATTACTCCAAATATCTTCTAGTGTATATATATATATATATATATATATATATATATATATATATATATATATATATATATATATATGTATGTTTCTTCTAATTTGTCTTAACATATCTACCTTTAGTCCATTTATATAAACTAAGTTGTTCTAAGTCTCTTACAGCTTTTCTTTATATACTCATATGTCATGAATTTGGGTATGCTCCTGTTATTAAAATCTGTATTTTATTAACAAAATTATAGAAAGAGAATGTCAGTTGTTATTAGAAGATACATTAGAAGAAGACAAATTAGATAATATATATATATATGCACGTGCATTTAAGCATTTAAATACGAGTAAGAAAAATGAGATGACGAAACGCTTACGGCTCTCCATAGCATCTCGCATTCATCCATTGCATCCTACGGCCCAGGTATGTTCAAAGTTAATGCTTTATGAAAAGACTATGATTATGTTATGATGTTTTTCTATGTTATGGCACAAGTATATGTTCTACGAAAGAAATGTACCATTTTAAGACATGTATTGGACTAGGACTTAAAGTATGGGCTATAAATGGTAAAAGAATTGTATGAAATGATATCACCAATAGAAATGCAATATAAGTTGACACTTGTGTGACAAATATGGTTAGAACTTACCAGATTGCTAGGAAGACTACAACTTGCAGAGGAGCATTGAACCGTAGGGCCGTCATCCAGTCCTATGAGAACTACGTGACTGACCCCTCCCGTCCATTTGTTGAACATGTGCATGACATCTATGAAAGATGTATGGCAACGGTGGACATCGAACTGGAGATCACGCATATCGAGGCTGTAAACAATCTCATACACTCCCTTTCACCTCAATGGGGAAAACATGAGAATTATGGTTAGGGATGAGATGCTGGAAGGCAACCCTCCAGAGCACCCAAACATGATTGAATTTGAGGTGTATTGTCAAACCCTGTTAGACAGGTCGAGTGAAAGCTTGTAACCTCCATCAGTAATGGTAATTGAACTCAACGTGAGGATGAGGATGAGGTTGAGCCCGAGCTAGAACCTTTGTCTGAATCTGACCTAGAAGAAGATCCCGAATGGAAGCACGATGATGATTTTGGGTTGGAATTAGAGAACGAACATAAGCATGAACTGGAGCCACTGGTTGAGATGGACATAGAGTCCGGGCCTGAGGAAGATGACACCTCTGAAGATGAAGCCCCACCAAGGAAGATTCGTAAAACTCATAGGGATTAGAGATCTGAATTTTGTTCATTGTGATATTTTCCGTAATGTTAAGTTATTGAACTATTGTATATCCGGATTCCAATGAGTACAAAATAAAATAGCAACTCCATGCTAGTGGAGGAATAAAATTCTACTTTACTTGTTGGTATTCGAAAAATGAAGAAGAAACATTATGTCTTATCTATACTATGTCTTATTCATAAGAAGATGTCTCGAGCAAACCAGAAAAAATTAATAAGGGACCTCCTGCAAGCGGTTCAAGATCTTGGTAGGCAGAACCAAAATCAAGCTCCGCCCTTACCACCAGCTCCTATGGCTTCCCCGGCTCATGCCTTGATTGTTGAGTTATTTCGAAGACATAAGCCCCCTACCTTCGATGGAGCATCTAGTCCATTGGTAGTGGAAGAATGGCTTCGCAAGCTAGAGCGAATTTTTTGACTCATAAACTATACGGACGCTCAAAAGGTCCAGTGCGCAGAGTTTATGTTTAGCGATGATGCAAGTCACTGGTGGGATCCGATGTTACGAATGAGGACTCCGGAGCAGCAATTTACATTGACTTGGGAACAATTCAAGAAGGAAGTGATAGATAAGTATTTTCCCCAATCTCTAAGAGATTTCAAGGAAGGTGAATTCCTTCATCTCAAATAGGGAAATATGACCCTGACGGAGTATGAACGAAAGTTTGATCAGCTCTCAAGGTATGCTCCACATTTGGTGGACACGGAGGCTAAGAAAACTCGAAGGTTCGAGCAAGGACTGAACCCAGATTTCAGTATTATCCTTTTGTCACATCGCTCACATCATATCGTGAGATGTTGGAATGAGCTCACGCTATTTGGTATCAAAAGGATAATGCAGAGAAGTTGAGTCAGTTGGACAGTCGGAAAGATAAAGGGCAGTTTAGGAAGAGGAAGTGGAATGGCCAGGATAAAGGAAAGGGCATATGGCAGAATAAGAAAGCCAATGTTGGATCTAATGCCAGTAAGGCCTTAGTAACCACAATAGCGCCATGTTCTAAGTGTGGCAAGTCTCATCGTGGAGAATGCTTGTATGGGAAGAATGTATGTTTTTCGGTGCGGTAAATCGGGACATATGGCTAGGGATTGTCTAGTATTCAACCAAAAGAAGGATGATGACAAGGAGCAGAACCAAAATGGGAAAGCAAGGGTTTTTATGTTAACTCAGAAAGATGCAAAGGAAAACTCAAAAGTTATAGCAGGTATTCTACTGATATCGTGTACCCCTGCTTATGTATTGTTTGATTCTGGAGCTACTCATTCTTTTATATCAACCACTTTCCTCACCAAGGCTAGTATTACTTGTGAAAAGGCAAAAAGTATACTAGAAGTAAGCGTCCCCTCGGGCAGAACATTGAAAACTGATAAGTTAGCTAGGTCGGTAAATCTTGATGTTGAGGGCAAAACATTAGAAGCCGATTTGTACCTAATAAAAATGAATGACTTTGATATAATATTAGGCATGGATTGGCTAGGAAGTAATCATGCAACTATTCATTGTAGAGAGAGGGAAGTGTCTTTTCAGAAACCATTATATGATTTAGGTCCAAATATTAATTTAATGTCACTCTTTGCTTTTAGGAAACTCGGTTTCGGAGAAGCGAAGGCAACTATAGTGACTCTAAAGCTAGCAGATCGATCCCTTACACATCCACGTGAGATTATTGAAGATGTGTTGATAAAAGTGGGAAAGTTCATATTTCCAGCGGTGTTTCTCATTCTAGACATGGAAAAAGATAAGGACGTTCCATTCATATTGGGACGACCTTTCCTAGCTACTGGAAGAGCCATAATTGATGTTCAGAAGGGCTAGCTTATATTGAGGTTTGACGAGGAATAGGTCTCATTCAACATATTCAAGGTAATGAGATTCTCGACTGAATAGTTGCTTTCAGATTGATGTGATTGACAGAGTGGTTCAAGATACTTTTCGGCTACATCATCCAACTGATGCATATGAAGCTTGAATCGCACATTCTCAATCTACCCGCACCGATTCACCTGAGATTGAGGCATGTGCAAGGCTTCTAGAAACTAATCTACCGTACATGTACATACATCACTTAAAGGAACTGGGATCCGTTACTACAAAGGCAATACCATCTATTCAACAACCTCCTAAGTTAGAACTCAAGCAGTTGCTATCTCATCTCCGATATGCTTACTTGGAGGAGTCTTCAACACTTTCAGTTATTATTTCAAACTCTGTTATCGAGGTGGAGGAAGAGAAGCTACTTCGGGTGCTCAGGGATAATACTATTCCATCAGATGGTCTATTTCAGATATATGAGGAATCAGCTATGTATGCATAAAATACTCATGAAGGAAAATTTCAGATCAAGTGTTGACGGTTAGCGGAGTTTGAATCCAAACATGAAGGAAGTAGTTCGGGTTGAGGTGTTGAAGCTACTTGATGCAAGTATCATCTATCCTATATCAGACAGTGCATAGATCAGTTCAGTTCAGGTTGTGCCTAAGAAGAAAGGTATCACAGTGGTGCAAAATGAGAAAAATGAGCTAATTTCTACTAGAATAGTAACTAGATGGAAAGTTTGCATCGATTGTTCTAAACTCAATGATGCTACTTGGAAGGATCACTCTTTACTTCCATTCATTGATCAGATGTTGGAGAGACTGGTAGGGTACTCTCATTATTGTTTTCTAGATGGATATTCGGGTTATAATCAGATTCCAGTAGCACTTAATGATCAAGAGAAGACCACCTTCATATGTCCCTATGGTACATTTGCAAACCGTAGGATGTCTTTTGATTTGTATAATTTTCCTGCCACTTTCAGCGTTGCATGATGGCAATCTTCTTGATATGATCCAGGAGTCGAGCCCAGGACGAGACCCGTTGATTATCGAAGGAGGACAGATGACGCGATTGAGGGAAAAATGAGTAAATCAAGTGATGAGACTACTTGTGCAATCAACGGTGGATGACGTCATGATCTACGTAAGAAAAGAAGCAAGTTTCATGTTGGGGTTGAAGTTCGAAACATCTTGGATCAACACGTTACAAGCGGCCAAAGACAGAGTGGATACGTATCACCATTCGACCACACAACAATGAGTGCCATGCGGTCGCACAGCAGCCACCCGAGAGTTAAAGGTGGCGAACTTGGGCTTCCTTGCGACCGCAAGTATTTGTACTATGCAGTCACATGGTACAAATGGAGGACCATATTTTTTTCCTTTTTTGCAAGAATCCTAGTTTCCTTAGAATTTTATTCTAATCGATATTTTGTGATATTATTCATATTACTTCTGTTTTTCTTAGGGTTTTAAGAGGTAGTATAAATACTATTTATTATTTCATTGTAAGAAATTTTTGACAATTTGACAATAAAACTAGAGAGACAATTGTGCTTTCAATCTTCGTTCTTCATTGAATATCGTGAACTCATCAAGATTTTCTTGTAGCGTTCAACATCGGGTGTGGATTATGGGTTGTGTAATCTAGACGTCATTCAAACTTCATTTTTGTTTGGTTGATTGGTTCCTTGTTCTTGGTTTAAACTCTAAATTGGATTATCTTTTGGACTTTCTTGGGATCGTCACGGCTCCAAAATAATCAAAGTTATATCTTTTATTTGTTTTGAGTCTTGTTTCTTTTTTTCCATTGTTCTTCACGTTCTTCGAGCCAATTTTTAACTTTTGAGTTTTGATAAAAAAAATACAAAAAAAGACATTTAGTTGTTTTTTGGGCTATTTAAAAGTCCAAATTAATTCTCATTTGTTTCGCGGATTTGTAGTCGAATTTCCAAGTAAAAAAAATCCGAATTTAAAAAAAAAAATTATTATATATTTCGAGAATTTTCAGTAGTTTTCTATTTCCAGTTTTTGAGTAAAAAAAAATTCAATTCAATTCAATTCAATTTATTTTATTTAGCGAGAATTCATTGTTTTTACTTCATATAGTTCTTCAATTATTGTCTTCTTTGAGTCATTTTCTCTCTTTTACTTCAAATTCACAATTCTTAACACACATCCAGTTTGGATCCAGGGGAATACATATTTGGTTAAGTTTACTTTGTTCTTTGGAATACTTGGACGAGAGCACTGAGTGGAAAAAAGGCAGAGTTGTGAGATTGGTAGAGGGAAAAAGCCATAAACTGAGTGATACACAAGTGATCATTTTGTGAGGCAGAAATTTTATAGAATTAGGATGTCATACAGAGAGGATTTCAACTTAATCAGAACAACCGAATCAAATCAACATTGCTGATGATGTAATAAGGTGATTTGAGAGGGTGTTTGGGGATGTAACTGAAAGGCTTGATATGTTAGATACATCGATGACAAATCTTCATATGGAACAACAGAATACAATGAGACCGGGTAGGAGAAAGCCTATGATATAAATGCATGATGACTATGAGTATGATAGTGACTTGGATGAGGGTGCATCGATGACAGGTAAAATGGGTAGGATGAGAAATAGAGGAGGTAGGTTTGAAAGAAGGGGTATGGACAATTATAGAGATGAAGTAGATGAGAATATAGACAATATTAAAATGTCAATTCCATCGTTTAAGGAAATGAGTGATCCGGAGGCTCATCTAGAGTGGGAGAAGAAGGTAGAGTTGATATTTGAGTGCCATAACTATTCGGAAGAAACGAAGGTGTGTAACGATCCAGACCTTGCGCCCAAGCCGTTAGAACATACGTACTGTCCGCTTTGGGTGAGCCTGTGCCCACTTGACCCCTCACGGAATTTCTATCGCGTTCCCCAGAATTCGAATTCAAGACCTCCATCATATGGGAAACTTAAGGAGAATTCTGGTACCAATTGGACAACTATAACGCCCCGACCCCTAGTGGACTGGAACGCTACTTACTTTACTTCATTAACCGATAGTTCAGTAGCAAGTGTACATGTTTTCTTAGCGGAAGCTTAAATCTTACAATAATAATTTCAAAAACAATAATTGAAATGGTTTAAACAAAATACTCATAATTTTCTAAAACTTCGAAATGTAATTTATTTGGAAAAGATATATCGTGTTCTCGCATTCAGCGTTATTCAAATGTTTTAAAGACACAACTTAACAAACGTTTCATAAAAATAAACCTAAATAACTTGTTTACCGGTTTTCATGGGCTCGTTGCATCACTCTCCATCTTCTCCTTCATCCATGCCCAAGGTAGCAAACATTCAATCTGTAGAGAAGAGATTAAACCCGTGAGTTGAAAACTCAATAGATGTCATTGGTGCATTCGTGATTAAACTATACATTTCAAAACTTGTACTTTAAAACCTTTTCATAGTAGGATTTTCGGTAGAATCCCAATCACGTAGAGTCATGACTTAACACGACGCCTCAACTGGACATTCATGCCGTACCCAAAGGCACCATTTGACATGGAAGGGTATGCCATACCAAAGGTACCATTTGACATACAAACATTAACATAGATCATGCCGTACCCGAAGGCACCATTTGACATGGAAACATCATTTGCAAGAAACTTTCAACCTAACACGAATTAACAACTTTGCACCTCTACCTACCTTGATTGAATACTTTGAAACTTGTTGAAAAAATGCACTCCTTTGATGTTTGAAAACCCTTGAGGATTGATGCTTGAAAACACTTCTCAAAACTTCTAGGAAAAACTAGCTTTTCTTCCTTTCCTTTCTCTCTTGAAAACTCTCTCTTTTATACGTAGAAGCTTTTGTTTTTGGTGTGAGGAGAATGAGTGTGAAATGGGGTCTATTTACAGGTGCATTTCTCATAGCTTAAGGAATATGAAGGGTCAAACTCTCATTTAAGATGAGAGAACATGGGGTGCCATTATGTGGGAGTTTTAAGACATTAAAATGCTAGAAAATCGTGTGTTAAATTCCATGGATTTTCACATTCCGCGTACTTTGGTTGATGTTGCATAGCTTTCAGTATTTTCTATCATAACTTTTTCTCCCGATATCCGATTGAGATAATTTAAAGTGCTAACTCAAAGAGCTACAACTTTTATTCAGATATCATTATCCAATTCGAATGTATTTTTTTATGTCAAAAATGGTCTCAAATGAGACTAAAAAATTTGAAGTATACTTTAGCCACCCAATATTCATGTCTTAGTGCTAAAAATGGTATTTGTCAAATAAATGCAAAGTTGAACCATTCATAACTTGTAAACATATTGGACCATTTATTGAGCTTTCTTTCCTTATGTGGACTGGGCCTAAACTCTTCATAGAAAATATAATAAGCTTACTATAATTAAATTTTCGGGTTTCTACAAGGTGAAAATAGCAGTTCTTAAGTTTGTTGACTACACCATAACTTGGTGGGATCAAGTGGTTATATTAAGGAAGATGAATCGGGAACGACCGGTTAGTACTTGGGATGAGTTGAAAACTACCATGCGAAAGCGATCGTGCCTAATTACTATTACAGGGAGCTGCATCAGAAATTGCAAGGTTTGTATCAGGGTTCGAAGAGTGTGGAAGACTACCATAAAGAAATAGAAATCTTGATGATCAGGGCGAATGTGGAAGAAGATCGGGAAGCCACCATGGCTCATTTCTTAAATGGGTTGAACAAAGACATCGCTAATGTTGTGGAGTTGCAACATTATGTGGAGATCGAAGATATGTTGCATGTGGTCATGAAGATAAAGAAATAGTTGAAGTGGAATGAGACAGCTAGGTAACATTGGGTACTTTGGTATCTAATTCCACTTGGAAACCAAGGTGGGATAACAAAGGAGATTGAGCTATTTCGAAAGGATGGACTAAAATGCCAAATGGGAGAGATGAAAGTATTAGTAGAACAACAAATAAAGTAGAGCTACAGCTTGCCAAAAATGGGGATACCAAGTGCTTCAGGTGCTTGGGGACAAGACACATCGCTTCTCAATGCCCAAACAAAGGATGATGATCTTGTGCAATGAAGAGGTGGTGATTGACATTGAAGAAGATTATGAAGGTATGCCAGCATTGGAAGAAGTTAGTGATGTGGATAAAGTGAAATTTGTTGTTGGAGAGTTACTAGTCACGAGGCGAGCTCTCAATACTCAAATCAAGACAGATGACTTGGAGCAGCAAAGAGAAAATATATTCCATACACAATGCCATGTTAACAATTAGGTATATAGCATGATCATTAATGGTGGGAGCTGTACTAATGTGGCTAGCACAAATCTTATAGAAAATTGGGATTAACTATATTAAGACACCCTAGACCCTATATGTTACAATGGTTAAATGAAAGTGGTAAAGTTAAGGTGAATAAGAGGGTGTTGATTAATTTTTCTATTGGTAGTTTTCGGGATGAGATCATGTGTGATGTGGTACCTATGCATGTGGGACATATTGGGTAGACCATGACAATATGATAGGAAGGTTATTCATGATAGGTATAAGAATTGATATAGTTTTGTTAAGGATGAGATGTCCATTATCGTTGCGCTATTAACACCAGCACAAGTGTATGAATATCAAATCAAATTAAAAAATGAGGAAGAAATGAGAGTGAAAGAGTTAGAGAAAATAGTGAGATGAGGAGTATGAGAGAAAATGTTGAGATGGCTAGTAGAGAGCAAAAGAGAGTGGAGCCACATGAGAGAAAAGAAAGAGGGTCGTCCGAGAGGAGAGAAAAGTCAAAAGTAAATTTCTTTGCAAAAGAGAGTAAGTTAAAAATAGCGATAGTTAAGAGACAACAAGTGATATTGTTAGTCTATAAGGAGTCGTTCCTCAATCTTGAGGAACCTAACCCACCCCTCCATAGTTTGACTATCTCTTTATTGCACAAATTTGATGATATTTTCCTGGAGGACATGCCTAGTGGATTGCCACCCATTTGAGGCATTGAACACCAGATTGACTTCGTTCCTGAAGCTGTCATTCCAAACTGACCAGCTTATCAAAGTAACCCCGAGGAGACAAATGAACTTCAGAGGCAAATGGATGAATTGATGAGCAAGGGATATGTGAGGGAGAGCATGAGTCCATGTGCCGTTCCAGTGCTACTTGTGCCAAAGAAAGATGGGACTTTGAGGATGTGCATGGATTGCAGAGCCATCAACAACATAACGGTAGAGTATCGTCATCCTATTGCTAAGTAAGATGATATGTTGGTTGAATTGTATAGTGCTTACATATTTAGTAAGATTGACTAGGGGTATAAGCGGTCCGATTTTACCGATTTTTGACAGATTTTCAAACCAAACCGTTTACACCGGTTTGAGAAAAACTCAAACCTAAACCTAACGGTTTGGTCCGGTTTTAAACTGTCGATTTCGCCGTATATTTTTTTTTGTCCATTGTTCGATTTTAAACCACCGATTTCGCCGTATATTTTTTTGTCAATCTACTTTTATGCTATTAGTTTAGAAGTGGACAATTTTTCAAGAACCGGTGGAACCGGACCGGAACCATTTAGAAAAATAATTTAATTTTGGGACAAATTATTAAGAACCAACCAGTTTCGGTCCAGTTCTCGGTTCTAGTATGGGAACTGTTGGAAACCGGATGATTCTCATATGATTTTTTTTTTAAATTTTTTTGGTAAAATATATGATTCAATCTCCAATCACTTTTATAAAAAATAATAAGATTCCTTCTTCATTTTAGATCTCAGCACTTTTCTTCTTCTCTTTGATTCTTTTCTTCTCCCTTCATATAATTATTTGATTAATTGATTCTCAAGCCAAATTAGAATATTGGGTAAATCTATACCTAAATAAATTTATTTACAATATATTATTTCATTTCTAAGATCCGAAATTTTTATTTTGTTTTCACTTTGATTACATAGTTGTTGATCCGATCAAAACTTTTCATTTAGATTTCTACAAATTATAATCGACATAACCAGAAGTTGCAATAATTTTTAAAAGGATATCCAATTCAATGTAGGATTTTGATTTTGATTTTGATTTTGATGGAAGTTTATTTAATCATTGGAGTACTATGCAGTTTGTATAAGTTGATGATTGTTTATAATAGTAATTTATATGGAATATAATGTGGGATTGCTTGATGAATCGTTTCAGACTTTTAGTAAAAGCCTATGGAATATATGAACCTCATTTAAAAATAAATAAAAAGCCCAACACAAAAGTCTTACAAGTTACAATTTAGAAAATTTCATTTTTTTAAATTTTTTACTTTTTATATATTTTTTCACCGGTCCGGTTTGGTTTTAAACCGCAATAAAATTTCTCAAACCTAAACCAAACCGTTTTTGACTGGTTTGGTTTGGTTCAAAATCATTTCGTTGACGGGTCAACGTGGCACCAAACCGACGATTTTCAAAATGCGGTTTCGGTTTAATTTTCCGGTTTGACGGTTTTTTGCCTTACAGCCCTAAGATTGACCTTAAAAGTGGATACCACCAAATCCGAATGAGGGAAGGTGATGAGTGGAAAACTGCTTTTAAAACTAAATATGTCTTGTATGAATGGTTAGTAATGCCGTTTGGACTTACTAATGCACCGAGCACTTTTATGCAATTTTTTTTAGTTGAAGGAGGGCGGTACCTCTGAGATTTTATTAATTTCCCTCACTTACGGCGGAGGAATACTGTGGTTACAAGTGAAAATAAAGAAAACAGTAAATGATGAAGGCTACTTCCTTTACAATAAAAGTAAGTGCTAAAGAGTAAATGTAGAGCAGTAAAAGATAAAGTACTACTTCCCTTACAAAGAATTTTGGTGTAATTAAAGATAAAAAAAATTAAATAAAAAGAAATGAGATTACAATTCATAATCTAATGCTGGGAAATCCATGTTTATCTATTTGTACGAGTGCCCTAATATGTCGTGGTATGTCAGCCGATCTACAAATCTAGTATCGTCGATGATCCCAACCCTCTGCTGCAAGAGCATCTGCAATCTGGTTTCCCTCTCTGTGGATGTGGGAAATCGTGGCTCTATCGAAGGAGATGATGTCTGCGATCTTCTTGAATATACCTTGGATAGCCCATGGACCTCCACCTTTGATGATGCAGTGGATGGTTGCACTGGAATATACCTCAACCCAAATGTCTAAAAATCCAAGACCTCTAGTGAATAGTATTCCATCAAGGATAGCCCTGAGCTCTGCTTCTAGTATCTTGCACTGTCCATATGATGTTGAGAATGCCCTTATACATTTCCCTGTGTGGTCCTTGATGATGCCTCATCCGCTTGCAAACTCATCCTTAACGCATTCATCAGTATTGATCTTGACAGATCCGACTGATGGAGTGTGCCACCAGACCATAATAGGGGGAGAGATGGATGAAGGGTCATAATAGCCTATTTCAATGAAAGCTAAGTGGAGCAGTGCTCAATTATCACACCTATGACAAAGAGCTACATTAACTTGTTCAAGTTTTGGAGACATAGCAACACTACATATGGCCTAAAGAGTTCATCATTCACACGGACCATGAATTATTGAAACATTTGCGAGATCAGGGTAATTTAAACAAAAGGCATGAAAGGTGGATGAAGTTCGTAGAGACATTCCCATATGTCATTTGGTACAAGCAAGGTAAGGAAAAATGTGGTGACAGATGTATTGTCTCGAAGGTTTGCACTATTGACTTCACTTAGTTCTAAATTGCTTGGTTTTAAATATATTAATGACATGTATGCTAGTGATCTAGATTTTTTTTTATATTTATTTATCATGTAACAAATGGGCTATAGATAAATTCTTTAAGCATGATGAATATATGTTTAAGAAAAATAGGTCGTAGGTTCCTAATTGTTCAATGCAAGAGTTGTTAGTGAGGGAAGCATATAGTGATGGATTGATGAGACATTTTTGGGTAAAAAAAACTTTAGATATGTTGGTAGAGCATTTTTATTAGCTTAGGATGAAAAGTGATGTTGAGAGAGTATGTAGTCGACATATAATTTGTAAAAGGGCTAAATCTAAGGTTTTACATCAAAGTTTGTATACATCGTTACCTACACCTAGTGAACTATGGGTTGATATTTTTATAGATTTTGTTTTGGATTTACCTAGGACTAAGAATGTACTAGATTCAATATTTGTGGTGGTAGATAGGTTTAGCAAGATGACATATTTTATAGCATGTCTAAAATCGATGATGTCACTAACATTGCAGAGTTATTCTTTAAGGAAATAGTGTGTTTACATGGGGGTACCTAAGAGCATAGTTTCTGATCGGGATGTGAAATTTTTTAGTCATTTTTGGTGGGGTTTGTGGAGTAAGTTAGGCACTGAACTTTTATTTTCAACAACTTGTCATCCACAGACCAATGGTCAAACTGAGGTAGTGAATATGACCATGACACAACTATTGCACACTGTAATTAATAAGAATTTGAAAAGTTTTGGCAGAGTGTCTACCTTTAATAAAGTTTGCATATAATAAGACCACGCATTCTACTATTTCCTTTTCACTATTTGAAATTGTTTATGGTTTTAATCCACTAACACCTTTATATTTAATACATTTACCTGTAAATGAACGAGGTAGCTTAGATGGTAAAAGAAAGGCCGAGTTGGTGAAGTCACTCCATGAAAAGGTAAAGTTGCAAATTGAGAATAAAACAAATACTTCGCATCACAAGCAAGCAAGGGATGGATGAGCGTGACATTTGAACTTGGGATTGGGTCTGGGTACATTTTAGAAATGAGCGCTTTCCAGAGCAGATGAAATCAAAGTTGCAACCACGAGGAGACGGTCCATTTCAAGTTGTGGAGAAGATCAATGACAATGCATATAAATTAGATCTTCCAGGTGAGTATAATGTTTCAGCAACTTTTAATGTTTTCGATTTTTCTCTCTTTGATGCAGGTACAGATTCGAGGTCGAATCATTTTGAAGAATGAGGGGATGATATGATCTAGGAGTTGAGCCCGATGAAGACGAGCCCAGAACGATACCCATTGATTATCGAAAGAGGACCGATGACGCGATCAAGGGAAAAATAGGTATATCAACCGATGTAACTACTTGTGCAATCAACGGTGGATGATGTCATCATCTAAGCAAGAAAAGAAGTAAATTTCATGTTAGGATCGAAATCCAAAACATCTTGGATCAACACGATATAAGCAGCCAAAGACGAAGTGGATACGCATCAGCCACCCAAGAGTTAAAGGGGGTGAACTTGGGCTTTCTTGCGACTGCAAGTATTTGTACCATGCGGTCACATTGTACAAATGGTGGACCAAATTTTTTTCATTTTTTTTGCGAGAATCCTAGTTTCCTTAGAATTTTAGTCTAATTGATATTTTGTGATATTATTCATATTATTTTCGTTTTTCTTTGGGTTTTAAGAGGTAGTATAAATACTTTTTATTATTTCATTGTATGAACCTTTTGATAATTTGATAATAAAACTAGAGAGAGACAACTGTGCTTTCAATCTTCGTTCTTCATTGAACATCGTAAACTTATCAAGATTTTCTTGTAGTGTTCAACATCGGGTGTGGATCACAGGTTGTGTAATCAAGAGGTATTCAAACTTTATTTTTGTTTGGTTGCTTGGTTCATTGTTCTTGGTTCAAACTCTAAACCGGATTACTTTTTGGGCTTTTTTGGGATCATCAATCTTTTGCGGGATTGCGTAGTGATCGTTGTTACGTGGTTCTCATCACTTCTCTGATATGGTTGAGAAGTTCATCGAGGTGTTCATGGATGACTTTTTAGTATTTGGATCTTCATTTGATGAGTGCTTGGAGCATATGAGCATAGTTTTGCAGTGGTGTACATAGAAAAACTTGGTATTAAACTGAGAAAAATGTCACTTCATAGTACGGAAAGACATTGTGTTGGGACACAGAATTTTAGTATAGGGAATTGAGGTGGATAGAGCAAAGATTCAGGTAATTAAAAAGCTACCACCACCAACATCAGTAAAGGGTGTTCGTAGCTTCTTTGGTATGACGGGTTCTACAGAAGATTCATAAGGACTTCTCAAAAATTACAAAGCCACTATGCAACTTGATGTTTAAATAAGCCACCTTTAAGTTTACAGATGAGTGCCTGACAGCTTTAAACACTTTGAAAGAGAAATTGATTTTAGCACCTGTGATCATCATACTAGATTGGAGCCTACCGTTTGAATTAATGTGTGATGCCCATGATTATGCGGTAGGGACTGTATTGGGACAACCCTGGAACAAAGTATTTCACGTGATCTACTATGCAAGCAAGACCTTGAATGATGCTCAACTTAATTATGCCACTATAGAGAAAGAACTTCTACCTATGGTCCACTTTTTCGATAAATTTCGATCATATCTTGTGAGATCTAAGGTCATAGTTTAGATAGATCACGTTGCCATCAAATATCTAATGACAAAGAAGGACGCCAAGCCAAGACTAATTCGTTGGGTGTTACTGCTGCAAGAGTTTGTTTTTAAGATCAGAGATAAAAAGAGAAGTGAAAATGTAGTGGGTGACCACTTATCTAGACTTGAGCCTAGTGAGCAAACAAAATCCTTGAAAATTAATGAGGTCTTCCCAAATGAGCAGATTTTTAATATGGAAGAGACACATTGGTATGCTGACATAGTTAACTATCTAGCCAGGTCCATCGTTCCATCAGATTATTCAAGTCATCATCTGCCCCTGCCTGTAGCGAATGGGGTCCTTCCAAAAGTAGTAGTGTCACTTCTCAGCATATACAGGGCATTTTGGGACACCCAAGACAGTAGCTAAGGTTTTACAATCAGGATTCTATTGGCCTTCATTGTTTCGAGATGCCTTTGTGTTTGTGAAAAGGTGTGATAGGTGCCAATGAACTGAAAACATCTCGAGAGAAATGAGATGCCTTTTAACAGCATTCTTGAGGTTGAATTATTTGATGTGTGGGTGATTGACTTTATAGGACCATTCTCACATTCATTCTCAAATTAGTACATTTTGATTGCAGTAGATTATGTATCCAAGTGGGTGGAAGCAGTGACATTACCAACCAATATGCTAAGGTGGTGATTGGGTTATTGAGAAAGTATATTTTCACATGATATGGCACACCTAAAGCTCTTACAAGTGACGGGGGTAAACACTTCCGCAATCGTCACTTTGAAGCATTATTGGACAAATATGGCGTTCGACACCGCATAGCTATACCATATCATCCTCAAACTAGCGGGCAAGTTGAAGTTTCTAACCAGGAGCTTAAGTGAATACTTGAGGTAACAGTGAATTTATCCCAAAAAGATTGGTCTAAAAAGTTTGATGATGCCTTGTGGGCCTACAACACTGCCTTCAAAATACTGATAGGGATGTCTTTCTATAGCTTGGTTTTTGGAAAAGCATGCCATTTGCCAGTTGAGTTGGAGTACCAAGCCTACTGGGCAGTGAAAAATCTAAATTTTGGCTTGAAGGCAGCTAGTGAGAAGCGGTTACTTCAACTAAATGAAATGGATGAGTTCCACTTGGAAGTATACGAAAATGCAGAACTGTATAAGGAATGAACAAAAAGTGGCATGACTTGTATATTCAACGAAGGAAGTTTGAAGTTGGACAACAGTGCTGCTATACAATTTTAGACTCAAGCTGTTCCCATGAAAGCTGCGGTCGAGATGGTCTGGTCCATACACAATTACACAGGAGTTCCCTCATGGAACTGTGGAAATAACTCATGAAAGTAAGAGGACATTCAAGGTCAATGGACAGCGGTTGAAACATTGGAGCGGTGAATTCTCCAAGGAAAAGTCCACCATTCACCTAAAGGCACTAGAATGAAGACCGCAAGGTAAATTCGAGCTATCGACTATAAACTAGCGCTGGTTAGGAGGCAACCCAACACTTCAATCCTTTTATTTATTTCGCTTTATGCATTAGCTTAGGAATTTTTCATGATTTTGTGCATTGTTGGTACTTTTAGGTCATCGTTCACCGATTTAGTTCACAAGAGTCTATGCAGGATTCACACTAGTTTTGAATGTGTTATTCACGAATCACAGGGTGTTAATATCATGTTTAGGAGATTTTGGGTCAAAATCACGCATTTCGAGACAAAGAAGAATTTTTTCTGCGTTTTCCCGAAACAATAAGTACTTTCATATTTCAAAGTGGTTTTGAAAATGTTTTCATGGCATATACCCATCCCTTAAGATTTAAAACGTGTTTTGATAAGTTTTGGAGGCAATGGATGACTGGGTGGAATCATAGATGAAAAATCGGGATTTTATGGAAAATTAGCCAAAAACAAGTTTTTGACAAGTTGAATGTGTTTCAAAATTTTTCCATGTTTCATGCACTCATTACACTGAATTTAACTTGTTAGGCATGAAAATTGAGGTTTCGAGTGTTGGGAAGTGTCGAGAATTGAAAATTTTGAAAACAGACTGAGTCCCTCTTCTGGTAGTCCATGCTACCGCATGGCACTACCAGCCACGCGGTTGCAATAACCCAAGCCAAAATGGCTCAAAATATTTTACTCCATGCGACTGCATGAAGTTGCTTTATGCGGTCGCATAGAGTAAAATTTTAAAAAAAACTAGGTCGATTTTAAACACCATGACACGACATTTTACACTCATTTCACGGCTGTACATCTTTTCTCGCGGTATTTCTCGCACAACTTCGACACTTCACACACCCGAAGCTCCCTAACTACCCGGCACTCAAGAAGTTCTCACAGCACAAACACATTCAACATCACTTCAATCCCATCTCTTCAAGAATTCAGGGTAAATCTCTTTACTTCCTCTCTCAGTTATTTGAAGTTTCAATTGGTACAATTGATGGAGTATGGGATAGGAAGACTAATGGTTGTGAATGTGTGATTTGTTGTGTGACATATTTGCTTTGATTCAATGCCCAATACTTTGAAAATTTTCATGAAATCCTATTGCATACAACGTGTTTGATGAAATGCCTAAGTGACAGATTGTATAGATTTTTATGAATTGTGCATTGGACACTGTCTACATATGCATTGTGAAGGTTGTTGTGTGCATTTTCATTGGCAAATTAGATCACAACATACCAAAACATAAAGTGACACACATAGGCACGTCATAGCTAGGTCACGTCATGGCTAGGTCACATCACTTCACGTTATCTAATTCATCCATCGGTTATCTAATCCAAACTACGTCCAAATGACTTGAATTTTTTATATGTGTTAGATTTACATGCATACTTTCATATGCCTGGAGATTGCTCGAGAAAAATTTGATTTTTGTCGACGATGCCACGGGGTGAAAACCATCAGTCGCACATGCATAACTTTGAGAAATTTAACAATTTGAGTTTGTGAATCACATGTTACACTTTCTGTGGTCATAACCATATGTTGTTTCACATTTCTTCGACCAGGGCTAATTCATGTCACCTCACGTCATCCTATGTCACCTACTTTACCCCTCGCCTTTCTAACCCACACAATGTCCATTTGACCTGAAATTTGAATATGTGTAAGACTATTATGAACTCTTTCTTATGCCGGAGATCACGTGAAAAAATTTCCATTTTTCTCTGTGATACTTGGAGGTGAAATTCCTTGGTTAACCACAGGTAAAAATTGGAAAATTTCATGAATTCAGTTCATTTTGGGTTTGTGAACCATACTTCGGTTATCTTTAAGAAAATAACCCTACATCTTCGCATATTTCATCGAGCATGGCATGTTACTTCGTTTGGTCTAATTACTTGAATTCTTTCAATGCTAACATGGTGTACATGTGTTTGGAGCAAGTTTTGGGGGTTTATGCATTGCCTAACCTTCTTTCATGCTTTCTACCTATCCTTTATGCCGTGACATCCAATTATCATACTTTGCATTTTCCCAGAATGCCACCAAAGAGAACCTATAAGGGCAAGGAGAAAGTGAGTTCTACATCCGGCACCGAGCGTACTAGAGAGGCTGAAAAGTGCATAAGAAAGTTTTTAACTCCAGAGACCACATCCTGGTATTTGGATATCATAAACCATTGGGCTTTTCTCGAAGAGAGGCTAGTAAACCTTACAGATTTTCCTATATTCATGCTGACTACTTTGATTCACAACCGTGGGTGGGAAAAAGTTGTAGAAAGGCCACACCCTGCTTATGAAGGGCTAGCACGTGAGTTGTATACAAACTTTAACAATGAAATAGACACCTCAGGATCAGAGCACCTGCATCATACTCGGGTACGGTGGAAATGGATCATGTTCTCGCCCGAGGTTATTCATGACTATTATCTGCTCTCTTGGGAAAATGTATCCCAATCTCGGGGGATTCCTATTGGCTCAATGGCAGAAATCTTGTTGGGATGTGAGAATGCATGGCCACTACAAACTATTGAGTGGCATCAGATTGAGCTCACACCATCCATAGCCATTCTATGGCTATTCATGTGCCACAACTTGAGCCTACCACGTATCGTACTACATTCACCGACCATAAAACTGGTTTTATTTACCATCTAGTTCGGGACAGAAGATTGATCTCGCTACATTCATCTATGATCAGATACACACACTAGATACTTGGGATATTGCCGCTGCTCTTTGATATTTCCCAGTTTAATCAGTGGTATTTGTAAGGCTACATGCATTACCATCCCATCCGGGGAACTTCTAGAGTGATCAAGCCCATTCATCAAGCACACTACATGGGAGGCTCAGGAATGAGCTCGAGTGAGGCACAGGGAGAAGTTAGCCTGGGAACAGAGACGATAACAAACAGACAAGCGGTAGTCGAAGATGTTGAGATGCCACAGGCTTCGCTACTGCCGTCAGGGTTGATGCATAGTTGTTTAGGTAGATCTTTGCCACTATGACAGGTTCTAGCCGTGATATTTAAAGCCTCCAACAGGCCTTTGGTACCTTAAGCACTAACATGCAGACTGTGTGGTATGACTTGCAGAACACATAGCATTTTGCTTCCACAGCCAGCAGAGTATCGTTAGTAGCTCGAAGAGCGATTGATACGATGAATGATCGACTTAGCACTTATGTGGGCCTAGTGGATGGGATCCAGCTGTGAGCTGACGAGATGTGAGATCGCTTGGGCAGTTTTGAGACTGAGGTGAGGGGGCCGTCAACATTAATTCGGGAACAGTCTGAGATGATAAGGCATATTTTTGCATGACTACCTCCACCATCAGGCGATGGCACAACTGGACCCAATTTTCTTCCACCATCCTCACCACCGCTTCCATTTTGATCAGTGGAGTATTCCCATCTCCCACATTTTGTTTTGTATAAGTTTTGTCCTTCAAATTCTATGTTAAACTTTCACATTATGCACATTGAGGACAATGCTATGTATAAGTTTGGGGGTGGTAGAATTTGCATGGCTTTTTTGTTATTCATCGATGTTAGTATATGAGTTACTGCTTTTTGTGTACTTGTTTTTTAAAAAAAAAAAGATTTGTTTATTTATATTTCAGTATTTGCTTAATTGTTTTGATTTGTGTGCTTGTGTATGTTTAATAGCTTTGTCGGCAATGATGTAAATAATGGAATATGCACAAACTATGAATAGTGGAAGTTGTGCATGTCAGATTAAGGGTTAATATCCTAAATAGTCAATGAACTTTGCCAAAAGTACCCAAGAAGGTCATTGAACTTCAAAACGTTCCTAAATGACTGAACTTTGCCAAAAGTTCTCAGTAGGTCACTGAACTTCAAAACGTCCCTAGATAGTCACTGAACTATGCAAAAAATTCTTAAGAGGTTACTGGTATTGGCAAAGTTCGGTGATATATGAGGTCAAAATTTTCAAAGTTAAGTGACTATCTAGGGAAGTTTTTGCAAAGTTAAGTGACTATCTAGAGAAGTTTTGAAGTTCAGTGACCTATTGAAAACTTTTGGCAAAGTTCAGTGACTATTTTAGGATGTTTTGAAGTTCAATGACCTTCCTGGGTACTTTTGGTAAAGCTCAGTGACTATTTGAGATATTAACCCCTAAATTAACCAATACTTGTCTATGTGAAACTTGACATTCCTTGCACACACTACTCATGTTTGGCATGTTAAGATGATGATCGACTTCATTATTTATAGAAAATTTGAATATGATAGGTAAAATCGAAAAAACCTCTATTATACTTATCAATAATTCATTGTTTTAGTAGTTTAGAGATTATTTAGCTATTGTAGGGGAACATTGAGATGGGTAGGGGTTCCATGCATGAAATTGTATTGTGTGGATTGGCTTAAACTAATGAGATGAAAATGAGGTGAACGTCTTAAGTTAGAGGTTGATTTTTGAAACTAAATGTCTAGAAAAAAAATAGGGGCATGAATAAATTTTGAAAAGATGGTCAATATCACTTTTCTTTCTCTTTTAATTGAGTTTATGAATTCCAAAATTTGGATATAAATTATTAGGTATTTCTTGAAAAGTCAAAATTACTTGATTAATGGAAAAGAAACATTATATTGCTAGTTTAAATCATGATATTAACTCAACAAAACATAGAATTGCATGACTCAATCATAACTAAATACCGAAGATACTGTTACGGATTATGTTGATAACTGTATGGTGTGTTTGAGTTTGTAGTAGTTAACTTTTAGAGAATATGTGGTTAAAAAATAAAAGAAAAATGTTTGAGTTTATGTACAAAATTATTTTATTGAAAAAAAATTGTGATTGAAAATAAGTTTTTAAAAAATGGGGTCTAAAACTTGGACTAAATATGAAGTAGCAAAATTAGATCGATTTAAGGTGTATTTAATAGGATTATTGCTGGAATGTTGGGAAAAAGAGTGATTTTCATAGAAGATTGTTTTGAGAGTATTTTACAGTGAGTTGGCTTAGCCCTCGCTTGAGTGGGGGAACAATTCCTCCATTTATGGGCCTTTAACTAAGACTTGGCCACTCTTCGTCATATAAATCTACAATATCAATCTCAATGTGAGAAATGTGTCACCATCATAATTGATGAGTTCTAATTGGTTGACGAGGTTTACATGTCAGGTCATCAATTCATCTAGGTATCGCCTAGGTAGTCATTACTTTTTTTTTTGATACCCAGGTATCCTGGCTTAGCTAGACTAATTT
The DNA here is from genome assembly GCA_019395295.1 of Osmanthus fragrans. NCBI lineage: Eukaryota > Viridiplantae > Streptophyta > Magnoliopsida > Lamiales > Oleaceae > Osmanthus > Osmanthus fragrans. The sequence goes on along the minus strand of CM033347.1, from coordinate 18,955,010 downwards.
CTGGATCTCTAGCCACCAGCCCCTCAGCGACTCGAGGAGGTAAATCGCGGGTTATGCTCTTGTTGGCTCCCAGGTTCCTGCACCGTTTATACTCCTGGCAACGAGAGAGCTCTCTTAACTGCCTTCCAGTCATTGCCTTGCCTTCGAGATAAATCCCCCTTCCAAGACTCGTGCCTTCTAGGAATCGAACTCTCCATGCTGGGGTTGCGAGCCCACCAATGCAATTGTTCCACCAACTCGAATGTGTTCAGCTATTACATTTTGTTTTAATATAACTGTTCGCATAACTGGTGATGGCGTCAACAGCAAGACACATTTTCATTTAGTAATGATAATATTTTCCTTAAATTATATTATCACAATACAATTTTAACCTTCCGAAGTTAGTTTGAAACGAATGTTTAGTTCGGTTAACAACGACTATTCCCCAGTATTGTAAAGTCCAGATTTTCATATGTCAGTTCAGAGGTGAGATGATTCAGCTTTAGGAAGTTGATTAGTCGTATCTAGATACATGAATATGGTGGGATGCATGCCACGTGGACGTTCTTGAACGTTGTGAAATTATGTCACATGGAGGTTCACGAATGTAATATGTTTATGACACATGGCATGAGATCAATAGGTTAGGCTTTTGAATTTCAAAAGGAAATTAACCCCTATTTGTCACCCATTATTTAAAAAATTAAAGAGTTTTGAATAGTATTTTTCAGAGAATATGTGGCTAAAAAGTAATAAAATTTTATTGGTTTATGTGTAGAATATTTTATTGCGTGAATGTGTGACGTAAAATGATATTGTAGCAAACAATTTAAAACTTTAAAAGCTGTCAAACTGGAGCTTATTAGTGAAGTTATTGCTTGCTTTTAATATGGACCCTTGATCTTTCTTGTCCATTTAATGATTGACGATGGAGAATGAGCCTATCCATCTCCATTCTCTATAAAAATGCTTTTGTCCCTCATTTTCTTTACTTCTTCATCTATCTTCAAATTTCCTCTAACATTTCTCTCTACTTTTTCCTCGTCTACTCGAAGTCATGTGTAGTGGGCTTCTTTCAGGTAATTATTCTTCCTTTTTCTGCCTCCTCAATTCCATCTTCATCTTTTCATTTTTTTTTCTAGAAAAAAATAAGTCTAGATGAGTTTAGAGTTCATTCTTGGGGATGTAAGTTCTTTCCCTAAAGCATCGTCCAGTTCGAACTTTCAAAAACTCCCTTTTAATCCCTTGATCGTCGTTCACCCCGACAATATCCCATTTCCCCCTATTTAAAAAAACTACAATCCTAATTGTGTAGGTAGACTTAAGGATGAAAAGGTGAGAAAAACCGGTGAGAGAAGTGAAGTTAGACATTCTGATGGGAAATCATGGGAATCCTTGAAAATAAGGTCCACGCCCCTAAGAAAAACAATGGAATTATGGCGTAAGGACTATAGCATTCTCAGCTCGGGGTTGGGCATCCCTTCTTAGAGACGAAGACCGAGCTTGCGATCCTTTTCAAGGTTGCATTGGCACTAAACTCGGCTATTCTACATGCTGGTTAAGGTTGCCTTTTTCCTCATTATTAGAAAATCATTTTTAATTGGGGAATAGCCCCAACTCAACTCTACCCCCTGCGAGTGGAGATCTCTTCTCGCCTATTTGTTGGCACTAGTTGGACTTCCTTGAGCTGACGTCGATCAGTTTAACACCCTGTATATTTTCAAATAGGAATGTAAAGACTTCGGGTGGTATTATTCGAGTGTTAAGGCCATGATTAAGGTTTATAGCGCTATGAGTCTCTTTCTCAATGAAGAACTAGAAGAAAGATCTCCTCTATGTCAGTGGATTAGCAATTCCACCATAATCGGACTTCTATTCTTATTTATTTACCGTTAAATTGAGCAGATATCCACTTAATAATTTAGGCTAAATTATGTGAATTGTAGATAAAACTCTGATTGAACCAGTTTGGATAAAATTAGGAAATTCTGTGTCTTCGTTCGCGATCTTATTGAGCGAAAGGTAGTTGTGTAGGAGCGGCTGTGAAAGGGCAATTCCCCATTTCCATTGAAGAGCAAGCTATTTTCCCCACCATTCTAGCCTATTATTGATCGAGATTTTACTGATGTTGGAGGTAACTTGCTTACCAAGCCACCCACTTGAGAAGTTAGTCGCTAGAAAAAAGCAACGAGAAAGTGAAGCTGTGTACGAGGCAAAGTTTCTCTCCTTTTGGTCGTAAAGCTATAAAAAATTGAAAATTACGGATCAAAATAATCATGACCTGAAGTTAAGGACCTACCATACAAATAAAGAGCGCATGAGATGTACACTAAATTAATATGAAGGACCAAAGTGCATGAAATTACATGAAATTAGAAGAAATTTCAGCTTTTGTTGGCTTCCTAATTACACTCAAATTGCACATGGGAGATGATTTAGGACTCTTCTTTACCGTTGTTATAGACTTTTAGATAGAGTTTTCATGATTTTTTTTATATATATTTTTTTTATATGGAACACACAATTTTAGAGAGAAAAATATAGAACATCAAGGTTAGAGAGTGAAAAACTAGAGGTTGAAGATTTCGGGATTGAAGAAGAAGACTCTTGGTGCAAGGTTTAATTCCTTCCTACATCAAGATTTCAAAATCCAATTATGAACTCTTGATTTTCCTTTTGAAGTTGCTATTTCATTAAAATGAGTAGCTAGATTCATAGTTAGGCAAATAATATAATTTATGTGTGACCATTTAATTTACTTTTCAAGATTCTTAGTAGTTTAAATTTTCAAGCGTTGATTTTACTTACAAAATTTAATGCTTTGAATTAATAGGCCAATAATTCAATGATATGTGAATCTATAACAAAATGGTAGGATAAATTATAAATTTAGACCACACAATAAATTTCGATAATTTGAAAGTATAGAGACATGTTTTATGGTTTTTACGAGTTACATGGGTTCTTAGAAATTAAATGCCTTTAATTAAGGCTTATTTGGATTTACACAGAAATATGGTGAATTGACTTAATTCAATACGATCAATTTTAACTCGAGAGAGGTAGATTAATTAAAAGAATTTGATCGAACACTACAATAAGTAAAAAAAAATTGATTAGCGAATTAAAGGGGATCAATAAATAAAATTGTAAGCCCTAGTATTAAAATTCGTACTTTAAAATCAAAATTCTAATTAAGGCCCTGTTTGAGGCCCATTAATTTGAAGAAATGTGTTAGGGAATAGTGATTGATGGAGAAGTGTGGTTAAAAAAGAAGTAAATTTTTTCGATTTGTGTGTAATATTATTTTAATGAAAAATGTATGATTAAAAATGAGTACTATAGAAAAAATAATGGGAAAAATGTAAAGTAAGTGATGACAAATAGGGGCTAATTGTGTGGATTAGATAATTTAGTATAATTATAATAATTTAGATCATTAATAAAAAATTAAATTCTTTGGTTTTCGTCAATCAAGAGTTTGAAATAATAAATTAGAAATTAAATAATAGTTCTCGTGAGAATGATCATCCGGACTCATATGTCCATTATCTTACCTATTACAATATTGTACACTTACGGTAGAAAATTCGTAACAAGTTGGGGCTATTTACATTTAATTTTAGTTTATTTAATTTTTGAATTTTACTCGATTAGTTTATTTTGCTTTCTCATATATAGGTGAAAAGGTTAATTGTATGCTTCATTCACAAGGCAACAATTTTGAACCATTTGACTTGAAAATAGAGCGTTCGTTTGGACAAACACTCAAAGAACACCAAAATAAAAAAAATAATAATAATAATAGAAAGAAATTTCAAATGGCAGAGGATCCAATTAGTTTGCCAATTGCAAAAGATGTCGTTAGGATAGTTGCACTACACAATCAATAGCACGAACCAGCGGAAATTGATTAAGAGACTTGCCAGTGTCAATGTTTCTTCCTCCAACAATAGTGCCGGACGCTGTAGTATTGTATAACTAGAGTTTGGGCAAAAAAACTTCCGAATAAAAGCTAATTTGATCAATTTTTTCAACAACAATGCCTGGTTCTACGGAAAACCTCATGAAAACCCGAACACAGATATTTTGAGATTGTTCAGGTCTTGTCAGAACTTACAATTTACAAGGATTAATGATGATGCAATCAAAATTCAGTTATTCTCTTATATATTAAGAGACAGAGCATTGGAATGGTTGGATTTTGAACCGTATGGCAGTATCACTATATGAGATGACTTGACAAGGAAATTCTTTTGTAACTGACAAAGTATTCTAGTAGATTGAAACAAACTATCAAAATAAGCAAGCATCAATTAGAAAGTTAGAAACCCAGATTGGACATATTGCATTAATACTTATAGAACGTATATTGATCATTACCAAACATTACTGTGATTAATTCTAAAGAGTAGGTGATATTAATAAGAGTAGTGAAAAAGATCTGCCAAGGGCTCCTGTAAAAGTTCTACCATATGTACCTTCAATCACATTTCCTAAAGACTTCAAAAGAGGCTTGGAGGAGGAAAATATTCATGCCATATAAAACTATAAGGAGTAGGATAACTGGATATTCATGTGAAGAGGCCAAACAAGATTAATTAACTTTTATTCTTTGACTCAATATTAAGAATTTCGAGTTATTCATGATTATGTAACAAAGAAAAGAAAGCTTTCAGAGTTTGAGACTGTACCACTAACAAAGGAAAGTATTGCAATACTGCAAAATAAATTGTCTCACAAATTGAAAGATCTAGAGAGTTTTACTTTGTCAATTCAATTGGAAATTCTTGTTCATTTAATTCTTTATGTGATATGTTGACCTATGATTGACTTCTTGTTTTGATTATCTCAAAACAAATTGCATTTATTTCTAAAAAATTGAATTCGAGTGTCTACAGTGATTACTGTAAAATTGATAAAATTGAAAAAATAAAGATCGAGATCAAGAGACTTGCAATTGACGATCGACATGGAAACAAAATCGGCAAATTGATGGATGTAAAGACAAAAACTGAGCACTCGCGTCAAATTGCTTTGAATAAAAAGTCAAACGTCAAATATCGACACATTGGACGTAGATGATTTGAATTTATATGTAAATGTTATATACTTTAATTCTTAGCATTGAATCGACATTAGCTCAAAAAGAATTTTTTTATGTACGAGAAAAAATGACGTTACAAAAACGATTGCATAAAAACTATTTTCAAAAGGTAAGTATTTCAACTCGACGGTCAAATTTTTACAAAATCACTTACCTTGAAGAATTAAATGAAAATGTCATTCAAAAGCCTACACTGATCAAAATTATCACGAAGGAAAGCATTTAGATATTTTTTGTTCATCCGAACGTTCGGATCGTCAACCGGACGTCCAGATGCCCCAACGGTCAAAAAATATGATCATTCTAAATTTGACTAATAACGGCTACTTCTGCAATATCAGGTTTAGACCTAGACGTCCGAATGACTCGTCCGAATCAATAGAAGCTCTGGCGATTTCACTGCTATAAATACCACTTCACTTTTTATTTACTAATAACTTTTTAAGAGCATTGAAGTGAGGCATTATTGATCCCAACTATTTTAATTTTTATTTTTCAAACGATCAAATCATTTAATTCCTGAATTTTTTTTTTTAGTGAATCAAATTATTGAAAATCACTTTTCTCACAAAAGTTTTTTTACTCTAACACTTGAGCTATATTCATTGTTATCTATTAAAGTGGTAGCCTACTTCTTTCTTGGTACTTCATTTTGACTATATCTTTCGTTAAGAGAGAAGATTACAATTTATTGTGGGTCGTGTTGATGTTCCGTAAATCTCAACGTTGTATAAGGATCGGTGCTCCTTGTTTGTAAGTCACTAGAAGCGTTGTAAATGGGTGGATTGCATCATAAGTCAATCAATATAGTAAAAAGGCCTTGCTCATACTGGATAGCTTGGTAATGGAGGAAGTATATCATTGTGTTGGATCGAACCTCTACAATTATATCGTTTGCATCATTTCTCCCTTTTATTTACCCTTTTTATATTGTGCTCATTACTTATTTTTATTGGTTTTATAGTTGTGCGTATTTGTTTAATTGTTTCTTTTGCTATTACATTGATTTAAAAGTTGGGGTGAATTGATTTTCAAAAAATTTCGAAAATTAATTCAAGTTTTAAATCAATGTAATAGCAAATGAAACAATTAAACAAATACGCAAAAATATACAACCAATAAGAACATGTAATGAGTACAATATAAAAGTAGTAAATAAAAGGGAAAAATGATGTAAACGATATGATTGTGGAGGTTCGATCCAATGCAATGATCTACGTTTTTCGTTACCAAGCTCTCCTGATGAGAACCACGTAACAACAATCTCTACACAATCACGCAAAAGATTGAGATCCCAAGAAAGTTCAAAGAATAACCCGGTTTAGAGTTTTGAACCAAGAATGATGAACCAAGCAACCAAATAAAAACGAAGTTTAAATAACCTCTTAATTACACAACCCGTGATCCACACTCGATGTTGAACCTCACACGTGAATTTTTTCTTGTGCATAAAAAAAATTCTTTTTGAACTATTGTCAATTCAATGCTAAGAATTAAAGTATTTTATCTTTATATACAAATTCAAAGCATCTACGTCCAATGTCTTAATATTTGACTTTTGACTTTTTATTCAAAACAATTTGACGTGAGTACTCGGTTTGTCTTTACATCCATCAATTTGGCAATTTTGTTTCCATGTCAATCCTCAATTTCAAGTCTCTTGATCTCGATTTTTGTGTCTTCAATTCTATCAATTTTGCAATAATTACTATAGACACTCGAATTCAATTTGTTAGAAATAAATGCAATTTGTTTGTGATAATCAAAACGTTCAGTCAACAATTTCCCCATTTTTAGTTATTACAAACAAGATGATTTGCAAGACAAAAATTAAACAAATTGATAAAGAATCAAACAACTTGACGATGAATATAAAATTTTAAAATTAACATTTTTTGAATATATTCCCCCTATCGTTTTCACTTATATCCCTCCTATCAACATGCATGTAATACTTTATATGTTCTCCATTTCAAAGTTAATTTATATATTTCCCCTTTCAACATTCCCCCTATCATGCAGATTATCTATCTATCTTCCCCCTTTTGCCATAAGCAAAAATAATTGAGGGAATAGAGATTTAAGGAAGTCAACCATAGCAAAGAAATGAAGACATCGATCATTAAACAATAGCATAAGAACATTTAAAATACGACAAAATCGAAAATATTTTTCATAGTATATGAAAACTAAGGTGCCGGAGGCGACGGTAGCGAGAAGCGCGCATAGAAATTGATGAAGAAGGCATTCTGTTGTGCCTACATCTCCGCTTGCCAGACTTGGATTGCGTTCTACTGTGCCTAAATCTGATGAAGTAGACTGTCGATGCCGTTGACCGAAAAGGTGAGAGAATTGATGCACCCATTGAGGATATTATACTGATCCTCGATAAACGTGAAGCCACTACCAGAGGGATGAGGAGCACTAGAACTCAGGATATCAGAAAGAAGGTTTGCTTTATCTTTGGGATCATCTTCTTCATTACTGATGAGATCTCGGTTGGTGAAATTGCATGGAACTCGCGGAATTGATTTGAAAATGTCGGGAAAGCCCAAATTCAGGTTGTAGACGATAGGATCTCGACCCGAAAATTATTGAACCAAGCAACCAAACAAAAACAGAGTTTGAATGACCTCTTAATTACAAAATCAACGAACCTTGATTTTCGAACGCCACAAATGGTGTCTAATCTTTTGATAAATTCTAGGTTTGAACGACATAAATATTGAAGAATATTTGATAAATTCTATAAAGTTCATCAAGAACCATGGAGAGAAAAGTCTCAATTTTTATTCATAATAAAAAACTTCCCCAATACAATGAAAATAATAAACTATTTATACTAACCCTAGAAAATAATTAAAAACGGAACTTAAAGAGTCCTAAAATAACAAAAGTTGCCAAAATTAAGAATTATTGTGAAATATGGAAACTCTCTTAAATAGAAAATAATTGTCCAAAAATAACTCTATGCCGGATCATATTAGACTCTTACTCTTCAAAAGGATTCGTCCTTGAATCCGTACCTTCAATGTTCATATTATAGCCCTTGCTTCCAATCATGGCAAGAACATTAAATAATTCATCTCCCCTTGGATGCAGTTTGGACTTCTTCTAAATTTGGACTTGCCTCTTTCGTAAGAACACCCAATAACCAATACTTAGATCAAAGTGTGCTCGTCCCAACGGCTTCCTTCTGCAAGTTTGTGATACTCCAAAGACTGAATAACTGTGCTTCCTCCATGTCTTACCCTGCCCATGTGATTGTAGCAATGACATTGCAAATGGACTCATCTCTCCCATTTCTTCACCTTTGTAATCAAACCCACTGCATAAGAGTTCCTTCCATGACATCTTCTTTACCTCTTCAGAGATCACAAAGTTGACCTCCGGTAATTAAGACATTTTCAAATTAGGGTAGGCAACGGGTTTGCCTTCATGGACCAAGTCTCCAACATCCTGCAAAACAGAAATAACAAAACTAGGGAGGGGATTGCTAGTTCTCACTAAAGCCCTCTCAATTTCACCTTTATCTTCTTGCAAGTTCACCTATAACTTTTCTTTACTCTCTCCCTCTTGTGACTCTTATTTTCCTTTTGTCATCTCTCCACTCTCATTTTCACTTTCTATTTCTTCTCTCTCTTGTGGTTCCACTTCTTTTTTTTTACCACCTCTCCAATATCAACTTCATTTTTCAGATCACCTTTCTCCATTTCAACTTTCCTATCTCTAGGCTCCTCTCTAAATTCAACCACAGTGTTTTCTTTCGGTGTGGTCATCTCCATCTCTTCCTTTTTTCCTTTCTACCTCACCTCTCACCTTCCATTGATCTGCAAGAGATTGTTCTAATGTCAAGCTAGCCAGATTGATCATTTTCCTATCCCGAAGAAACCTATACATGTTCCTCCCGTTATCGTAAACAGTCTTCCTCTCCTTCTTCCAAGGTCTCCCAAACAAAATGTGAAAAGATTTCAATGACACTACATCACACCAAACCTTATTACTATATCTTCCAAGGGTAAAATTCACTCTAACCTGTTTAGTCACTTCTATCCTCCCACACTCCTTCAACCAAGTCATCCTACAAGGACTAGGGTGTTGTTGTAAAGGTAATCCCAATTTTTCAACCATCATGATACTAGACAAGTTTGATATGTAATCCCTATCAATAGCTAGACTACATACCATATTACTCACAAAATATCGAGATTGAAAAATATGTCCCCAATCACCATTCATGTTTAATTTTTTTTACTCGAAAAAGAAAATTGAAAACTGTTGGAAATTCCCAAAATTAAATAATAAATTTTTTTCGGAATTTTTTTTGAATTATTTAAATAACGATTTTTTTACTTAGGAATTCGACTACGAGTTCAGCGAAACAAACGAAAACTGATTTGACTTTTAAATAGTCCGAAAAACAACTTTGACTCTTTTTTTTTTTGTAATTTTTTTGGATCTAAACTCAAAAACTATTTCTGACCAGAAGAATACGAAGAACATAAATAACTAAAGACTTAAAAGAATAAAAAAGATAGAGCTTGAATCTAGAGCTCAAGTTCTGATACCAAATGATGAGATCTCGATTGGCGGAATCACATGGAACTCGCAGAATTGATTTGAAAACACCGAAAAAATCCAAATTCAGGTTGTAGACGATAGGATATCGACCCAAAGATTATTGAACCAAACAAAAATGGAGTTTGAATGACCTCTTGATTACAAAACAAACGAACCTTGATTTGCGAACGCCACAAATGGTGTCTAATTCTTTGATAAGTTCTAGATTTGAACGCCACAAATATTGAAGAATATTTGATAAGTTCTATAAAGTTCATCAAAAACCATAGAGAGAAAAGTCTCAATTTTTATTCATAATAAAAAACTTCCCCAACACAATGAAAATAATAAACTATTTATACTAACCCTAGGAAATAATTAAAAATGGAATTTAAAGAGTCCTAAAATAACAAAAGTTGCCAAAATTAAGAATTATTGTGAAATATGAAAACTCGCTCAAATATAAAATAATCGTCCAAAAATAACTCTATGCCGGATCATATCAATTACCTTCAAAAGCTAAACTCGAGAGACCTGGAGTGGAGTCGAACCCTTTTGTATGTGCTACGCATTGCCCATGGTCCTTAACTATCTTCATCCATTTAAGAGTTTGGATGTTGATGTGTCGGTAGGATGATGTCTAACAAAAGTTTCGTTAGAAAGTGGGACGTCGAAATGTTGAAAAAAATTTGTGAGAAGCAGCTTGTTTGACTTGGTTTTAACATGACGTGATGAATGAACAAGTTTCATAAGCCCTAATGCAATAGTTGAAAAATCAAGTTTTCTTCCGATGAGGAAAGAATCAAGAATGAAGATATCAGAGTTACTCACTTCGTCTTGGTGACCTTTTCGTGGAAAAATAACATGTGCGATAATATTTTGTAAAATTTTACATGGAAGGTTAAATTGATTAACACTTAATTTAGTCATATTCTCAATGTTCCTCCCGGTGACTCAACGACATGCCTCGGAAGGATCATAACCGTCTAAAGTAGGATGAACTTTATGAAGAAAAAATTGTAAGTCACACAGTTCGATTGAGTTTTAGTTTTCTTTCGACTAACCAAAACTCTATTGACATTATAGCACGCGCGTTAACTGCTTCGGTCCAAAAGTATTTTGATAGGTTATTTTCATTAAGCATGGTTCTAGCCACTTCTTGCAATGTACAATTCTTCATTTCTACTACACCATTTTGTTGAGGAGTTCTAGGAGTCGAGAAATTATGTTCATATCCATTTTCATTACAATAATTATAAAAAATTAATTATCAAATTCTCCACCATGGTCACTTGTAAAAGATGTAATAGTATAACCATTTGTTTTTTTGGACTTTCTTACAAAAATGCTTAAAAGCTTTTAAGGCTTCATCTTTTAGGCTTAAAAATATGACCCAAGTAAATTTAGAAAAATCGTTAACAACGACAAAGACATAATGTTTACCACCTAGGCTAGCAGTTTTAGATGATCCAAAAAGATCCATGTGGAGAAGTTGTAATGGTTTGTAGTTGAAGAATATAGCTTAGGTTTGAAAGAGCTTTTTACTTATTTTCCAAATTGACAAGCATCACAAATCCTATCTTTCTCAAATTTTAAATTTGACAATCCTTTGACAAAGCCATTCTTGGAAATTTTTTAGAGAAGATCCATGCTAACATGACCTAATCTCCTATACCACAACCAAGTATATATCCTCTTTCAAACTCAATAAACATTTTTCATTATTCTCAAATTCAATATTTATAATATAAATATCTTTACTATAGCTTCCTATAAATATCAATTTTTTTTATGTAGCATCCTTAATAAGACACTTGGAAGAATCAAATTTAATGTTGTATCCTTTACCACATAATTGACTAGTACTTAGCAAATTATGTTTGAGGTTATCGACTAATAAATTATTTTCAATAGAAGGAGATGAATGGTTACCAATGTTTCCAATGCCAATAATTTTTCCTCTAGCATTATCTCTAAAAGTGACATGACCTCTATCTTTCTTCTTGAAGTTTGACAATAGCGATCGATCTCTGATCATGTGTTTCGAGCATTCGCTATCCAATGACCGTTTGCTTCTTATTTTCTTTGATACCTACAAGAACAATTTAATTTTTGATTTTTGGTACCCATACAAATTTGGGTAAGTGGTAGTTAGTTTTAGTGAATTCTTGAATCCACTTATGTTTGCTTTCAAAGTGTAGCCTCTTTTTAGTTAAACAATTGAACGCTACATGTTCACCCTTATTGCAATAGCTACACGTAATGTTAGAAGTAGAGGAATTTGAAGTTTTAACAAATATGTTTTTCAAAGATTTTTGTTTCAAGAAAGATTTGAATCCAATCCCTCCGCTGTCAAAGATACATTTTTGATCACCAAAAGTTAAATCTTCTTCTTCCCTTGAGGAAATATAAATATTTTTTTGTCAAGTCCTCAATTTTTTCTTTTAGGAAAGAGTTTTCTTTGATCAATAAATTGTAATTAACATTTTCTTTTTTATTTTCCAAATTTTTCTTTATTTCATTTTTCAACAAATAATTTTCTTTTTAACAATAGAATGACTTAAGGCAAGCTTTTCAAATTCTTCAAGCGTTTCATCGTAGGGAGTGGATAATTCATCATATGAATAATTTTCGATAGAATTTACCTCATCTTCGATTGTCATGAAGTATATATTGTCGATTTCATCTTGGCTATCATTTTCATTGTGGTCATCATCATCACTTTCGTCCCATGTAGCTTGTAGTGCCTTTTTCTTGATGTTCTTCTTCTTGTTCGGGCACTCGGTTCTTTTGTGACAGGGTTTGTCACAATCGTAGCAAATAAATTTCTTGCTCCTTTCACATTTTTCTTCCTTCTTCTGAAATTTTTTATTGTTTCAGAAACCTCTCCATTTTTGACAAGAAAGACCAAGTTATCAAGATCTCCATCACTCATGTTGTCACTTGTTGTTCCTTCTTCACTTGTCGATTTTAGAGCAATTTGGCGCTTTGGCACTTTGGAGGCTCCTTTGATTATTCTTTGCTTTTTCTTGTCTTCTCCTTGACTCCGGCATTGTTGAGCTCATAAGTCATTAATAGAGTTCTTCCAAAGGATATGTATTCATATATTTGGTATTCTCTATCAACATTCTCAATGAGCTCCAATCTTCCAATAATGACCTAACCATTTTACTTACAAGCTCACAATTAGTAAATTTACGATCAAAGCCTTTGAGGCCATTAATAATATCGGTAAAGCGAGTAATCACGTCAATAATAGTTTCATCTTATTTCATGAAGAAATTTTCAAATTCTTAAGAGATTGATTTTCGTTTCCTTAACCTTACTTAATGCATGCAAAATGCCATATGCGGAATCACATGTACTAATACGATTAAATTCATTTTATCCAATGTACAATAAAATAGATTCTTAGCTCTAGAATTTAAGGATAATTTTCTCTTGTCATCTTCATCATATTCTTCTCTAGATTTAGGGATAATTTGATCGGGTTGGCCATCTATCTTAATAGTCTTGGTAGGCTTATAAGGATCATATTCAACAACTTCCCAAATATTGTAATATATAGACTGAATATAAATCATCATCCTAACTTTTCAATAATTATAATGTGTGCCATCAAAGAAAGGAAGTCGATTAGTAGAGTGGCTCTCGAGAGTTTGAAGAGTGTGGTTAGTCATAACTTAAGATTGTGAAATCTTAAAAAAAAATAAAAAAATAGTGAGCACCTCGTTATGATACCAATTGAAAGCCCAAAAATAGCTAACCAAGAATGTGGTGAATTGGTTTTCATGATATAGGTGCTACTGTAAATCTAATGTCATATTCTGTTTATAGAAAAATTGGAATTGGGTAAAGTCAAAGCCACATTCATAAACACTATAGCTTGATAATAAAACAATTGCACATCCACGAGGAAAGATTGAGGACATGCTTATCAAAGCTAAAAATTTAATATTTTTGATGGATTTCATTGTGTTGGACATAGAAAAAGATCGAGACATTTTAATTATATTAGGTTGACTATTTTTAGCAATGGGTCGAATACTAATTGACATGGAGAAAATGTGAGCTGATATTGATGGTGGAGGATACCTCAAATATTGGTGTAGAATTGATGAAAAGAACCACTTGTTCAACGAAGATATCTAAATCAAAGTGAAATTGGTGAAACACTACTACACTAGGAGTTCTCAAAGATGAAAATGGAAATTGGTGCATAAGTATAATTTTTATGTTTTTCTAAAAACGACAAAGGTTACCTACGGTCAGCAAACAATCCCTATTTGTCGTGGTTGATCTTCTTCTCCCCGAAAAAAAGGGCATACACATTCATTTTCTTCGTCTTCATCTCTTCACAACATTGAACTAACATTCCCTTCCATCTTCATATTTCTTTTGAGAAAATCATTGAACCCATAATTGGGTCTTCTATAATTTTGAAAATCGTGTGAATAATTAGTTAAATTGTGAATTATAGATTTATATTAGATATGGGGCATTATTTTGTTGAAAATAATTGCAAGAATTTCAAAAATCAAGCATACTCAAAATTTCGAAAACATAGTGTTCATTCAAAATTGAGGATTGTTTAATTAACGATTTTGGGCTATGTTAGTTTATGAAATTGATTGTTGTGGATTGAATGCACAAACTTGGTCTAAACAATTGACAAAATTCATTGAATTCAAGGGAAATTTTCATGAATATACAAAGTATTCAATGAAAATCCCCAATGAACTTCACATCATTTATTTTGCATCAAATTCACATGACACATGCATACATTGCCATATAACATATTTGTGTGAAAAAATCTTCACTTGTTTTAAAATTGGGACAATTTTGACGTGAACGTAATACGGGACACGCAAGGAGCTACGTCCCTTGTTGCCTCCCCCTTGTCCCTATTTTGTAAATAAATTTGATGGGTTTGAGTATTATTCATTGATTATAATTACTAATGTATTCAATTATCTCTATTGTAGAAAAATATGACATAAAACATTTATGGCAGCTTCAAGGAGGAGGAGGAAAAATAGGAAAGAGGAAGTAGACCGAAGATTCTTCGAATTCGATGAGTCTTAGTTTTCCTCTCTGAATTTAATTTCTATACTATTGATTCTAAATCTCTCTACATTAAAGATAATGTAGGAATTAAGTTTGGGGATGTAATTTAGTTAATTTGCTGTATTTTCTTGTTTGTGTGATATGCATAAAAAATTGAAGAAAAATGAAAAAATGAAACATATTTTCTTATTGTATGTATGTGCGTAAGTTGGTTAGCCTTGCCGACTATATTTTGATCATTTGACTTTTTTTATGATGCATAAATTTTGAATAGGTGATGCTTTTTTTTTTCTAATTTAATTAATACTTTTTCATGTTAGATTGTATTATATTGAGTGCAATATTCATGATAATTTATATAAGTTTTTCGGATTGATTTATTGATAGAATAGGTTGAATTAATTTTGAACTTAGGTTCATAAATCAAGATATATTATGTAGCACAACCACAAAACCTATTGAAAAAATATATAGGGAGTGGTTGATCAAGTGTTGGGAGCTATTTAGATAGGTGTTGACTCCGTGTTTGTTGAATATTTGCGTGGAATATTTTTTGTTAGAACCCAAGCATATATTAGATTTTGATTTTAATTACTTATCCAAAAAATAAAAAGCACTGTAGTAGCCATGACAAGTGGGAAAAGTTACCTAGATTGTTGTGTAAAGCTAGTCTAGAGTAATTTGACCCTATTCATTACCAATATTTAGAAGGCGATCTATCGATGAAGAATGCTACATGCAATGTAGAATGAAAACTACATTCGAAAATCAAACAAAATATCCCAAAAATAGAATAAAGGACACAATAGAAGAAAAGAAAAAACAAAAGTGTGTTGAGATAGTGGCAATATAACTATATGCATTGTTTATGCACGACTAAGACTTTGATACCTAATTTGAAATTTAGACTTTTGATCAGATTTATTTTCCCTATTGAAACTTGGAGATTGATACGTTCAAATCTAGGAAAAATTATTATATGTTGAGATAGTGACTTTCAATTTTGAAACTCAACAAAACTTGATCGGAAACGGAATGCGATGTTGTAATAATCAACATTAGAATAAACACTCAGGGTATGTGATTGAAAAATAAGTTGGGGCGTGTATTTCAAGGGTGATTTTTTTTTTTTTTTTTTTTTTTAAATATTGAGGGTTGAAAAACAACCAACATAAAAGCTCTTGATGATTAGATCAACTACGAACACACATGTCGATCTAGCATTGAATAAGTGGGAATTAATTTTATCTATATTACTTATGAACTTTGTATTAATTTTCAAACAATTTAAAATACGAGATGCAAGATTGGAAAAAATACCTAATGCTTTTATACTTTTTATTTGCATATGTTTAGTAGATAGTCTTATTCGGGATGAACAAAAAATTAAGTTTGGAGCATTTGATACGTGTATTGTTTTTGCACTTATTCAGGTTTTTTTTTTATTTTTTATTTACCACTAATTGAGTGGATATCTACTTAATTTTGGTAAAATTACGTAAATTATAGGTAAAATCCGGATTGGATAAGTTTGGATGAAATTGGATTGAAACTGTACAAAATTGAAGAATTGGAGATCAAAATAATAAAGTTAAGGACCTGCCATGCAAATAAAGAGGACTGAGATGCACATGAAATTAATATGAAAGATCAAAGTGCACGAAACTGGAAGAAATTTTAGATTTTGTTGGTTTCACAAAGTCAATTTTCAAGTTTTATCTCTATAACTAGTAGTTGCCCGTGCATTTGTTATTTTGAAGGTAATATTAAGGTCTATATAATAAATTTAGACAATCATTAAATTTACCATTGATCTAATATTGAACCCTTCAATTTGTAAGTTGGAGGTACTAAAGTAAACAAGCAAACAAGTGAAAAGTTGAAAGGCACAATGGATATCTTACAACAGTTATGCAACACTTGCAATATCTTTAAAACATAATATAATCTGATTGGCGACACAGTAACTTTTAATTCAGCTTATATAAAAATGGATGAGCTGACTCCAATTGTGCCATATGCAACATACTGTTTGATGAGATTTACCAGTTTAGGTTTCAAAATTTGTTCGTTCTTCAATTCATTGCAAAGATAGTAAAGTGCATCAAGAGCATAATTTACCTGCAAACGAATATTTAGATTACTCAGATAAGTAGAGAATTGATGGAGAACGTTTACAATTTCTTAAGCAAGTGAAGAGGATGTTTAAAAGGCAGTGAAAATTTAATCCACTCTATAAATAATCTAAAATTTGGAATCCATGATAAACAAAATTTTTGTCAATAATTAGGGGTCAAGGTATCATATTGTAACTTCAAAATAAATTCACTTTGCAAAGATTTAACATTCACTAGTCGATACATGACATACAGTCAATTGGAAGCAGGTTATCATGTATTTTTAGATAAGCATGTTTTTGAGGCTGAAAAAATTATAAGTTACTTTGCGGTTTTAGTGATAAATCAAAGTGTATGTAATAGAATGAAATAATCAGCTAAATTCTAATTAAAACTTACCTTGCATATCAACTTGTATTGTTAACTGATGTGAGTATCCAATAGAATTAAGAATGAGGATGTAGAAAATATTTGTTGTAACAAATATCCACTGCAATTTTTCGTTTGTATATACTCATTATGTCTGGTTCAACTGTTTCTATTTGATACCTTTGAACGAAGCATTCTATGTATTTCATCACAAAAAGTCTACAGTTTGGCCTAAATAAATAGTTTAGTGTTAGACTAAAGCAGTATGTAAAATTAAATGATAGAAGAAATTAAACAGTACGGTAAACAGTAAACTAAATCTTTACCCACTATGTGCACAAGGTAGGAATGATATAATTTCTATTTCCATTTTCTTGTTTTTATGCTTTTTTATGTCTCGTCTGGATGACAAGTCTGGTTGCATCAATAGTGTTTGGACTATAGTGTAAGATGGATGTGCATGTGTCCTCACTTGTGCTGGTGTTTGAGCATTGTGGCTGCAATCATAAATTTGGAATTTCCATTCATGCAAATCAACGAGAAAGAGATACCAACAGTTTTGTGGATATGAGCTAGGAATTAGTAGATAATTGCACCCTATCCATGGAAGACGAGCCACTAGCAATCTGCTAAATATATACTCTTGTAAAAAAGTTAGGTCTGAACTTCCCTTGGCTGTCTGTTCTTGTTGATTCATTTGCCACATCACTTGACGAAGACATTATCTTCAAATTTAAAGTCTAGAATCGCATATTCTTTAGAAAGAAGGGTGAAATCATCACGAATTTGTCGCCTCGACAGATTTAATTCCAAATCAATATGCTAAGAAAAAGAAATTAGATATGTTAAGTAAAGAATGAAATTGATTAATGATTAAATTTGATTAACCGTAACTTTCGTATGTTAAGTATATAATGGAATTGATTATGATGACTAAATTTCACTAACCTTAATATCTATATCTTGGTTTATATCCATTATAGCTTTTATCGTATCTCTTCCGTAGAGATTGCCACTTCTATCATCCCAATATTTTTTGTATAATACAATTGTAATTAACTTTAGATAAATTAAATGAAAACTATAATATTTAGGCTAATAAAGCATATTTCTTACCCAGGATTTCAGATGATTCAATCTCTAATAGTGGTTTATTTGTCCATGATGTAGTCTTCTAAAGGATAACGACCAGACTCAATCTTTTTTTCTTTACCTCTCTTTCTTTTTTCTTTTCTTAACCTTTCAATACGTTGAATCTGTTAAGATATCGAGGGTGTCGGTTCGTTCTCTTGAATTGGACTTTTATGGACAACATCCTACTGTAAAGAACCTATAATGACTTCCATATTTGATTCCTTGCCAGATAACTACTTTAGCATGTTATTATTTTTTTCGTCAATATAAGATTTCATTAAAGTTATACTGGTATCTACATTGGGATGCATGGCAGATTGCATGTTTTGATACTGATCTTGTTCCTATTTTTGATGTTCAAAGATTTCTTGATAGTGAGCATCTTCAAGTATGTCTGCTTTTAAGTTATTGCACAAAACAAATATATCTGGTACTATATGCTATCTATACATGCTAAACATTTCTTCCATCTGTTCTCTAGATAAGTAGTTGGGCCCCACAGAAGGAGAACTCAATTCAATTTGAATTGAAGTATATGTTCTAGAAGTACATGGAATAGATGTCTGTAAGATTTGTTGTGGTACATGTGGTATGTTATCTAATTGCCCATTGACGATGACATCTAATACATTGTGCTCATTGTCCACTGACAGTGAAAGACTTGTACACCATACTGCTTGTAATTCTTCTTTTGTGGGTTGCAATACTGCAAGTACTTGGATCTGAAATATTACAATTATTTATTTTGAATTTTTTGTTAAAAACAAGTAATAACAAACAAAGTTAAATTATTACATGTTATAAAAGAAATTATACCTCTTCAGCGACCAAAAAATGCCTAACAATGCTCTCTGATAATATAGTATTTGGCTTCCACTTATACATTCGTGGTCATTGCAATGTTTTATATCTACACTTTCCAAACTTTTGTCCAATTTTGGGAAATGCTTCATATATCCAATACTACAACATTATTAAAAACAAATATTTGATATCAACAATTTATTTCTTATACAAACAATTTGTATAAAGAATTTAAGAAATTATAAAAGAAATACCTGAAATACAAGTGGATATCCATGTAGTGAATATTTACAATCAGTTTGTTGATTTTGTTGCATTTTCTGAACCCGTTGTTGCAATGAGTTTAACAGAATGAAATATGATTTACGACCCCATGGACATGCAACAAAGTTGTCAACATACTCAATCATGCTAATGCTTCTGTAATCAATAACTCTTCTGGTTGATTTCAATACGTTTTCTACTAACATAACTAATCCCAATTTGAATTTGTCATCCTCATCTTGACAAAGGTGGAATGCTTCAAAAAGCATTCTTATAGTAATAACTTTTATACTGTCAACATATTGATTTCTAAACCTATCGTTATTTGATTGAAGATTAACGTCAATTTCATGGCAAGACAATCCAGTAATGAGGCAAAATTCTTGCATACCGAAGCGGGCGAAATGATTATTTAACTGAACCCATACTTCATTCTTCTTACCACAGTTTACAATCCTCATTATGAATTCATGTACCAATTTGCTACTAAATTGTTGTTCTTTTTCTTTTCTGTAAAGGCTCCATAAATAAATTCATAGAAATTACTACTCAATAAATAGGCCTGTTGATCTGTATTTTTAAGTTCCAGACAATCTGTAATGTATTAATGATTTGGATATTGAGTGATAGTAACATAAAACTACTGGTTTGGAGATAACATATATTCCAAAGACATCAGCACAAGTTATTCATTAGAATTACTATTCATTAATAATGGAATTGTAATTTTCAAATTGTTTTAGCCAAACATGCTCTTTAGTTAGTAATGAAGGGAGCCTATGGCAATTAAGGAGAAGGCGTAAAAGGAGAAATTAACAAATAGAGAAAGCAAATCTGATCATCAACACGATCAAGTTATAGGTAGGAATTTGAGCTGGAGAAACTACAAATATCATTATCCAAGGAAATTACACCGTGTAAATGCAAACATTATGTACACCAACCAATTGCGGTAATATTTAAACATCAGAAACTCATTTTACGTACAGATTTCATATGAAAATGGTGAAGATTAAACTCAATCCAACCAATAGAAACTAGCAATGATTTGATGAAGATATGAGTTAGTGCATTAACTCTTCCTTTAAGAAACAAAAGAAATTAATATAAAGGCTAAATCCTTACTCCTTAATTCGAAGCAAAACTATATTTTATAAAAATTGGTAATTTAATCCGTGTTTCACACAGCGAGTTTCGCACGGTGCGGACCACCGCGCTCCACACCAAGCAAAGTACGGAAAGCTTCGCTTCTGCACCGTGCAAAGAAATGGAATGTCCGCATGATGCGAAGCACCGTGTGGCGTACCTGAAGCTCTGTATGAGCTTGCTGTGCTTCGCCGGAGCACACTCAGCACCGTGGAAGCTCTGTAAGGTGTGGAGTGTGTCACACACCGTGCGAAGTAGATCCATGGTGCAGAGTAGTCTGATGTAAGATGATGCTCAAATGATGAAGTTAATTACCTTTTTGCGACGGCTTATCAGTAGTGGCGGTGGCACTGGTAGGTGGATGGAATGGATTTTCAAATTGTTTTCAAAGATGTAAATGTAAATGGTATAGTTATATAGTAAAGTGGTATAAGTATAGGTATAGGTATAGGTATAGGTATAGGTGCAGGAATTAAGTGAAGGAAACGGTTGGTTGGTTGTCATTAATGAGAATTTCATCATTTGGTTGCTTATTTAAATTGTTAAGTTTTCAGTCAGTTTTTATTAGAAAATAGCTCAAATATGACCTCCAAAAATATATTCATGTTGATAAATGTTACATAAGAATTAAATAAATAACTAAGAATAAAAAAATTTATACTTACCAATGCACAAATGGACGTGAAAGATATATTGACTGAGAAAGTGGTTAAGCTACTAAATAGGTATTTATTTTCTATATTAATCTACATTTTATACTAATTTCATTTAATCGTTTTCAATTTGTGGGATGCAACATGTTGAATGTTAGGAAAGGTATATATATATATATATATATATATATATATATATATATATATAATGTAGTGGAGAAGCATTCAGTCTACTTTAAGTATAACAATAATGTAAAGAATGTAGTCAAAATCATGTATATAGAGAAGAAATAGTTCATAATATTGCTAATAACTATACAATCATTTTTTCTAGTAGCGTGATGTGCTTCTAAAATAAAAAATGATACAACAATATTAGAACCAACATTTACAATTCAAAAACAGTAAGTCATTCATCTATTGATCTGAACTTCAACTTCAGACTTAGCTCTAAGTTACTGCACACTTGCAGTCAGTTTTAATTTTTTTAATACTAACATAAAACACACTCCTAGTGTTCACCATAACAAAATATATCGTGAATTTTTCTCATTCATTCTTTTGTTTCAAAGTTACTTCTGGTTGTTCGTTGGGTTGTTCTTTGTCTGGTTTGTAGTCTGTGGCTGCCTTTGTTTTTTTCTTTGGTTCTGTTTCACTTATTTCCTTCGCTGCTTCAAATTGACTTCTCTTTGCATTTGCATTTGCATTTGGTGTCATTTCTGTTGTGGTGCTTGTGGAAACTTCACTAGTGCACATTTTTCCTTTGCCTTTTCTGTTGTTGGAGTTTAAGGTGTGACACTTTGTTGTCAACTAAAATATGTTTTTAGTTTGTATGTTTTAGTCATGGTCTAACTATGTAATGTGTAAGTTAGTCAAGAATGGTCCATATATATATTTTATATGCTGTCAAATGACAGTAGGTAATGTATGGTTTTGTGGTAGAGAGAAGCTTCAGATTGATATGGTATGAGTGATAGATTGATAGATTAGTTGGTAGGAAATATCTTGTAAAGTCTATCAAAGTTTTGGCTATTTAAAGAGCCAACCGGTATGTAAGTTGTGTGAAGCCAATATATCAAAATGTAGACTTTTATGCCTCTTCTTCTCTCCTCTGTTCTGGTAAAACCAGAACTGAGTGTATATATAAATGTTATGTTTTTATGCTTAAATCCTGTGTTGTAATGACCGGTTGTTTATAACCCTTTTGTTATCCTCCAACACAAACTCCCCTTGGATTCATATTCCAACATCTGTTTTCCGAACTATCTGTTATTTCGGTTGAAATGTTGACATCACTCATATCAGTTGAAGAGTCAAAATCAGCTACCACAGTTGAGGAGTTTATGCAAGTGTTTGCTATTGATACATTTAAGCTGTTGATAATTTCATAGCGATATTCTGGTGGATCTTGATGCTTTTGTGTCACTTTGAGGTAGAAAAGCAAATCTTCTTTAGATTTTGTCCTTGTGATGTCATTTAGATGTGTGTATGGATCCTGCAGTATGGAATTATATATATGTATGCTGTCTTCATAAAGAAATTGTTATAACACAGTAGTACTTTTCTTTTACCTTTGGAAAATTATTCATATCTTTGGTTTTAGCTTCCAACAGTGCTTCTGCACCTCTCCTATTATACTTGCGTCTAATTCCCCAGAATTATCTTTCAGGCGAATGAAAGCATTTGCTTTGGGAAACAAAGTTTATCACATTAGATGTTAAACAAAATATTGTTTTTAAGGAATGCAAACAATTTGGTAGTCATTTAAAGTGCAATTGTCGAATACTTGAGAGATGCAATTTACCTTGGCATTGCTTTCGCATGTTCATACTTGTAAAAGCGACATTTGTAGGTGTCTTCAAAGTTGATGTTGGATGTTTTCTTGCAATTGCTGCATGACATGTACCAAAAATTTTGGTGGATTGAAACAATTTTACACTGGCCTTTTGTTCTGTATAAAAACATGTACGTCAGTTGGATGATGAAATTAGAATCGAAAATTTTGTGTTTGATAATATTGTGCGTAATTTATGATAAAGAGGCTATATTTATAGATGTATTTGAGAAAGTACCCCGAGGTAGATTCCCAGTAAGTCAGCAAGTGATGTGAATTTGTTTTCAGTCGGAGGCGAAAGTTCCGGAGGTGTCACAACAATAAATGGTTTCTCAGTTAGTTTGTCGAGTACTTCGTTATTTGCTTTCACCCTGTAGGAAATGAAGCAATTAGGTTTATGTGATAATAATCTTCTTAGCAACATTTTTTATGTAGACATGGAAGAAGTCTAGAATTTGAGAGTAAAACCATCCTCTATAGTCTGCCATCGCTAGTATTTCAGCATCAATGAAAATTGTACTATTGACTTTAGTGGAAAGTGTAATGCCTACAAAAGAAATGTAGTAAAAGTGAGATTAGTTCTTTTCACTGTAACACAACAATAAAATAAAGGCTATATGTATATTGAATTTACCATTGAAAAAAGAAACTTTGAGTTCAGTGGCCCATATCACAGGTCTCTTTGCAAGGTTTTCAATGATAGCAATGCATTCTCGTTCAAGAAAGCTATCCCACAAAGTAAGTATTACAGTCTCGAAATTTTTGTCTATCAATATTATATCTTGGAGACAGGCTTGTGTGCCAAAGTGGGTTTGTATGACTCTTTTTTGGCGAATGTCTATAGCGACGCCTACAACACCTACAACAAAGAGACAAAAGGATTTGCTTAAGTGGTCCTAGTTTAACATGAAGAAAATAAGTAGTGAGTATTGAATGGAAATATTGGTTATAAGGTCAATTTATGTTGGAAGCTGTACTTATGTTTGTGTTCTTGTCCATGTATCTTTCTAGTTCGTGAAATTTAGTAACCTCATATGTAGAGAAGAGGAAGTCTAGGTTCTTGTCATTCACTTCTTCAATTATTGTCTTTCCTGTGATAATCCACACCTTTTTCCTCAGCAAAGTTTGCAAATGTACTTCTGTTATGTTTCACAGTTGCATTTGACAATAGGTATGATTTTCCGAGTTATAGTTGATATTCAAGAGCTGTAATGTTTGCATCATACATTATGGCTGTAATTTTGTTTCCCTGTTGAAAAATTAGAATGAGTTCAGAATATTAGCAGGTTATAATTAAAAATGAGGAAGTTATAATAGATATTAAAATGTACGAACCTCTAAATCCACTAGAAGAAGATTTTGGTAACGACCAGAGGTGTTACGAGCGTCTTAGGTGATTGTTTCCGTGCAATAATCACTTTCGCAGACCAATTACTTTCTGCAATAGAAATTTTTGGGATGAGCTTATATGGAGTAGTCATCTTTGATATCTGTGAATCACATGAAAAAGAAGTTAGAGCATAAGTAGCTGGAATTCTTATGATATATTTAGGTTTGCATAAAAAATAAATATAAGAACACTGGTAAAATAAACTTTGAATCAACAACTGGAGATGTAAAAACTTATCAGAAATGAAATGGGAATTTAGTTTTTCAGGATTGCAATGTGTTTGTTCTTTGAGATGTTTGAAAGTGAAAGAATAAGCTTTGGTACTTACAGAAAATTTCATACCTAAGATGAATATTTTAATTTATATTTAGGATAAGGATTGAGTTTAATGATGATGACAGTACATTTACAATATTATAACGATTCTAATGCATGTATGTATGTGCTGTAAAATGTGTACTGTGATAAAAATATCTGTGAATATAGGTGTTTGTAATTTGGTGTAAGATATTATACAGTTATTTAATATAAAATATTTATTTTTGTAAGGTAAATGTCAGGAAGCATGGTATAAAGTTAATTTTGTTTCTCATTAATGTAAAAAAAATTATTAAAAAGGTTATTATCTAATTTATCTCTAATCTAATATAGAAACGTTTTTATGATATTTTGTTAGAAAAATCTAGAAGATAAAGCCTATAATAAAAGTAGTCAAAGTTACAAGTGGTGGTGCTGCTATAAATAAAGTAAGTGAGAAAATGTATAAAGACTAATTAAGTTCGTAATAATATGTTAATTATCTACAATATATTAAAAATGTGGATTGAGGAGAAACTTTTGATTACCAAATTTACCCTTATATATTTAGTTATATGTCCAATATACCCTCATTTATCCTTATATCTTTAATTTTTCATTTCACCCTTACATTTTTATGTTTATGATCAATAATACTCTTAAAATTAAATTTATTTAAACTAAATTCATTTATTATTAAAATTAATATTTTAAAATTAAGTCAATTAATTCCCACTAAATTTATTATTACTAATTTATTATTACTAATTAATTCCCACTAATTCCCACTAAATTTATTATTACTAATTATTAATATATGATTAATAAAATCTTAAATAAAATCAAAATAAAAATTATAATAATACTACATATATAATTAACATGAAATGGTATAGACTATTAAATCAATTAATATCAATATATAAAATTTATAAATATAACAAAATTATATAAACAATTAAATTTTTTTAAGCCTAATATTACATATTAAAAGAATATTATATTCCTAAAAGATTCCATTGAAAATAAAACATAATAGGCAAAAAAAAAAAAAAATCCCGTTAACTAACATTCATTTGATAAGTATTAGATGAAAAGTTATTTTCTAATAACCCATCAACTCATTAATCACCATTTAATTTACATTCGATTTCGCTTTTTACTTTTACATTTTTATATTTATGGTGAACAATACCCTTAATATTCAATTTATTTCCTCTAAATAAGATAATTAAAGATAATTATTGATTTCAAAAAATTAAGTCAATTAATTTATAGAAATATTTCTAATTATTAGTACCCAATGAATAAGAACATTATTACATAAAACTAAAAGAAATTACAATAATACTATATATATATATAACTTGAAATGACATATTTTATTAAGTCGATTAATAGTTATATATAGTATTTATAAAAAAAATTTTATTTACACAATTAAATATTTTAAAACCTAATAATACATATTAAAAATAATATTGCATTTCTAAAAGATTTTGTTAAAAATAATAAATTCAATCCATAATTGCAATCTTTTAAATCTTTTATTAATCAAATAAAAAATTGTAGAACATTTCATTGTCCATGATATAAATATTTTGCATTGAATTGATATTTTCAATAAGAGTTTTAAGATCAAATTAAGGAAATAAATGAAAAAACTATATGAGAACTCCCTTACTCTTCAAGTCTTAATTATAATTTTGTCACCTATAATCAATCACTTACAGAGCACATGTTGAGTATGGTTTATAAATTGATTTCTTTCTTATCTTACTTTCTCTAAGTAATTGTTGATATGTAATATGTTAGTAATTAATTATCGATTTATTAATCAATATTATATTATTTTTATAATGATAGAAAATCCAAATGCGATCTATTTTTGATTGGAATGATGACCATTTTTTTTAATACAGCACAACAACCAATCATAGATTTTTTATTTTTATGATAAATTTTTTAGCAGTGTGAATTATGTTAAGATTTATTATATTAGATAGTTAGTTTTGAATTTATTATTTGTAGTTTCAAGGAAGCGTAAATTCTAATGCTACATTATCACTTACAAAAAAATTATGTACGGGTTGTGAGTCTGAAAATCAGTTTGGTGCCTATTGAAATTTGTTTTTTTTTTTTTTCACTTAAACATTGGATAAGAAAAAAAAATATATCAAAATTTAAAATTAGATTTTCCCATATTTCGAGTGATCATATTCTTGGAATTTTTAAACTTTACAAGTTTGATTCATTACACTTTTCCATATAATATTTGATAGTTTTTTTAGTTATTAATTGTATTGATTATAGTCATTCCCGCAATTTACATCACTAAGTATTGTTACCTTTAATTTATAAAAAAAAAAACTTTTTTTTAACTAAATTATGACTACTAATCATTAAGAATGCTCTAGATACATAATCTCCCAATTTTCTTTTTTGAATATTTGGTTTTCATACAAAATTATGGTTAAATATTATTTATGTAAATTATTTAATTGCATAATCAAATAGTAAAGTTTTATGTTACATCCCACAAGTTTTTGTCTAAATATTTTGATATTATAAAATTTTGTAGACAACTCGAAAGTTTTTTTTTTTTTTTTTTTTTTTTGTTTTTTGTTTTTGGGTCAATTATAACGACAGAAAAATTAGTCATATTATCATACTAAAAAATGTATATTTTAAATTTTAATGTTGTCATGATAAAAATAGTGTTTTACAATATACTAAAAATTGTAACTATTCATTGATATTTATTAAAGTTATAAAATATATATATATATATATATATATATATATATATATATATTACTAAAAATATTAACATTATTTAACACTGGAAGACTTCATAACTTTGTTTA
Source organism: Osmanthus fragrans (assembly GCA_019395295.1). NCBI lineage: Eukaryota > Viridiplantae > Streptophyta > Magnoliopsida > Lamiales > Oleaceae > Osmanthus > Osmanthus fragrans. The sequence continues at coordinate 18,927,416 of CM033347.1, read as the reverse complement.
AGTTATAAATTCTTTTATCGTATCATACTATGTGCAAATCATGTTTAGAAAACTAGCTTTTGATTTTAAATTCTTATCAATTATTTTTATAATTTTTTTATTATCATCTCCTTTTAGCTTTCACAGAATTATTAGAAAAGAGGTGTGTATCTTCAATGATACAAAATCTAATCAGATTGAATCAAATATGTTTACTTGAATTTAGACGAACCAAAGCAAGATATTAAATGTGTCACCACTTTTAACAAATTAAATGATGTATAACTTTTTATATTTTGTAATTTTGGATATATTTAATGAATATAAATTATGCATCGAATTTTGTGTTTTAATATTTACATTCATACAAATTTTAGTTTTAAAATTTAATTTGAGATATTTATATTCCAAACATATCAGATAAGAACTTTGTTACTTTAAAGTATGAATTTTATAACTATTTGAAGTTGTCATTCGAAATAAATCAGAAAATACAAAAATTCAATTTTATGAATTTAAGTATATCAGTTGTTTGTAGAAATGATAGAATTTAGTAATTGACTTGCTTGTTAATTGTCAATTCAATTTAATATTATATAATTTGATAATTTTAGTATTTTTTTAATTTCATATTTGATTCTCTTTTTTTATGTGTTGAATCTAAATATAAATCAATTTTACTAAGAAAAGTTCATAATACATTATTGCTAAATGGTATCCCACCACGTAGTTATTATTAAAAAGAAATTGTTCAATGACACTCTTAAGAAATCTGGACTCATTCAACAATCTTTAAAATTGAATAAAAATTATTTGTCATGATTTCAGAAAATATATTATTCATTCAGAAAACATGTTGGACACCATGCTAGACAATAAGTTTTCCTTCTATGCATTCCATTAACTCCAAAAAAATGATGTAGGACTTACATTCAAATTCATGAGAAAACAATTTTCAATATATCAATACTTTCAATTACCATTAACAATGCTCAATAACGAACAATGTATACTATTAGAATATATATTATCTCATAGGCAACTGTATCTGGCACTTTTTTTTTTTTTTTGTGGAGTTTCAATGCAAACAATAAAAAGTCTTGATAAAAGACTTAAACAGAAAATAAAAAGAAGAAAAGTTGTAGGGCATTGACAGAAAAATAGTGTAAAAAAAATGCTATTCTAATGAAAATAATACATTTCAATTTATTCAACATTTAATTTTATATACATAATTTCATAATAAAAAAAAAGTGTTATTCATATATATTCTTTTTAACAATTTAAAATTCTCCTTTAACAATATCAATTACATCAATTACTTTTAAAAAAAATATTAGTAATTAAAAAATATTACGCATATCATTCTTCCGATACATAAAATGTGCAACGCACGTGCTTATTACACGTCCTGAATGCATATGAAGTCATTTGTGTAATTTCAAAACCTAGTAAGGTAGAAATTTTAAATTTGTAGCTAAAGATTGAAAAAAGAAACAAATTTTGCTAATTTAAAATCTATTGTTGTTTTTAAAAAAACAAATGGTGTTGAAGTATTTAAATATACGAATACATTTAGAGGGGTGATTGCCCATTTTGTTCAATTTGGTGGTGAGATGTAGTGAAGTCAATGTTACTTGTTGGAAAATGTGCAAAAATGACAATTGAATATGGTTAATAGAACATCAGTGAAAGAAATGGTAGGCTAATATTAGGAAGCAAGAATATATATATTATTATAGATAAGACGTCATGTATCATCTAACTTGTGCTAACCAATATATTATATACTATTTATAATAATTTCATTTTCCGTTGGTGCCAATTCTCCCATATTAAAGCTGCTATAGTTTGTCATTGACTAAGGCTCGAAGAAAATGTCCAGTCCTTGTACCATTTGGTGAAGATGCATCTGTCATAAAAAGAAGATTAGTATTTAGTATTGTAAAATTGTTTCAATCCACCCAAAAGTTTTGGTACACGTCATGTAGTAATCGCAAAAAAACTACAAAAAACAGTCTCAATAATGGATGTATACAAACCTTTTTTAGTATTGTTCTTCAAGTTAGCCAAAAGATAATTGTATTAAAATCAGAAAATTATATAAATATATGACATTAAATTGAGGTAACATACTCTTTTATATTGTAGGGAGATATGCATATGATAGGATCCTTGCTGTTATACTCACTGGCGGACCCGGGGGGTCCCGCAGGGTCAACGGACCCTCCATTTTTTTCAATTTTTTTTTGTTTTTTTTTAACCCCCACCCCCACCCCCAAAAAAATGAGTTTTAAAGAATTATGGCCAAACATAAGCGAAGCAATTGAATAAATTTAATTTGATGAATTTTCTCGATTAAATAATTTAAGTCATAAAGTGAGTTATATTTGTTTATTTAAATTTTATAATTAATTCACCCCCTTAGCCCTTATTTGAGGGGAATTAAAATTAAATTTTTTAGCAAATTTTGATAAAAGTCGATGAAATGTGTAGCTGAGAAGTTATGGGTATCATGAATATACGATTAAAATTAATTACTGACTTTGACATGAAATTAAAATACTAATTTTAATCCCTATCAAATATGGGCTAATGCATAACTTATTTTTTTTTCTATGATATATACAAGCACAATATATAAATATGACGGTTACAAAACAGTTGTATGTTCTCATTCGTGGAATTGCATTAACATGTTTGAAAATATGTATTTCGAACCAAATTTTAACTTACATAATAATTTATCTTGTACTAGCAACATATTTGGAATTCCACTTTCATAATGATTAAAATTACAAAAGGGGAGAATTTTAAAGACTAGTCTAGTATTTGAGTGATATTTTTAACATTAACTGTACAAGTTCTTTAATCATTATGAATGTTTGTACTACCCTGAGCTAAAAAAAAAATAATTTCGGGGGCGCTGCCCTCGAACCCCCGTGCTCCCCCCTCCTTTATCTTAATATATTTCATTTTAGAACCCCCCCAACTCTAACATCCTGGGTCCGCCTATAGTTATACTTCACATCCCTTATTACTATGAAGTGCTGCACCTCAGTTATTTAATAGGAAGAATAGTAAGTAGTTTGATGAATTGTAACTATCACAGATGAACAATGGATGATTGAAGTAATTTGTTATTGAAAAAGTGAATAAATAGAATTGGTAACAAATTCCATGGCTATTAGAAAGGTTGGTCTCTCCCCCTTTTTCCTAACAGGAAATAACTAATTGAATATGCCAAATTCCCCCTCTAACAACATTTTATAGGCAACCTATGTCATCCTATTTTCTACAATACCTTTGCCTCTAACTGAATTTGTTCTCACTAAATAAGTTTGTCACATTGATAGGAGTGTATCAGGATCTAAGTAGAAAGGTTAATTAAATTAACATGATTCTTTATAGAGATATATATTTAGTTAACATCATAAAAATAGGAAACATAATAGTTATGGTGTGATAAGAAATGAAATTTTTTTCGTGAAAGATCTTATCTTGTGCTAAATATCAAAAACTTACCCTCGGATACAGGTAAAATTCAGCATTTCACTCTTGTTTTGAAATGGAGAAAAGATTTTGGTTTAAACTTTAGATTTCACCACTGACTGAATTTTATAATATGTGTAACGATATTCTGAAGTGAAAGGCATTTGGAATTAGATAAGAAGATCAGTTAGTTAAACCAAAAAAGTGCCTGAAGCCCAAACATTCATGTCAAACCCCTATTTTCAGCTTTTAAAAGAAGATGGGAATTGTGTAACTGTCTTTTTCAAGATTTGCATTCTACTTTTCAGCAGAATAGTCTTCTAACAGGAAATAATTCGTTATATCAACCTTACAAGTGAAATTTTTAGAAGGAATGAAAGGAAACCTACATAGAAACAATTTACTAATGAGAATCTTCTCTTTTAAAACACAACATTGTCACACCTAGTCAAAGTAGACATAGTGATAAGTGCATTTTACACACTTATTTAGACCACAAAACATGGTCAATTGTGAACGTATATATTGAAATATGGCTTAATTCAATACAATTTATGTTTGTAGGACGACATTGATGGATATAACGAGAAGCATGTGAAAACGAGCAAAAAAAGATCAAAACGGAAGAAAATGAAAGTTCAAGGACTAACGTGCAATTATTCAAAAGTTGTGTCGACCCAAACGATGAAGATTTGAGAGTACTAGGAGTCAATTGGTTGAAAGAAGACATCAAAGGGATGGAGTGTCGTCAAAGTATGATCACATATCAATTTCTAATCGAAAAGTTATGCACCGATTTTTAGCATCACATTGAGACTAATTTTTGACATGGTAAAAGATCGAATTGGAAGATTATTTCTGAATCAAAGTTGTAGATCTTTGAGGTATATTTCCAATGCACTTTGAATCACTTCAATCGGATATCAGTAGAGAACGTTATGATCAAAATACCGAAAACTATCCAACGAAGAAAAAAGTTGTTCCAAGCGGTCGCTTGGAACAAATCCCAAGCGGTCGCCCAAGTACATTTAGGGAATCTAGGAGGCAAATTTTACAAACCAAGCGGTCGCTTGACTTATAACCAAGCGGTCGCTTAGTTCATTTCTTACCCGAAAATTCTGGTTTCCTTTTTTAAGTTAAACACCTATGGAAACTCGATCTTGGACTTCTTTATAACCCTAAACTCGACCAGAAACGGGGGTTACACATTATTCTACCATTGTTGACATATTGAAGAGCAAGAAGAAGGTGAAGAACGAGAAGATTAATTCCAAGATTCGAGATTTCACTTCAAGATTCAATAGGGTGATGTCTTCTTCAATTTATTTTCTTTCTACTCTTAGTTTTCTTAGTTTTATCATGCTAGGCTAGTTATTTAAGTGCTAGGTGAACAATGAACCATGTAACTTGATATTTTAATTCCTAGTTTTATATATTTGACGTTAAAACGCGTTTTGGATTGATGAATGATTTATACACATTAATTTGAGTCTACAATTATTATGCATGTGATTGTATGATTTATTGTGGTTTATTTAATCCATTCGAAAGAGGATAACTAGATTAGACAAAGTATAAATCTCGTAGGGTCTGATAGGGGGTAGAGATATACCGCTATGTTTTACGTGAATCTCTAAGTATTCATAGAACTCCATGCATTTTTGCATATTTGCTCCAGTCATAGAGATATAGTCGGTGTCGTATATGAAAATAGGTTCAAGCTTAATCGAAAGAGAGTCTTGAATAAAATAGGAACATTGATTCATCATAATTCAAACGTGTTGTCAAATTGTAGAACTAGGGTTGAAATAGATTATTACATGTGGATTCGCGAACCTAATACGTTTTTTATTTGATTGTTAAGACATCTTGCATTTAGTTATATTATTGCACGTAGTGAAATTTGCATTCATTTAGTTACTTTATTACTTGAAACGAACCGTACACTTGCGGTACTATAAGTCAAACACATTTTCACGTGTCACATAGCGCTCGGTGAAGAAGATGTATAGACACACTTGATTCTACTCAACACTTACTTGAACGAATGTAGTCTCTCGGTTTCCTTTGGAGTTTCTTCCACTATGTATCTACTTAGTTTTCGACCTGAGGTTTTCATGCAAATTGCAAGAGGGTTTAGCATAAAATTAGATAATCACTAGAAGTAACTACTGAATATTCGATATATTCGGCCAGGAAGAAAATAAAAAGGAGAAGAAAATAATTATTGAGAACTTATTTGTAATGTCAATTGATATTTTTTATGATAAGTTGGGGAACTATGTGGAGCATGTCCTTGTATTCTATTGAGAGTATATATGAGAATGTCTCACTTGGTTCAAAACTATTTAAATTTGTAAATTTACACAAGTGAACTTTAATATTAAATAGAAGTTAATAAATATAAATTATTAAACTTACAAGTCCACTTTCTCACCAAAGAATGATAGGCCGTGACTTATTTAGATGATGGCACCTAAATAGACTCCTATAGTACCATCAGGGCATGAGAGTCTTTGTTATATACATTGCATATAAGCTCGAATACTCATATGGATGCTCGTCTGAATTTACAAGAACTAAGTTCAAGAACGAATTTATATCAACAACATTTGTTGCATATTAAAATAGATTAGCTCTATTATTGCAATTGATGTTGGTGATAAAGGTTTTTGAGTCATTTTTTATCTGTCAATGCAAAGAGGAAAATATTTTTCAATCTAATGACAAGAGATCTATGGCTGAGAGGTTTGCATTTTAATCAACCTCTAAATCTAACAAGAAATATATTACAACAAAAATAAATTCTCTGCAGGCAAATTAAAACCATGTAAACAAGGTAAGCATTATATATTTTGTTTTAAACACACGATATAATACTTTCAATATTGCCATAACCATCTTTCAAAGTTTGATATTATTATTCATCAACGTTGAAATTTTTTCTAACTTTTCTATTCTAATTAGGGATTATAACACCTTTTGTCAATTCATATGGTATCTTTTTGATCTTACCATAAATAAGCTGCTGAAGTATTTCTCTATCGATGTGTAATCTCATTGTGTAGAAGAATTTCCTTTGGTTTAGATGTTTAATGCAGTTGACCTGGTTTTTAATAGATTAGCTCGGTTTAAATGTACTTCTATTCTCCCTCATATCAAAGATAACTATGCAATTTCTCATATCTTTGAGCTCGGGACTTCCAAATCATCCTTTTAACTTCCAATTTAGCAAGTGTCACATTCTGACAATAATGAAATTAAATAGAACCCAAGTAATTAAAACATGGCATGAATAATTCAGAAAGAATAAGATTACCTAAAATAGCTTAAAACATCGAGAATCTAAGAAGTTAAATCATTAATAGAAGGCATCGGATTTCAGAACATAGTACTGCAGCCCCCAAGTGCAAAAGCTCATATGAACTCCTAGAAGAAACTGAATGTGAGTTACATGATAAAAACTGTTGGGTTTTGATACCCAATAAATCCCCCGGGCAATGATGTTAACTCGGTTATTATTTCAGTCGGCTTTAGCCAAATGACTGAACGTTAAATCAACACCACGGATGAAATGCCCCGACCCCAGAGATATAACGGGCCATTGGAAGCAGCCTAATTAATTAGTGTTGCTCATGGCCCGAGCTTCTTTCAGTTGGACGGTTATTCAATTGGAGGCCCACCTATCTATTTGCTAGCCTACCTTGAATCTCCACCTTGATGCCCAATAAACCTGCAAGCAATCAAAACACACAGTTCATACTTGCTTAATCAAACAAACGGTAAAATTGGGATCACAGACCTTACCTCGTGTTTCCAACTTGAAACACATACCATACCTGCTCCATATACTCACCAGGGCTAAGGTCAAAGAAACACCCAAGTAGAAGCAGATAATCACAGTGACAGTCAAGAGCAAATAAAACATGCGATGCCGATATACTATAGGATAACACATAGATCTTTTCCAAATACGTTCACACAGAACAACAGATTAACACCCAGTTAATCAACGGGTCAACACACAGTTAACACATATGCAACAAATGCATAAATGACCCCACGAAAAGATCTCTCCACACTTATCCTATCCCATTCCGTGTTACTCTCACCTCGAGAACACATATCTCCACTCATCGCTCCACCATGCTCACTAGACTAATCACTCAACTCATGTATAACTGGTAAGTCACAATAGATCCTAAGTTCTTGGGATAATCCTTTATCACCTCATCACTTCTCCCAAACTACGTGGATAATGGGGCTCCACCTAACAGAAGTGATAAAAGTGTCCTCTCTCACACTCCACTTGATCAGGGTCTCTTTCTGATAAAGGATTCCAGACATTTGATCACATCTCCACTCGTGATCCAAATGTCACACTACACATCCCCCGGTACAAACCACAATGTACCCCTAGGCATCTATACTCCACCTCACCAATAGGCATCCAACACACACGCACTTACTGCTAATGCATCACAAACTCACTATGCATGCAAACAAATACACTAAGTATTCGAGTCACATTGATTCATGCAATTACACACATCAAACACATTGAAAGTGTAACATACAGCATGCGACAGAATCAACCACTCACACACATGCAGAAAGGATTACACACAGATGCAATGCAGTAACTAGATTTACACTTAATAAACCTCACTAGGGTCATCACTCGACCCCATAGCCACATTCGCCTCATCTCTCATCCTACCCCTCTGCTTATCCTTATTTTTAGGACAGTCCCTAATAAAGTGCCCAGTTCTACCACAACTAAAGCACCTTCTAACACTAGATTTGCCCAATCCCTTGCCCTTCTTCTTATAATCCTCATCACTCGAGTCACTACTCGAATCACTATTGTCTTGTGCTCTACCCAAATTCATTTGCTTAAATTTCATCCTATTTCTCATCATAAGCAACTCACCACTCTTCTTATCATGTTTTTCAGCTTTAAGCTCCATCTCTTTACTTCTAAGTGAGTCCATGACAATTTCAGGTGTTAAAGTGTCCTACCATACCATACTTAATAGCATTTTTGACTTCCCTATATGAATCAGGCATAGAGTTAAGCAAAATTATAGCCTTATAAGTCTCAGACACCTTCTCGTCACAATTAGCAATGTCTTGAACAAGTTTATTAAAAACATCTAAATTGTCGTCAAGATCCTTTGAAGGATCCATTTTAAAACTGAAAAAGCGTTCAAGTAAGTAAAGCTTATTCGGGGTAGACTTAAGCAAATACAGTTCTTCCAATTTTTCCCAAAGTTCTTTGGTGGTTTTCAGTTTACCCACCTTTCTTAAAACAGCATCAGACAAATGTAAAATTATTGAGGTATAAGCAAGCTCATCGGCTTCTTCTTTTTGATCTTTTGAAAAATCAGCTGAAAATTTGCCATCAATGGCTTTTGAAACCTTTTGTTGGACCAAAATACCCCTCATCTTTTGTTGCCAGATTGAAAAATCACCTTTTCCGTTAAAAATCCCCAAATCAAAGTTGTGACTTGTCATTTTATGAAATAATAAAAACACAGGATCACAATCACAGAGACAAATCACACAAAGTAGTCCTAGGGTCACAGACAATATACGCCGTTCTAGATTCCCAGGGTTTCGTAAGACTCGCGAAGTCTCAGATCAAGGGAATGTTCGAACAGGTAAGGTCTAGGTATTCTAACGAAAATAACAACGCAGCGGAATAGACAATGTAACAAAACGGGTATAACCAATCACAGAAGATTCCAAAACCGCGACAACTATATCACACAGCACAATAAGCCAATTCTATCAAAAGTTAAGATACACAATCGTCAAGTAAGGGCAAGTAATCCTAAAATCTAGCACAAGCAATGGTTACCAAGCAATGGCAACCCCCAATCCTAATGATTACCCCACACGATGATCTGCTAGTGCGATAATGTAAAGGATTCAGCCAATTTACCAGAGCGGACGTTTCTGAGTCCGTAATTTACGAGAGATGCGAATTTGCTGCCTTAGGGCCACCACTATTCGCCCTAGAGGTTCAGCAAATGTATCAACGCAATCAGCAACTAATGCAGACTGCAATGCACGCGACTATCCATCAGGGGCAAAATCGTCCAACTTTTCCTGTGTAACCTGAAACACTAAACAGAGATTATCAGTACGTTCAGGAGATTAAAATGAGTATTCTGCCTGAAGAAAGATCACCGAAAAACGCAGCCACGCGCCGCCGCCGGAGCTGTCGTCGAAAAAACGCGCTCCACCACCTGGAGCGCCGCCGCCTACAGAGTCCGAATATGGGCTCAGAAATCCCGGGCGGTCACTGGTTTGGCCGGAATTGCACGATTTCCGGCTCGGTCAAGTTGGGGAATCGCGTCTCCTTCGCGATTTTGGTCGGATTTTTCTGCAAATCTCCAACCTAGGGAGCACGCCCAGCACCTGTAGAGTCCAATTCCGGCCTTAGAAATTCTGGGCAGTCACTGGTTTGGCCGGAAACTGGGATTGCAGGTTCGGCCCTCGCGACCCGCCGACTTCCCCCTTCTCTTTTTGTCGATTTCTGGCCGGGAAACACCTCCCACGTTCTGATACCAGATGTTGGGTGAAGAATCGACCACCACGCAGGTGAACCCAGGCTCAGTTCCGATCAACACCACGAAGAATCACCAAACTCGACCCCTTCGATGTTTTCTTCAATTGGTAGCCCTTCAATAGTACCCACTCACACAAACCACACATGAATGATCACAAAGAGAGGAGGGTAATATCTGTAGCACAAAGCAGGAGCAACAAACCAAGAAGAACTCACGTAGAGAGAAGGCAGAGAGTTGGAGGCTAAAGAGAGAGGCGAGAATGGCGTGTGTTCTCACAAAGGGAGGAGAGTCCAACTATATATAGCTCACGTCCACAAAGGTAAGTTAGGTATAGGTTAATTGTTAATTGGTCCAATTAACAATTAAGGTAGGCTAGCAAATAGATAGGTGGGCCTCCAATTGAATAACCGTCCAACTGAAAGAATCTCGGGCCATGAGCAACTAATTAATTAGGCTGCTTCCAATGGCCCGTTATATCTCTGGGGTCGGGGCATTTCATCCGTGGTGTTGATTTAACGTTCAGTCATTTGGCTAAAGCCGACTGAAATAATAACCGAGTTAACATCATCGCCCGGGGGATTTATTGGGTATCAAAACCCAACAAAAACAAATGTAATATTGTTAGTAAAGAACTATTGGAGAAACTACTTTTTTTAAAAAGCAATAAGAAATTGACTTGATGGCAAATGGATGTCCAGAAAGAAAAATATTAAATAAAATGTGATAGAAAATCTGGTTTGCATTCAAAATAGAAGTTGATATATTGTAGAACTTAATATATGAATTAAATGTAGTTGATACCATATACTCAGCCAGATGGTTAATTTACATGCACAATGGACTTTGGAGCATGAAGAACTAACAATTTTCATGGAAGATGTAACTGAAAATGATCAAGTTAGATTTCTATGATTTGCGTAAAATAAAAGTAAGTACTTTGTTGACAAATAATACATCCTTCCATAAACTGTCTTTCTGAATTTGATCTTTTCCACAGACACGTGCTCGTGCTCGTGACACAGACACATAGAAAGAGTGATAGATGAAAGTGAAAAGAAGCACCTACCAAAGGTTGTGAAGTTCCATAGAGTCTTCATTTTGAATACGTAATATTAGTTTGTACTTCTTTCCACCCTGTGATCTTAGAATATTTCTGTCATTCTATTATGATTTTACTAAGCCCTCGTTTGGTCCGCATTACAGTACATTACATTAAATTTTTCTTTCTTTTCATTACAACCACACATTCATCAAATAAAATAATATTACATACAAATCTAAAACTTTTCATTACTTTTTCACCACACATTCTCTCATCAATCACTATTCCAAACATTTTCAACCACCAAAAATGCAAATAATAGGGCTCAAACAGGTTTTATTCACATCCAGATCCATTTGGAACGATAATAAGAAATAATAAAATTAGCATATGTCAAATATGGTAGCTTATTTTGAATCATATGGTTTACTTTTTTATTATGCTTAATTTAATTTTTGACAAACCAAAGTATTGTAAAACATAAAAAGATGTGTATGAAACATTTTACTTTTCTAAATGTACAAGTGAAAGAATTTCTTTATATACAACGTTTTTAGTGCACATGTCATGTAAATGTTCCACTTCTGATGGTTTTAAAAGAACTTTTATAGACATGCTAGTTTTTGCGCAAGGTAATGCCACATAAAGTTGACCATGACAAAAAATAGGTTTTGGAAGATATAGACCAACAAAATCAAGTATTTGACTTTGTGCTTTATTTACAGTCATTGCAAAAAACGGTCTAATTGGAAATTGAGTTCGTTTAAATGGAATTGATGTTTGATCACTTTCAAGAGGTATGAAAGGGATTCTTGGTAAGAAAACATATCTGCCACAATATTCACCAATAGCAATTTCAGCTAGAATTACATTTTTCTCAAATTTTCTACAAATAAGACGTGTCCCATTAAATAACCCTTCAGAAGGATTTATATTTCGTAACAACATTACACGATAATTTACCTTGAGGTTTAGTTCATGTAGCGGTATACCATTTAAAGTTAAACTATTCAACAAATCTTCCGATAGACTTTGTTCTGATTGGTCGATTGCTTCATCAAAACTATAGTATGTACAAATTTCATCGAGGATTTGTTATAGTAAAATTCTATTAATATGATCAACACATTCATTTTTGGGTGTAAGAATAACTCGATTAACCATCATATGTAAATTATCTGCATATGCTTCTATATTTGGAAAGACGTGATGTATCAAATTTTTTAAAGATATAATTTCATCTTCGAACGGTAAAATTATACTTTTCAAAAGTGTAATGCATTTAAAATCATGTTCATCTTCTGCTCCAATTCTAAGTAAGTAATCACAAAATGCAGGATCTAATTTTGCCCTCATATTTTGAACTAATGGTAAATGCAAATATAATGGACACAGGTCAGAGGTAACTAAGCTTGCTTTTATTATGTCTTCTTTTTTCCCTTTTGCTACGACTGGAAGAATTTGACGGAAATATCCACCAAGAATTATATCTGTAAGCATTTTGTCTACAACTTCAATAGCACAATGGTTTACCATAGGTACTTCATCCCAAATTATTAACCTAGACATTTTCAACAAAGTTTCCAATGCTGATTGCTTGCTAACAGAACATACAATATCACCTATTGTTTCCGAAAGGAATTTTAAATCTCGAATGGGCTGTTCGACCTCCAGGTAATAGAGATGCGGATACTCCAGAAGATGTAGTTTCTAAGGAAATTAAATTTTGAGATCTTACACCAACTAACAGTGCTTTATATAAAAAAGTTTTGCATGTTCCACCTAGACCATCAATGAAGAAAGTACCTACCGATTTGGATTTTACTCTTTCCATGATTGTATCATATGCAAACCATTGTTCATTATTTAAAGTTGTTGTACAACCATACATTCCTTCAATATCCAAATTTGTTGTTTCTTCTATAACCATTCTTCTCAACCTTTCATTTTGATCTATATTTACATCAAAAGATACCACCCTATAGTCATTTATGTTTTTACCTAACGGTTCTAAAATAGAACTAATATCAAGTTTGAACTCAGCAACCTCTGTATGTATATTTTTATGCACATAATCATCGATCATATAAATCTTGAATTTATCCCATAGTGACTTTGGATTATTAGGATTGCAAAGCGCAAGAAGTGTAGCAAAGAGACGCCTTAAAGAAATAGGCATTTCATAAATAATAGCTTCAGATAGACTTTCTTCGCAATTGTTATCTCTACTCAACAAACCATGTAGAAGAGCTGCTTCTCGATATGTTGTAATAGTTATCCCATTTAAACTTCGAAGATTGTTAAAAGATGTTGGACCTCGAATATGATTAAGAAGCACACACAAGAAATACCGTTCTTCTTCAGATGGATTTACTGTAACAACACGTCCTATAACAATTTCTCTCTTTCTAGGAGTCCAAATCTTTTGCTTTGTATTCCAAACAAAATGTGATAAAAAATCTTGATATAAATGTGTACTAGCAAATTCATTTGCTTCATTGATTCGAAAGAATTCAGTCAACATAATTCTCATCGTATTTTCTTTTTCAATAGCAGTAGATAAATCATCATGTTCATTGTATGTTACTTCTTGTTGATTTTCAGTATGGAGTTGTAGGGAATAGACAACTGGAAAAATTTCTGACATACTAAAAGAAAAGATCATTCAGATAGCTTTAGGTGGAGATATCCATCTAGTAGATTGGTAAGCAGAAATTTCATCAATTTCTTGATGTAATTCGTTTGTGTTAACAGAGAAATTAATACGATCACGTCCTTTGTACACATATTTGTATAAATATTTTACAGTTTTTATAGATGAACATACTTCAACAATAATATGGCCATCGAATTTTACACTTAAATAAGGATTATAAGGAACAACCCATCGATTGTCTAACATTTGGCCTCTAACTTTAACAAAAATACCATTATTACGATGTCTATACGATGGGTATGAATTATTACCAAATATAGTAGCATTACTATAATTCCTAGGATATTTGTTTTTAAAACCTTTATTTTTATCCATACATAAATTCTTAGGATTAAGGTATCCACAAAGACCATGCATATTATGTTTAACAATAACAGAATGAAGATGAGAATATATATTTTTGTGAGGTATTTCACATACCACTATTTTATCAACTTCTTTGGCACAAGAAATTTTATTATTGCAGTTGAAAATTAATAGTAGATGTGCACGAGGAAGTCCTCTTTTCTGAAATTCAATAACATATATGTGAGCAACAAAAGGGCCTAAGATTTTTTTCTTGTACAAATCATTTTTTAGCTCTCCTAATTTTGCTTTAAATATTCGAGCAATAACATCTGGACGATTTTAAACATAATCATTATGGTTAAGTTCTTGCTTAATCTCTGGCCAATTTGGATTAAATGTCATAGTCAGAAATACATCTGGTTTTCCATAATTTTGCACAATAGACATTCCATCTATGTATCTCTTTAACATATCTCTAGGCCCACATGTAAAGGATTGTGGTAAAACAAACTTTCTTCCGATTTTATATCCCATTGTTTCCCCATTTTGAATACTATATCTATAATACCTTGATATAGTTCAGCACAAATTTATTTTTGGCTATTACAAAAATAGTCTAACATAGCAGTTTCAATTTTCACATACATATCTACAATATATTGTTGAAACAGTCTGCCAGCATGAAGTAATATAAACTTATTTGAAGGCCTGATTTGTAGTTTCACCAAATGAATTGTACAACTTGTTTACTTCTAAAGAACCTGCATGTATGTATTTCAAAAAAATTGTAAGGGGATATAATAACAATTGCTTTTACTTCATTTGGTGTAAAATCTGATAAAGAACTATTTACAACATATAAAGGTATTTATACATTTGGAGTTCAAGGACAAGTATAGCATTATATAAATCAACTTATACCACAGGATAATATGCCATCTTATATGCAGCTGTATTTTTATGATACAGATAATGAAGTTGAGAATCGTATGAACATTTCAAAGAACTTTGTTGAATCTATTTTAGTTACTTTAATTAAAATTCTGAAATTGAATCCATATAGTAAATTCTTCAGATCTTTAAGTCTTTAAGTCATATGCCTAATTTGCAAGATCATCGAATACATATAAGATATGATCCAAGCCTTGATCAAAGAGTTTATAATACTCGGACATCATTCCAAGTGGCTGCTGTATGGGTCGAAGATAATGGAAAGACAAATACTCATGTGCGTGATATTACAATATATGGTCATTGTGGCGAATCACATAAAGTACATTATTACTATGGCTGTTATGATCCTTTGCAATATCCTTTGCTTTTTCCATATGGCGAACCTGGTTGGCATGAAAGCATTAAAAGGTGCAGAAACATACACTTTGAACCTCAACGTCTACCTAATTTCATCGCTTTTCCCAACCTGATTGCTTCAGATTCTAAACTTATTCAAAAAGAAGATGAAGATGGAGCGAAGACAAGTACTCAAGTCTTTTGCCGAGAATATTATTCATATAAAATTTTATACAGGCAAAGGAAAAAAATTTAGTTAAAAGACACTTTTGGATAATATTTGACTTGTTGAGAAGCTGATGAGAAATTATCACTTCGACATATGAAGAACTTATTTGTAAATAGTGAATTAAAAAAAAACTAACTAAAAACAATACATAACACTAACATGAAAGGAATTATGAAAAATGAAACAATTATGAATTTGACATACCTTAGTTATGCGCAAGATTCGTTCAAGATTCGAAGCTCAAGCTGAAATCACGAGACATAGAGAGCTGAAGTTGAATGAACGAATTGGAAAAATAAGCCTCAAATGCAACAACTATGAAATCGACATACTAGATTCCATTCAGGTTCCAATTTTTGGATCTCTTGATGAGTTGAAATCAAATTACAAATCAAACAACTATAAATTCGAAGAGAAGGTAAAAAATACACGACAACAACATAAACTCCAAAAAGTGATGAGAAAAGGGTAGTAGAACTCCCAGGATATAATTAAACAAGAAAAGATTCATATATAACTCATACAATTGACAATAAATTCATTTTCATATATGTGTATATATATATATATATATATTTCCATGCAGAAGTTGGCACGAGAAGATGGAGAAAATAGAGAAGATAGAGAAGAAAGATGGATGGTTTCGGTTTCTAGGTAGTTGAGAAGGTGGAGAAAATAGAAAAGATAGAAAAGCAAGAGGATCTTCGATTGCAAGTAATAAGATATTTTGTCAGGAGATAAGGCTGAATTTACAGTATATATTTTGAGATATTTTGTGAATAGTGTAAATCTAGATATTTTAATGAATTAGCATGCGGAGAGACTCTCCGCACCGTACAGAGGGGGCATGAATATTTTTTTATATATGTATTCCATGTAAGAGGTAAGAAAAAAGAAAAAAAAAAAAAAAAGGAGATTGTGGAGCTCCGCCTTACGACCTCCACACCGTGCGGAGCTCCGCACTACCTCATATTTTTTTTTGTTTTTCTTTTTTGCGTTGGGAAAAATGAAATGGAAGAAATAAATTGCCAAGACATAATTTTTTTTCAATGTTTTGTGAAAAATGAAATGGAAGAATTAAATTTTTCGTCATTTTTGGGGGTCATTTTTCCGTTGGGAAAAATTAGATGGAAGAATTAAATTGTCAAGAAGACAATTATTTTTTTCAATGTTTTGGAAAAAATTAAATCGAAGAATTAAATTGGGCATCATTTTTTTCAGTGTTGACGATAAAGAAGCCTCTTTTATTTTCATACACATAGTGTGCCTCAATTTGTCAACAATAGGAGCAAGATATTTTGTCAATAGTAAAATAAGCTGTTCAATGAATAGTAGTGTGAAACGGAGGTTTCACAAATGAACAGTGCAGGGCTGAGAAGACTCTTTTAAGTTAAAGGGTATTTTCAATGTTTTGTAAAAATGAAATCGAAGAATTAAATTTTTTCGTCATTTTTGGGCGTCACTTTTGCTTTGGGAAAAATTAAATGGAAGAATTAAATGGCCAAGAAGACATAATTATTTTTTTCAATGTTTTTGAAAAAAATAAATCGAAGAATTAAATTGGGCATCATTTTTTTTTTTCAATGTTCACGACAAAGAAGCCTCTTTTATTTCATACATATAGAGTGCAGGCTCAATTTGTCAACAATAGAAGTAGGATATTTTGTCAACAGTAAAATAATCTGTTCAATGAATAGTAGTGTGAAACGGAGGTTTCACAAATGAACAGTGCAGGGCTGAGAAGACTCTTTTAAGTTAAAGGGTATTTTCAATGTTTTGTAAAAATGAAATCGAAGAATTAAATTTTTCGTCATTTTTGCTTTGGGAAAAATTAAATGGAAGAATTAAATGGCCAATAAGACATAATTATTTTTTTCAATGTTTTTGAAAAAAATAAATCAAAGAATTAAATTGGACATTATTTTTTTTTTTCAATGTTCACGACAAAGAAGCCTCTTTTATTTCATACATATAGAGTGCAGGCTCAATTTGTCAACAATAGAAGTAGGATATTTTGTCAACAGTAAAATAAACTGTTCAATTAATAGTAGTGTGAAACGGAGGTTTCACAGATGAACAGTGCAGGGCTGGACTCTTTTAAGTTAAAGGGTAGACATGGTTTCCTAGTGATAAATTTAAATTAGAAAAGAAAAAAAAAATTATAATCTGTTCATTATTTAAAAACTATTTATACATGTAGACAATTTGTGTTTGGCAGTGAATAAAATAAGTAAATTGCTCACCAATTTTAAGACATGTTTGTTTCAACCTTTTCAACATATAAAGACATTTTGCCCGTGTTTGATCCCCATTTTATCACAAATTTATTTTTTCAAAATCCATTTTCAACTACACATTCTTTAATAAAATAATTCTACACGTAAATCAAGTTTTTTTTTTTTTTTTTTTTTTCTTATTTCTAATCAAACATTCTAAAAAAAGTACTATTTTAAAATACAATGTTTTTTTTCCAAAAAATGAGGTTCATTATGTTTAGTCTTTCTTGCCTGACTTTAATGTCCCGCATGTCATTTTGCGAGTATCTTAGTGTCCCGCATGTCATTTTGCGAGTATCTTAGCCTTAGTTTTGAAAATAAAATATTTTTTTAATTAGTGATTTTTTGGAGAATATGTAATTAAAAATAAGAAAAAAATTTTGAGAGTACGTGTAATATTGTTTTATGGAAGAATCTATGGTTGAAAATGAATTATCGAAAAATGTATTATATGAAAAATGGAGCCCAAATACTTCATCTGAACCTTGTTTGGCCATCATTCTTTTGGGAAAATAGAGATTTGAATAGTAATTTTTACGAGAATGTGTAGTTAAAAAAAGGAAAAAATTTGGGTTACTTACAGAATATTTTATTATGTGAATGCCTGATTGAAAATGAATATGTATAAAATAAAAATAAAAACAAAAATAAAAACCTTGCAAATAATGGTTTATCAAATAGGGGCTAAATCACAAATAAATTTGATGCATATGAAATTAAATTAGTCTTCACTCAATATTTAAACTATTTATTTTTTTGTCCCGCAAATGATAATTCTAAATGGTGTTATGATGGAATTCTATTTAATCGACTTAACAAATGATAATTTTAAATGTTCTGATGGAATTCTCTTTAATCAACTTAATATTACCATAACAATGAATGACGAGTTAGTTGCAATTTTCTTTTATTAATCAATTCGTAGACTTTTGATTGAATCAGATTCCAAATAACAATGGCTCATTGCATTCAAATTGGATGGACGATACACTAAGTGAACTCACAATGTTAATGTTGTTCTTTCCTGCAATCTATTTGGCAGGTGCACTTTTTTTATTTTATTGAATGTGGTTATACGTGTAGATTTCATAATTATTAATCGAGTTTTTGTGGGATAATATCACAAGTTATTAAAGTACGTGGAAATTTTCAAATTGATTCATAAAGTATTTTTCTGACTTATGCAGTCAATAAAGTGAAATGAAACTAGGGTGAAAGTTCAATGACTTGACTGCAACTAGGATGATGAAAGCTCAGTGAACTCCACTGAAATTAAACCAATTTAACCATATGCTATTTCGTTACTTGCATAAACTGTACGTCTCGCATTTATCTCAAAGTTTACCTAAAAGAAATAGCAAACTTGAAGGCATTATATAATCAAACCCAGTACATATGAAATTTTACTAGAATGATACAAACAGGTACGAAAAATGATCGAGCAATCATTATGCTGCATCTTTACAGTTATGAAATGACTATGATTCATGTCGCAAGTTGTAGATGGAATGTAAGAATCAGAATTCAGGCACAGGTTGGTCCTCGTCTGATGGTTCTGCCAAAATCCAATCTCCATTTCCATTAAGAACCATTCCTTTATTCTTCTCAACCCACCATGATTCTGGAATAAAATACTCATCCTTGAGAGCACCACAACACTTGTTGATCAAAGCCAAGCTCCGCTTCACCTTCAATTCAAATTCTCCATCAGCTCCATTCCAACCAGCCACCACGTGTAAATTGGCCTCCAAATTATGCCAGTCAAAAAGTTGTTTCGAGTCTTTCAAGTTCGGGGATTTTCTGGTGTCAATTTGTAGCTCGATACCTGTGTCTGAATATCCCAAAAACATTGGGTACTGTGGTATAAGATCAATCTTATTCCTGATGTGCAAAACTTTCAGATTCGAGAATTGATTCAATCTATCGTTGAAAGCTTTATTTCCCACTTTTGGAGAGCAAAAAACAATGGCAGATACAGGAATATCAGTAACTCCACTTTCCACAAGATCAAATGCAGATAAAGTAGTTAGACTTGCACCAAGACTGTGACCTGTGACTATTATGCTCAGATTCTCACTCTTATACTGGTTCCTAAGTTCTTTAATCTTTTCCAAAAGCTGAGTCCTTGCACTTTGTTTTGTGAAAGGTGAATTGGGATCAGTAGAAACATAGATTGTGAGCCAACCTTCCATGACTTTTGGCACGTTCTCATCATCTTTATAGCTGTCTTGAAAAGCTATGGGTTGTAACGATTGATCAAAGGACTCCGGAGTTAAATGGAAATCGTCTAGCCATTCATAAGCTCGTTTTGTACCGCGCCATACAATGTAAACTTCACGGCGGCCTAATCGTTGACTAACTTCATCGGTGGTGACGGCAATATAGCCAATCCAATTGGATTCCCTGTCCCATGGTTCACGTGATTTTGAGTGAAATAATTGAGCCTCGCCTTCACTAACCCGGGCCGTGGCATAGAGAAAGCTGTAGATTTGGAAATTGGATGCCGATTCCAGCATAACTTTCTGGAAGAAAGTGTTCTTTCCATACCTAGAGCAACCACAGTACTTGGAATTTTCGTCATCATTGAAGGCATCGTATGTGGCTTGACAGAAGTTGCCACACCGAAGGATGAATTTCCGGAGGCTGAGGTTTAAGGGCTCAAGGAGACCTTCCCAGTTGTTGCTTCCTAGCAGTTCAGCCCATGATGGTTGTGCAGCTTCAGTTTTTTCCATTGTTGTAAAGTGTAAGAATTTGAAAGACTTGGACACGAAATGAGTGTTATCTACGAGGGATATATAAAAGAATGCTGGAGGAATGAAAAACACATGGGTGATTTAACAAAGTACGGATGAAATGTAAAGAAAGCATTACAATACTACATTGGCTTGTTGAACTATGTTTTTTGTCTAACATTCAACTAAACCTTGACAATCTGTCAAAAAAATTAACTGTCAACCATTTCTGTACATATAGCAGGATTGTTTAACAAATGGTAGAAGAAATGGTCCAAATATAAGATAGTGGGAGGGAGAGATGTGACATGAGCACATCACCAAAATATCTGTGTAGAGAGGGCTTTTCAGATGTAGTAATAAGATAAATCAATTAACCAAACCATGGCAACAGATTTCATAGAAGGAAAAAGCTAAACGAACCAACTCAATGATTGATTTTTTGGTGACTGAGGACACGTGGTGCCCTTCTATTGGAGGGGGACTTCGGTCACCAAAATCGATTATTGAGTCGGTCACTGTAGCGGGGCTCTTTCATAGAATCACCTACATATGTGGAAATAATTAGTTGGTGCGATTTTTGCCTCAATTATGTGAACTTGAAACCGTACTATTTCTGCAAGATAAGTTTGGAAATTGTCAACACGCATAGAATAAGGGGAATATGCAGATATTTAAGTTTTTTTTGCTTAATTATGTACTATGTTACATGAGATAGCTAGGTTTGAATTGGAGTATCCTCAAGTCAGGAAAAAAAAAGGGTACAAATTTCAAGATCCTCTCATCTCCAAATTGTTGATTCGACAGTGTTTAATTATGTACATTTTTTAGGGATAGTGTTTTAATTAAAAATGTTCATATCTAGATATTTTCTTCTTATCATACACGTTTTATTTGAGGGAGATCCTGGACCAAATATCATCCTTTTCAGCCCCACAGTAAGAGAAATGAAATAAATTTCAATATTTCATTTTCCTTCTGTCCACGTACTGTTACCAGTATACGAAGATATTTGTAAGATAATAGAACATTAATAACACGAGATATATGATACTTGAATAGTATTTGGCTGTTATTCACCCTGGATTGATATTACACTAGTCCTGTGACAGGCGAAAATGTGTTCGATTTATAGTACCGCAAGTATACGGTTCGTTTCAAGTAATGAAATGAATTTTTAAGTCCAAGCATCGTTCTCACAGAGATTTAATAGTTTGACAGTACTTAATTCGACCTTAACCGAAACTAAAAACGTTTTTTGAGTTTTTGTAACTAAATGACAATAAAACTATGATCTACTTATGCAAAAGTGAATGAATTATCGACTTAAATGCAAAGTTTACTATGTGCAATAATATACTAAGTGCAAGTTTGAGATAATAATCAAATAAAAGACGTACTAGGTTCGCGAATCCCCATGCAACGATCCATTTCAACCATAATTCTACAATTTGACAACACGTTTAGATTGTGACGAATCAATGTTCCTACATTATTCAAAACTCTCTTTCGATTAAGTTTGAACCTATTTTCATTTACGACACCGACTATATCTCTATGACGGGAGCAAATATACAAAAATGCATGAAGATTTATGAACACTTAGAGATTCACGTAAAATATAGCGGTATATTTATATCCCCTATCGGACCCTACGATGATTTTATACATTGTCTAATTTATTTCTCCTCTTTCGAATGGATGAAAAAAAATCACAACAATCACATAATTATTGCGCATAATTATGTTATGGATAAAAAATAATGTATATAAATTATTCAATAAATTCAAAACGCGTTTTAAAATATCACATTACATGGTTCATCGTTCACCTAACACATTAAAATCTAGTCAGCATGATAAAACTAAGAAAACTAAGAAAAGAAAGAAAGCAAAATAAGAGAAGATATCACCCTATCAAAACTTGAAGTAAAATCTTGAATCTTAGAATCAATATTCTCTTTCTTCACCTTCTTCTTGCTTTTCAATATGTCAAAAGTATGTCAAAATATGCGTCCCCCCCTCCATTTCTGGTCGTGTTTAGAGTTAAAAATGAGTCCAAGATGTGTTTCCATAGGTGGTTGAATCAAATAAGGAAATTAGATTTTTTCGCGTAAAATACTACCATGCGACCGCATGGTTTCATTCAGATTTTCCCTGGAGTTCTCTGCCTTGGCCATGCGACCGCATGAAAATATTATACAAAAGATATCAGACATTTCAGTGGTCATGCATACCACCATGTATATAGTGTAAGTGATATATCTCAAGTTCAATTGATTTTTGGATGTAAACACTTTAATAGATGTATTTTATTTGTAACGAATCTATTATTTTAATTTTATTATTATTTTGATGAACTAAATTAATAGAGTCCGTAGATTCAAGATTTAATAACTTGTTAATCACAAGAAGACGTGATTGTGAGATACAACTGAATCTTGAATTATATGCAGTCATGAATAATAATGAGATATGGATATGCGTTATTGCATATGGATCAGCATGTGTAATGCTTCTCACTTATGAAGTGAGTAGTTGATCTCACAAGTTAAAATGTAGTGACATTTAAATGTACGCATGAATGTTTTCTTAAGATAACAAAACATTGAAGACCCACTACAAAGATTTCACATGGATATCTATCTTAGTGTCAACTGTCAATCTCTAATGTTCGGTAGTGAAATTGATCCTTCTACTTGATGTCTTCATAGTACCTTATATATGGACCGTCATACTTTAGTGATGTTAGATGTTGCTCGGTCAAAAGTCCTTAATACAGTATCATTCGGGTATAGCAAGAATTATATGAAGGTTGTGAATTATCAATAAAGACTCGTCACTTTTAGATAGCAAGAGATTTGAATTATGTTTCATCCGCTTAAGTTGATAGAGGAATCCTTGGCCAATGTGAGTTCATAAATCAAAGAGAGTTTCGAAGATAATTAACTTAAGAGCGGGATGAAAGATATGGTCGATTAAATCGAGATTGACACATCGTCATGTCTCATAATTGACGGGGTTATATTGACGAAACGATTATAATTTCTTGGTAATTGAATAAATCTGGTTTTGTCACACTAGCGTGACATTTTTTTGTCAAATATATTGCCGTGACAAGTTGCATACGTTATCGGGGACTACGAATGTGAATTAATGATCAATTAAAAGGAGAGTTTTAATTTTTCTTATTTTGATTAGATAAAAAAAAAAAAAAATCCGCTTCGTTCGATATTGTGATCGGACCCTAATGGATCATCCAAAAATGCGAGAACTATAATGATGAAATTAAGAGTTAACTTAATGACAATTGTAGAATATTTATTAATTTAATTAATAGAGTTGTTTATTTATGGGTCAAGAATGGCTACATCGCTTGATTTTCTACTAGTCTTTCGTACAGCTCATAAGTCTACTGAAATCTTCACTACAGATCCATTTGCTTCATTGGCCATGTTGTTGTATTCTGGCAGTAAGCCCTGATAGAAATAGTAGACATGAGCCTATTTAGGAACAATACGGTTGGGAGATTTTTGAAATAGATCCTCGAACCTTTCCCATAATTTTCTATAGCTCTCGAGTTCTCTTTGCTTGGATATTTGCATTTCATTTATGATCTAATGGACTCAAAAGAGTGGGAAGAATTTCATTGTGAACTTTTGCATTATGTTATTTTAAGATACGATGCTTCTGGTAGGTAGTAAATGAAGCCAATCTCTTATGCTATCCTTCAAGTTATGAAGGAATAAACGAATTTTAAAAGCATGTTGATATCCATTCATGAGTAAAGACCTCACATAGAAGTAGAAAAGTTCAAATGTGATCAAGTAGATTTTCGAGAACCTAATATCCTGATGATTTTGGAATAGATTGATGACATCTAGTCGAAGATGTTCGTTAGCTTATCGAAAAGGAGGGTATACGATGCTAGACCGAATAGGTGTTGGAATGAGGATCAAATAGTCCCTAATTAGCGTGACGTCTTTGCTGATAACCTCTATAACTGGCTGAGCTGGTGGTAACTTATTTTGATTTTGATTTTCGACCATTTATGTTTTTCTTTCCCTTTTCCTTGCTATCCTCTGTTTAAAGGCTCTTTCGATCTCAAGATCTAACTCTAGAAGCTCATGTTCATCGGAATCTTGAATAAAATGCTAAATAGTACCTGAAAATGATAGAACATAAGAGAGATCATATATGTGATGAATAACCAAAAGCAACAAAACCACTAGAATCCAATTACAAATCAAAAAATTCAGTTTAAAAATTTATCCATTGACAAGACACCAAAAAATTGTTCAGTGAAATCCCACAACCCTATGGGATCGTTGACAAGTATAATGTAGTGAAAAAGAGTATCATCCCATGAGGATTAAATAATATTAATCTATTATTACACTCGAATATAAACTGTAACATAAAAGAGTTGATTTGTCTGTATTTAAATTATTATCTAAGATTTTAATGAAATATGTATGATGATGAAGTGTTTGAATTTGAATCCACCTATCATCATCCTATTTTCAATTCTCAACCTATATTGTCTAGTTTGATTTATTTATTCTTGATCATTGATAATCCAATTTTATTCAACTTTCTCTCTTAAGGTAAGTAAAATGTATTTTAAATGAATTGTAATATCCTATCCCGATTTCATATGCAAAGTAATGCATTCAATTACATGATTAACTATTTGATTTCATACGCCATACATGGTATTCCTAAAATCTATTATCCGTATTTTGAAATTTCAAAGCTCTAAACATATTATAAACCTCCCGAAATTATAATAACCAGTTAATTATCTAAATGGTACGGAAGAATTTAAATAACTCAACAAGGCATACAAGATCAATTAAGAACAGAAATTGACTAAATTAATTGGTCTTTGAATTGAAAATAATCAAATAACAAGGTTTCATCTTCATCCCAACACAAAAACGTTTAGCATGTTTCTAGTAATAATTCACAAAGAAGATTGGAAAATGATTACCTTGAATGTAATAAGGAGATGTGAAATATATTTTTTATTCTTGATCTTCAATCACAAGTTTTGAGTCTTCAAGTTTTTTATGTTTCTTGCTTCAATCCTCTCGCTAGACATGTTCTCGATGGATTGGCGTCCCATAATTGCAAAATTTGTATGTTATATATGATATTAGAGACTCCCTTCTGTGTTTGTCCATATTATGTACTTGAGGAGGCAAAAACTAGGTCAAGAATCGTGTTCAAAATCCTTTCAAAAGAGTAGTAGCCAAAGAAGAAAACTAGCTCGCCTGGCCAAATTTACCTCATAAGATTAGGCTTGGGCGTGGTTTGGTTTGGGTTGGTTTCGATCCCAAACCAAACCCAAAACCAATTTAGTCGGTTTAGAAAAATTTCAACCCAAACCAATCCACTCTAACCCTTAAATCAAACCAAACCAAACCAAAAAGTTTGGTTTGGTTTGGTTTGTCGGTTTAAACTTTTAAATAATATTGCATTATAAAAAATAGAAAATCATGCAAAAAATAATATAGGTCATTCAATTTAACCACTCACATTAACATAATATAACCATGACTAAACCAAATCTTCATCAAGTTTTTTTTTTTTTTTTTTTTTTTCTTTCCTGAAATAAGCATAATCCAAAACAAATATTAAGAAAATAACTAGAACTAAGGATAATCCAAATTCCAAAGTCAAGACTAAGAAAATAAATATTATGTTACAAGAAAGAAACTCAAGCACAAAAAATGAATTTTGTTAGCATCTAATATCTAAAGATTCTAGACTCTAGGAAAATAAAATGTCGAGAAAAGTATAATCCAAATTTCAAAAGTTGTCCAACAAGCACATCCATCATTTTGAATCACCTTCACCTGCAATACGTGGTAACTTAAATTATATTTCAATGTAAAACTATGAATAAATGCGATGCAAAACAATAAAATTACCTTACGCAGACACTATCAATGAATTATTTATCTTTGACGTTGGAATCTTCATCCATTTTCGATGCTTCCGAAAGCTCTAAAATAAAATCATTCAATTAATAGTAAATGAAATTGAAACACCTGTCATTAACATACTTATAAAATAGTTAATTACCTTCGTCCAATTTATTATAATACTCCACATCCTCCATGTAAAATTTGTCTTCGCTTGGTGTAGATTTGAGCCAATTTTGAGTGCAAACTAAAACTTTAGAATTCTTCCACCCGTACTAAAAGTACTTTCTGAAGCAGTTCGGATGTATGAGATCATAGTTTTCACTTTTCACCATTAAACACAGCAGGTAAAGGTAGTGAAGATGAGCTTGAACCAGACATTTTAACTCTGAAATATCGTATATAACAATACCGGATTCAAAGAACTTACCGAATTTTATAACAGCTTACCGGATTTGATGAAATGGAACTTACCGAATATTAGAGGCAGATACCGGATATAGAAATACGGTATGTAATAGATACCGAATATTGAAATTACCGAATATTGAAGTACCAGATTTGAAGATATCATATTTGGAGATACCGGATATGAGTGGCTTACGGTATATCACCAATGCCTTACCGGATGTGAGAAGCTTACCGTATATTAACTTCTTCCTCTTCAGCTACTGGTTTCGAACTCTTCTTCCTCATCTGTCTTCCTGGTCCCTTTTTCAAAGATCCAAAAGCTCTGATACCACTTGTTAGCTCTATTCCAAGATGAGAATGAGCTTTTAACACTAACTTGCAATATCCTTTGCAAGATCAAAGATGGATCGATTTGATCCTTAGTTTGTTGAAGCTGAAACAATACAAACACATGAGGAGAAGAAAAGATTCTAGAAAGGAAAAATACTTTGAATGAACTGAGATTTTCTTGATTGATTTCATATATCGAGCCATGCAACTTGTATATATCAAGATACAAAGGAGATTACATTGGAATATAAAAATACAAAATGACATCATCAATAGTAAACAAAAGACAATTGATATAATTCAACTGTAGCAAAATACATAAAATAAGATCTGAAATAGACTTGGAAGTTTAAATGGGAGACTTCACGTCACCCTTCAATAGTTCTGGATAATAAGCGAGCTTGTTACCTGAGACCGGGGTGCATGGCTCAAAGCGACGCCATTTTCAAGGTGGTAAATCCAAATAATAACATATCATGGAAGAACAAATCAACTTGACAAAATAAAATAAAAGGGCTTAATGGGAAAAAAAAAAACCCCTATTAAACGTCTTGCGGAAGACCCCCGCACTTATTGAAAATCGCAGAAATCCCGTGTTTGAAACTTTTAGCACAGAATACAATATTTCAAATGCGAAAAACTCCTTACTATCTATTTCCGTTAATTTAACCATTAAAAACAGTAAAAATTATCAAAATTAAAAAGAAATAATTGCAATTATAGTCCCAAACTAATTATTTTTTTGTAAATTATACCCAAATTTTTATGTGTCTCTCACAATTTCAAACATTTAAAACTTTAGTTTTCACCCCCACCCCACCCCCTTCATCTTCTTTCCCTATTTCTGTTTTTCTTTAAATTTAATTAGATGAAAACTGGAGTTGAAGTTGTTAAATCAATGCTTGAAGCACACACGAGAGAAACTGAAGAAGAAAACTAGGGATAGAGTACGAAGGTTAGAATGTGCGAGAATGACGATAAATCAGATCAGAATGGGTCTTGCTCTTCTGGTACTAATGGTAAAGAACCTCAGGATGCAGATTATTCTCACTTGTCATCACTTAGCTATGAGTTCCTGGTTTTTGCTAGATTTTCAAGGTCAGAGTGCTGGAAATTAAGATTTGTGAATAAAAAGGTGTTTGGCTTTTTTAAAGAGTGGTGAGCTTTATAAGTTGGCCCAATTTTTTTTTTTTTTTTTTTAAAATGCGTGTTGAAATTATAGATTAATGGAGAATGTGTGATTAAAAAATATATATATATTGACTTGCATATAATTTTATTTTATTAAATAATGTGTTCATGAAAAAAAAAATAGAAAAATGTATTTTGAAACTAATGAGGATTAAGGGCTAGGGGAAGATTGGATTTAATGAATCTTCTGTTTTCATGTTGGCAATTGGGGAAAGCAGTTGATGGAAATTTAAGTCTCGAAGGAAGCTCCTAATTTTACGATCAGATTCTTGTTTTCGATTCCGACGGGAGAATTTCATTCTGATTGTGAGGCCCATCTGAGAGCCACTCAATTTTAGGAAACAATACATACCTAAGATTTTTAGTATCATCAATTCAATAATAAGGTAATAGGTTTCAAAATTTCAAAAATCAGGTTTCTATTAAATTTTATTTATGATTTAATTAAATATATAAAAGTCACAAATTTGTACAAATTGGTCACAAATACATTTATTGGTCACATATTATCAAATTGATTAATTACAAATTATCACGAACTCACAAATCAAATTTTTTATTGGTCACAAATTATTTCCGAAACCACGGATTGAAATTTTAATAGGTCACAATTTATTTTCAAGGTCACAAATCAAAATTTTAATAAGTCACAGATTAATTTCTTAGGTCACAATTAATTTCGAGGTTACAAATATGAATTTTAATAGGTCACAATTTCTCTCCGATGTCACAAATCAGAATTTAATAGGTCACAGACTAATTTATTAGTTAACAATTTATTGAATTTTATGGTCACAAATCGATCCGATCAAGATCCACCACCAATACTTGGTCACAAATCTGTGACCACTGACCTGCAACCGCCTCACCACCACAACCACCACAACCACAAACATCACCACCGACACCTACATCAACACATTGCAAATCTCCATCTCCATAGCATCAGCACAGTAAATGAACCACCAACACCTGCATCAACACCAGATCCACCGCCGCTGCCCCACCACACAACCTACCATCAACACCTGCATCACCACCAAATCCACAGTCGTTTCCCCACCACACAACCCACCAACACCTCACAAATCTGAAATCGTCATCGCCACAGAAACGCACCATCCCCACCACCACCAACAGACGCACCACCACTATTTTGCAATCCCTAACAACTACCGGCACCAAGCAACCTATACCACTAAACAACCCGCACCCAACCTGATGCGAACCCGGTTAGCACAAACACTATCGAACCCACAAGAGAATGAACCGGATCCCAAAAACGCCCAAATACGACCAAGGTTTAGGATTTAACCTCTAAACGTTGAACCAAACAATCGAAGGTATATTAAACCAACGACCTCTTGATCACAAAGCTTCGAAATCTCACCCGGATAGTTTTGGATTTTGAACCCAACAATATAAAACAAGTAACCCAAAGATAACAACGATACAATGAACCCCTTGCTCACAAATTGAAGAACCCACGACCCGATGTTTTGAACGCCACAAAAATTACTCATCTTTGATAAGTTCGATAAAGATTGTCCATCGAAGAACAAACGAGAAAAGCAAAGCTTTTATTTAATTCATATCAAAAAGTTCTTAAAAGTTCCTTACAATGAAGAATATAAATCCTATTTATACTAAAACAATAAATCCTAGAAAATATGGAAAATACGAAATTCTAAGAGTCCTAGAATATAGAAATTACCAAAAATAAAGAATTATAATCAAAATAAACATCTTGCCAAAAATAAGAAAATTCGCTGAAATTTATAACTAAGCGATTGCTTGGAAGACCACTTTGACAACCTGTGAGTTTCGGTATGGGCTTGAGCGGTCGCTTGCCTTTACTCCGAGCGGTCGCTTAGGTGACCCGGTTACTTCCTTCTTCGACCCTCCATTTTGTATTGATCCAATTGGTTTTCGACCTCGACCCCAACATAAAACTTGATCTTTGGCTTGTTGACTTCGACATTTTGGACTCCAAAGCTCGGCCAATAATTGTCTATCCCGGATCACATCATCCCCTCTCTCTTTGAAAGGATTCATCCTCGAATCCAAACCTTGAATGCTCAAATTGTAACCCTTGCCTCCAATCAATTCAAGCACATGGAATTGGTCCATCTCCCCTTGGATGCAATTTGGACCTCCTTTGATTTCGAACCTCGCCTCCTTTGAATGTAGACCCAATCACCTTCACATAAATCAAAATGTGCTCGCCTCGACTGCTTGATCTTGTAAGTGTGGAGTGCTCCAATAGCAACCTCATTTGATGAATAACCGTGTCTCCTCCTTGCTTTACTTGGCCCTAGCACTTGTGACAATGACAGTTCCAGTGTGTCAACGTTGTCCCTCAATTCATGTTTTTCAGTCAACCCTCTGCAAATGAAGTTCTTTCAGTGCATTTGAAACTCCTTCATCTCCTCGGGAATCACAAAGTCAATTTTCTCCAAATAAGAAAAATCTAACTGAAGCTTAATTCCTAGGTCGGGTGGTACTTCCGTAGGAGTGTGTTCTGGAATCAAATTTTCAGTAACCTGCAAAACAGAAATATTCAAAATAGGGAGGGAATTGTTAGTTTTCACCACAACCTCCTCAACTTCCGGCTCTTTTTCATTTAAGCTCACTTCCAACTCCATCTTCCCCTTCGAAAATTCTTCTTCAATTTCTTTTTGCAACTCCACCTTTCTTTCTGGATTTTCACTCTCAACTTCCCTTATATTCTTTGGTTGTTCTCTTCCTTTTTCTTCACAACTAACCACCTCACAATGTTCTCTCTTACTCATTTGCTCCTTCTTATGATTATTCTGTGAGTTAATCAAGTCACGAATTTTTGCGAACTCAAGCTTATAATTCAGCCTAGTCTTTCTGCTTGATGTATTGTCAACATGTTCCACACTCGGTGTTTTCTCCTCTCTTGAATATCCAACTCCACTATATTTTCTGGACTCCTCCCGACATTCCCGATCACGCCGATCCCTCCTACAAAAATGATTAGGCGCATAACGCTTTCTCATAATACTCCTCAACTCATCCCAAGTTTCAATACTCCTCTCACCACACCTTCATATAGATATTGTTAATTGATCCCACCAAATCACAGCATAGTCTACGAATGAGCTCACAATCAACCTCAATTTTCTCTCCTCGGAATAATCATGGCACTCAAACCTCAATTCTACCTTTTCTTCCCATGCCACGTACGCCTCGGGATCATTCCTACCCTTAAATTGTGGAATTGTTATTTTTGTACCTCCCATCCTACTCTTAACACCATCTCCACCAAAATTCCTATGTTCCCGTCTCTCCCGACTACT
This sequence comes from Osmanthus fragrans, assembly GCA_019395295.1. Classification (NCBI taxonomy): domain Eukaryota; kingdom Viridiplantae; phylum Streptophyta; class Magnoliopsida; order Lamiales; family Oleaceae; genus Osmanthus; species Osmanthus fragrans. Next base: position 18,895,609 of record CM033347.1, on the reverse strand, counting down.
CTCATTAAACACATCATCACATGGATCCCTATAAGTTCTATTCGATCTCTCTTTCAACCTATCCAACATACTCCCCATATCCACCAACATCCATTCCCATCGATCCATCCTATCACTCATTTTGACTCAAAGACTCAAAGGACTTGAACTGGACAACTTTGATTGGACTTTGTAAATTCAAGAAAGTGGTTCTTGAATTGGAGTGTGAATTTTTTTGTATATAGTCAAGAAAGTGGTTCTTGAATTGGAGTTTGGATTGGATTGAACACAAATTGATTTTGGATTTAGAATAGGCAATGAGATTGAAATTTTTTTTTTTTTTTTTACTATTCCGACGTGAACAGTACCTTCGTACGGATGAACAGTAAAATTCGAATTTTTTTTTTAAGAAAACTCAAAAATTTGATCACGAGAATAACGAAACAAACAGAAGTTGTTTTGGACTCAAATTGAGCACAAAAACATCTTTTGACTCTTTTTTTTTTGAATTTTTTGGATCAAAGACTCAGAAAATTACTGGACGCAAGAACGCGAAGAACACAAAAGAAAGAAAAAAACACAAGACTCAAAAGCAATAAAAGATATAACCTTGATCTTGGGGCCTAAGCTCTGATACCACCTGACGCGAACCCGGTTAGCACAAACGCTATCGAACCCACAAAAGAATGAACCGGATCCCAAGAACGTCCAAATACGACCAAGGTTTAAGATTTAACCTCTAAACGTTGAACCAAACAACCGAAAGTATATTAAACCAACGACCTCTTGATCACAAAGTTTCGAAATCTCACCCGGATAGTTTTGGATTTTGAACCCGACAATATGAAACAAGTAACACAAAGATAACAACGATACAATGAACCCCTTGCTCACAAATTGAAGAACCCACGACCCGATATTTTGAACGCCACAAAGATTACTCATATTTGATAAGTTCGATAAGGATTGTCCATCGAAGAACAAACGAGAAAAGCAAAGCTTTTATTTAATTCATATCAAAAAGTTCTTAAAAGTTCCTTACAATGAAGAATATAAATCTTATTTATACTAAAACAATAAATCCTAGAAAATATGGAAAATACGAAATTCTAAGAGTCCTAGAATATAGAAATTACCAAAAATAAAAATTATAATCAAAATAAACATCTTGCCAAAAATAAGAAAATTCGCTAAAATTTATAACCAAGCGGTCGCTTGGAAGACCACTTTGACAACATGTGAGTTTCGGTATGGGCTTGAGCGGTCGCTTGCCTTTACTCCGAGCGGTCGCTTAGGTGACCTGGTTACTTCCTTCTTCGACCCTCCATTTTGTGTTGATCCAATTGGTTTCCGACCTCGACCCCAACATGAAACTTGGTCTTTGGCTTGTTGACTTCGACCTTTTGAACTCAAAAGCTCGGCCAATAATTGTCTATCCCAGATCACATCACAACCACCTCACATCACGACCGCACCCAAACCAACCACCACGCACAACACCATGCCCAACCACAAACTGCACTCATCAAAAAATTCAAAAAGAAGAAGAAGAAGAATGGCTGCCAGCATCGTCGCTGTGAAACGTTGCCTAGTTCGTCGCTGATAGTATCACCGCCCAGTTCATCGACGTTGCCTAGGTCGCGAGAGAGAGAGAGTGCCGGCGCAGTTCCTTCAAAAATCTTGGGGTGGAGAGAGAGAGACGAGGTATAAAGAGAGAAAGAGATTGGGGCAATTGATTAATTAGGGTTATTGAAAATATAGTTTACTTATTTAAAACTTTCTTTCTCCAATCATCACGTAAAAAACGGATTGATTATTATAAATAAAAAATAATTTTTTTTTATTTCTTAAAACCTGATTTGTGAAATATCAAACTTGAATCTGGAATTATGAAAATTGAATCTTAAATACCATAGTTTCTGTGATTTCCTCAATTTTATTCCTCTCCGCCAATGAAGACGATGGTTTTTCCATTTCTAGAATTTGGAATCAGTTTTTGCGAAAATGACTTTAGATGCCAAAAAAAAAAAAAAAAAAAAAAAATTCAGTCTTTTATTGATGAAATGAGGTGGGGAGGAAAATTAAGTTTTGCAACTTTAAAATTATGGTTGGCACATATAAAAAAATTTGGATAAATAAAATGTTTGACTACAACTATAATCATTTCTTTTTAATTTTGATTGTTTTTAACTATTAAACTAACGCAATTGAACGATAGAATGATTTTCCATACCCAAAAGGTTGTATTCTGCATTTTCCAACAGATTTTTGTTTTTTGTTTTTTTGGAATAGATAGGAAATTTGCTCTAATAGGTAGAGTGTGTTCCGCTATAAAGCCAAAATAAAAATATTGATTTCATATAATCGTACTAAACTTGAAATTAGTATACTGCAATTCATAATTGTAATTTGTTTTCGAGTTATGTACTTAAATAATTAAGTCACCACACTACTGCACTTCAATCATAATTTTTTTTTTTTTTTTTTTTTTTTCTTTTTATACATAATCAACCTTTTCAAGAGTTGAACATTGATGTAATAATTTAAAATTAACATTTTATATTCATAACCATTGTAGCTTTTGCAAATATTCTGTTTTGTTTCAAATTTTTGTAATTTTTTTTTTTCTACAAAGTAAAAATATTTATATATATACACTAAACAGAAAGGGTGCATTTTATCGTCAAATTTTCTTCTTTTTTTTTTTCATGAAAAATTTTCATTTTTCCATCTAAATTCCTACTTTTTTGCTATTTGACAAAAAAAAATTCAACAAGAAAAATATTTTCTTTAAGAGGTAAAATTTTATTTTTTAGATAATTCTCTCTTTCATCTACCTCCCTCTCTTATTTACCTATCAATAAAAAATAAACAAGTACAAAATTTTGAGGTAAAAAATTAAATCAATCAAGCCCATTTAATTAACAAATTCAATGCAAATAAATTCTCAACAATTTAATTGACTAAAATTTATTTTCTTTTGATATAAATTTCATACTTGTAATCAAATAATATCATTCATTTCATAAAGAAAGATTGCATTGAACTTTATTTCATGCAGAAAAAAATCAGATTGTATTAATTTAAAAGTAAACAAATAATAAATTATTTTCTTTCCTGCCTCCACAGTTAATAAAACAATGCTTATTGCAGTTTTGTTTGTGCTATATATATATAATATGATTTACACATAATTGATGTGCTAGAATATGATTGAATCAGAATTTTTTCAACCAACTAAAAAAATAAATTCTCCAATCTCTTTTTGACACATCATCTATATGTAAACTATTATTTAACTTCATTATATACAAGTAACATTACTCTTACAGTTTATACTTCAACTACATCCTACTTGAGAAGTCCCTACAAAGAATACTCTCTCAGCTGCTTGTCTTACAGCACAAATCAAAAGAAAACCATAAAAAGAAACTATCCTACTCATTGGCTGTAGAACCCGAAAGCTATGTTTACCACAAAGTTGCATTCATAAAAAAAGAACTCGAATTGAAAAAGAAATGAGACCATGGTGGTCACAAGAGCTCTCAACTAAATCTTTCAATAAATCTGCTCTTGCACTAAGTATGACAATACAGGAAAATAAATGTTAAACAATAATGTTTATTGAAGCAGACAAACATACTGATTCAACATTTCTTCATACGATCAATTCTAAATCAAAGTTCACTCCGTAAAACTCCAAAGCATTCATTATTAAGTACACAAAAAGGGAAATCCAGGAAACTAGATGAAGTCACTTTGCCAATAAGAAATTAAAATCTGAACATCAAAATCAATAAAAACAGATAACATATTGACCGTGGCAAGGATAAAAAGTTTAATGACAACAAAGGGTCAAAAATTTTGTAACTGTGAGGTATCAGTGAAAGATCAAGTTCAGACAGCAGGCAGGGCAATTGTGTAGGCACGATTGACCGTGTGAGAGAGGAAGAGAGGCAGAGACAAAGGGAAAACGAGACAGTGAGATCTTGTTTACTAGGATTTGTGTTGGTATTTAAAGCTGCAAGAAAAAAAAAATCTTTAGCTGCATTAGGAGAGAAACAGAAGGTTCTCAAATCAAAAGAGAGTACTATCGGTTAACGGTGTCATTTGCTTGGATATGAGAGCGGTTTATCAACAAGTCAAAGCCTATAAAATACAATTGTGTCTCATCTTCTTTCATCAGATATACACTTAAATTAAAGACTGAAGTCAAATAACCTCAAAACAACTTCTAAACAATATCCATGTCATTTACTGGGATATAAGAGTGGTTACCCCAAACTTCATCTTCCTCCTCCAATGATCATAATCTTACTAATTGTTGCATGAGGCACAGCTAATATTTTATTAGAATTAGCCCATAGGTAATATCCAAGATCAATCATCGACCAGAAATCTTCAGCAACAATGTAGTAAACAGTATCTACAAGACATTAAGCTCCCCTTTCCCATAACCCAGCAATTCGGGATTGTCAAGATCAGTATAATACGTCCTAAGCACCTACACTAATTTAAACTGCAAGAAACAACAGAAACAAGGACATATTAAAAAGGCATGTTTAGGACCACTTAAGAGCATTATAACCCTGCAGTAGCCTTATACCCTTTAGAACAATCCCCATCACTGTAAAGGTCCATAAATTTGAACGATACACATAAACACCAACCAATCGATAACATTTTCATGGATACAAGCAGAGCAGGAAGTATTCATTGTAAACAACTACGATCCAGAAGCTTTGCATTGCACTAAAATGACAAGCAAACCTTATGCTGTCTATTAAAATCAAACATATTTGACATCAAGGATAGAAATCTTCCAAGAAAACACCCCTGGAGTTTCAAATTTCTATTAAACTATGAATAAAGAGCCGTATCTTTAATGAAGAATCTATTCCCACATTGTTGATATGCTTCACAATGCAATTTTGATTAACGAAAATCTATTTCCTCCATTCAAAATAGTCGACATCCAGATGACCAAAAAAGCTTCTCTGCTATAAACCAAAAGCCTACTAAATAACCCCTGCAAACTTCTTTAAGAATATGTGAAGCATTTTCTGTACAGAACACACTGTTTACAGACATGTTAAAGAAAAATAAGTACTGATGAAAGCCCTATCCCTAGGCAAAATCAAATCCTTGATTGATGAAGTACTCTATACTAGAATAAGAAATTGATTCAGATAGAAATAAATAATTGCACCAACAATAGTAGCAGAATTTGCCAACTTAATTACAAAAGCATCACATGCAGAAGACTGGTGTCTACTTGCTAGGTGACTAATGTTTGATTAAAGCTATAGGACATAGGATGAGAATAAGAGTAGCAACATGCAACTACGCCTTGAAAATTTGAGCTCATGGGAGTCCTTTTTCCTGAAACATTGGTATTCCCACTTCTCATCTTAATATGAAATTCCAACTAATAACATCGTCCATCAACATCACCCTAGCTAAATTGAAACTACAATTGCAATAGACTGCAGAGCAGCTATATGCAGGAATTTGTTCCGGTACAGAATACACAGTAAATCCAGCTGATGAAACAAGTTCATATCTGAAGTTAGTAGTATTATTTAACATACATATAATTGTTTTAGTCCAGCTTATTTATCAAACTTAGGTTTTACCATAGAAATGATTGCCCCTAGTTCAATCAGAAGAAAATTCAAAGCCTATATCACTCAACGATCCATTCGAGAACCAAAAAGCCATCTCACTGAAATTTGTAAATTTGTTCATCAAGATTGAGGCTTAAAGCCAAATCGCAGATTAATATTTTGATCTAAGACTAAGACCTTGAACACCAATAGAAAAATTCAAACCCCAGATTTTCTCCTCAGGCTTCAAGGTGAAATTATCAATAGACGTACTCAATCCACAGGAAATATAATATACAGAGGGGCAACTCTGCCTAATCTCACAAGTAATAATCAATCTCCTCAAACTATTATGCAGAGCAAAAGAAGCTCCATATATCAATCAAACTCCATCTTATAGTTGTAATATGATTGTCTACACATCTTACACACAGAGTACCAGTGTCTATATTAAGGTGCTTTCAAAAGCCACGACCTAAAAAGTCACACTGATGACATCTAAAATCTGAAAATGACAATGGAAAAGTAGGAGCTACGAGAGGAAAGAACTTCAGAATAGACTAAATGGAAATAGTAGTAGAGAAAAATGGATAGATAAAGAGGTTGGGAAATAAACCCCCTTGCCACAGCGAACAAAACCTAGTCCCAAAGCCATGCTAAGAACTAAGACTTGACCTTCTCCACTTCACCTGCAAATATTCAATTGAAAAACCATTGGTATGAAGACAGTGTGCTCTTACAGCCAGAAGTAAATAATATGGAGAAAAAGGTATTAGCATTACTCTATATCGTTGAGCCTAATAGTAATAGCCACGTCCGTATGGGCGATCATCTCCATAAGACGATGAATATGGACCTCCACCATACTGTAACATAATGTGACAAATAAATATCAACAGTCACACAGGTAAATTCAGGTAAAGAACAGATAAAACCACGATACTCACGTCCGAGCCATAATAATGTTGAGAGTAGAGACTACCATCAGCTCCCAGATCATCTGATATCGACGTAACCATTAGTTTGTTAGGGAAACAGATGAAGACCAAGAGGTCCAAGACCAAGACCAAGACCAAGACCAAGACCAAGCAAAAGCACCAATTGTTTGCAGATAAATACATACCTCGATATCGGCTGCCATGAAGTGATACAGCAGAATCAGAATGATCCAATCGAGGGCGATGCCTACTAGGCTCTGCAAAATCAGGATCCTGGTCCTAAATGCAAAAGAAAAACTGTAAATAAAACCGAATTACAGCATTGCATGCAGCAAACTCCTTCCCAAAGGTAGCGTATCCAAGAAAATGGAACATGAAATTTTGCAACTTACTGTCATGTAATATGGTCTCTTCATCCCATGGGAAGCATCATCATACAGATATGGGTCATCAAAGTGCCTTCCCGTGAATGAACTATTATATCCCTCTTCAAATGAATATGGATTCCTCCTAAATGAATCATATTCACCATGGCCTCTATCAGTTGCACGATGCCTTATTCTGTCTAGGTAAGATCTCGCAGGCACTGGGCGTTGATGATGAGCACCTCTGAAACCCCATCTCCCTCCTGTTTATGGTACATACCACACATTGATAACAAAAGACAGATAGTTACAACAGAAGGTTAAAAAACTGCCAACAGTTTCATGTATCTTTGCAATCTTCTATTTGTCATTTGAGAAAGTAAAAAAGGCAAAAGGATGATTTTCTTTTGATTTTTTCATCTTTTTATTTTATTTCCAGAGGGGGAGATCTAGAGTGTGAATTTTTTTTTTTTTTTATTTCCAGAGGGGGAGATCTAGAGTATGAACCATGCACCACCTCGTCCAAAATTCTGTCGTCCATGAAAAGGAGGATATGGGCTGTCAAAATCCTGGTTTCTGGGAAAGCCCATTCTCCCACCATGTCCAGGACCACGTGGGTTGAAACCCCTACCATACTGAAAGTTTGCTTGGTTGAAAGGACGTCCACCTCGTCCAAAACCCCTTCCTGTGAGCAAAGCAATGCACCACACTTAAAGCCTATCACATGAAATCAATAAGAACCTCAGTTACCCAATACAGATGCATATGTACCAAAATATCTTGGCAAAGTGCTGCTTCCACCATGGCCAATTCGAAAACCTCCGCACATTCCACCTTTCACAGCCTGCATCTTGGGTAAAGGATTTGACAGTCTCGCCCGCACTTTAACCTAGAGAAGGGAGTGAAAGCAATAATAATAATCACAGAACTCAAAAGGATCCTTTCCTTGTTACTGCAGTCCTTTTAATGATGAATTAATGATCTATCTGTAAATCTATCTGATTACAGTTTGCGAAAATACTTGTGTGGTAATATTAGTGCATCACACAATGAAAACCAGCAGCCATTTCCCAGCAGTATGCTCAAATAATTGACAGGAACAATAATTAAAATTCAATGTATACCTTTGAGTCACCATCACTCAATCCACTGGTGTTTATGCCTTCAACACATGAAACAGCAGCTTCATGTGTGGCAAAATCAACAAACCCAAAATCCTTCCGCTTTGCTGTTGACATATTTCTTGCTAACATGATTCGTGCGATCTCCCCGAAACCTTTGAACATCTCCCTTACATGATCTTCGTCCCAGTGAGCAGGGAGCCCATCAACAAATACTGACTTGACCTGGGCCATGACCTCAGGATCCGGCTCACGTAAAGGCTCAGCAAAAGCCACTTTGGCAGTTCTCTCAGGGTGGCCAAGTATTACGTCGGGTTTCTGGAGTCTTTTATAAGCCAGCATAGCCTCAGCATGACAATAGAACTCAATGAATGCAAAACCACGGCTCAACCCTTCATGTCGGGGATCTGCTACCAAAGTAATGTTTTCGACACCTTCTATCCCATAGTCCTTCAGCTTTTGTTTTATCTGAATTAGTAAATACAAATAATATGAGCTAAAGATAACATAGTAAATCCATGATTCTATACAAACAAACTAGTATTGATCTTACAGCTTCTTTTGTCCATGTGTTGCAAATATTCCCCAAGAACAACGTGTCATTGTCCTCACTTGGTGCAGTCCCACATCGCTTCCCATGTATCTAAAAAACCTGAGAATCAGAATTACACTGGACTATCTGCAATATATATACACCCCCAAGCAAAACAATAGTACACATGCATGCATGCATACATAAAAAATCATGAATTAAAAAACAAGAAAAAGATTCATACAACAGGGTTTTTCATTTCTGACAAAGCACGGCTTGCTTGCTCCTTTGTCGCAAACTGGACAAATGCATACCCCTTATTCTTGTTTGTTGATGGATCCTTGTGGATGCGAACTTCAACAACCTCCCCTGCATGCTCGAATACCTTTCTAATTTCCTCTTCCAAAGCATCCCGATCCAACCCACCAACAAATATTTCCCTTTCTTTCCTTATCTTGCGTTCTCTTGCAGCTGCATTCGATTCCACATGCTCTTCATCCAATGCCTCGGCTTCTGGCTCATTTTCAGGTACATCATCATCAGCAAAATCTTCTCCACCAAATTCCTCATGAACCTCATGATCACTAAGAGCCTCAATTTTTTCACCACCTGCTTCATCTATGGAGGTATCATCCTGTTTCAACTCCTCATTGGTGCCTTCCTCTGTTTCAATGGTCATGCTTTCAGGTTCTTCTTTATCCTCGGTGCTTTTGGTTTGCTCCTCCTTTTCTTCCTTCAACTGCTCTTTCTCTTTTCCTTCACTGGGATCTCGAGCCTGCATAGAGTTTGCATAAGTGGACATGGGTTCCACATCCTTTGACAAATCTTCAATATTTTCAATAAAAAGCTTTTCTGTGTCACCAATTTCCCCACTGTCCTTTTCCAAGGACCATTCAAAATCACCAATGTTATGATCCTCCGTCGCTAGCTGAATATTTTTATCCAAAGGCTTTTCACTTGTTGCAGGTTCATCATTTTTTGAATCATTTACTGTTTCTTTCGAGGGTTCTTCATTCTTTACCATTTCAACTTCACTTAATGTTTCCTTTGAGGGTTCTTCATTCTTTCCCAACTCAACTTCACTTGCTGTTTCCTTCGAGGGTCCTTCATTCTTTGCCTTCTCAACTTCACTTACAGTTTCCTGCAAGGCTCCTTCATTCTGCATCTCCTCAACTTCACTTTCTGTTTCCTTCGAGTTTTTATCATTTTTTACCTTCTCAGCTTCAACTGATTTCTGTATCTTTCCAGAAGCAGCTCTAGTGGAAACTGGAGTTTTTTTAATCACTTTCCTTACAACCTTTCTCACAATTCTAGTGCTAGAAGCAGGTTTTGTTTCTGGTGTCGCATGAATAGCTTCATGGGATGCTTTAACTTGATCAACTACTAAAGAATAAGAAAAATAATGTAACTGCTTGGCTGTAGAACATATTGGAAAAGCTCAAAAAACCAAAACAAAAAAATAGTGTTTACTCTCCACTATGCATATCTAAATCATATTCATACCAAAGAACTAATATAAGCGTAGGACCAAGATGAGGCTAGAAAGTTGCATTAAGATTGAACTATGCATATCAAAATATTGCTGATATTTTGATAGAACCTGTTTAATGTCTCAAATACAATGTGTTTCACTAGAAATGAAAAAAAATAACTACAAGATGAACATCGCATTCTCACAAAAATAGCAAAGACGACCAAAAAGGAGCATTAATAAAAAAAAAAAAAAAATTAAATACATTAATCCCGTTGATCAATCAACCACTAATCACTTATAGCTCTTGTTTGAGCCCCATTTTATCAAAAACTCATTTTTTCTAAAACTCATTTTCAGCCTCCTGTAGAATAATTTAAATGTAAAATGAAAACATTTTTTTTTTTTTTTAACCAAATATATATATATATATATATATATATATATATATATATATATATATATATTCCAAAATACATTGTTTCTCCAAAATGGCCTCAAAGAAGGGCATAGTTTTTCATTTCCCTAAAACATTGACAACTTAGTGATGAGAAACAAGAACAAGAATATTAGTATCATCATCATCATCTATACTGAATATAGCAACCACTAATACGGCACAAAAAGAACTGGTAGATAAAGAATTGAAAACTAAGAACGGCATAAATCTAAAAAACCTGATTGTTCGGGCTCCGATTTGGAGGTAGCATCACTAGGCTTGACTTGCTTTGCTCTGGAGGCGGTGGCACGCTTTGTCACCAGAGTCTTAGGCGTTGCCGTCTCCGTAGCCGGAGATTCAGCCGGTGGATCAACGGAGGACGTAGGTGTTTGTGTTTTGGCGTTAGAAGTGGACCTCTTTCCAGCCTGCGGTGTCCTTTTCACCGGCGCGGCTGATTTTGGTGAGTCGGAATTCCGAGTTCGCATAATGGATCGATTAAATCAGTGGATGTGTGTGGAATATGATAAAGAGCCCTAAAACTTGATGTTCCACTTTCTGCCACATGTTTATTATTATATAAATTATAACAATTAGGGTGTGTTTGGAGGAAGAATGGAATTTTAGACAATTAAATTATTTAGAACTTATTTATATTTATATGAAAATTAGAATTTTTTAAAGTTAGCTTGTTATCGAAATTAAATGTGTTTAATTGATTTATCATTTTTGTTGTCTCCCAAAATAATATTAAAAATGTAATTTTCATATGAGCCCGAAAATATATTCTCTCTCTCTCTCCTATTTTCAGTCATACAATCTTTTATAAAATAATACTATACGTAAATCAAAAGTTAGCTTTTTTTTCTCGAAATATTTTCAACCACACATTATTCAAAAAAAAAAAAATATTCTTCAAAATAATATTAAGAATGTAATATTTTGACTTAGTTTGAAAAATGAGTTTGACAATGAAGATAAAAAAAAAATTTAAAAAAGGGGGGGGGGAGGCTCAAACAAGGGCTTAATTTTCAATCAAAAAAAATATTATACTTGTCCATTTTTTATTGGTGGATAGATAAGAGAGAAAGAGAGAGTAATATATTACGAGTTTACGAATACACGCATTCATTTAGATTATTCGATATATCTGTGATAAAAAAGAACATACTTCTCTTTAAGAATCGTCGAAAAAAATATTTGTCTTGTTTTCAAAAAAATATGGTCATTGATCAAAAGTAGGAAAAAAATTTCTATTAAAAAAAAATATCAATAAAACTGTAACGCCCCAACTCTTAGTGGACCGGGACGCTACTTATTTTACTAAAAACTTAAACCGGTGGTTTAGTAACAAGTGTAAACATATTTTAGCGAAAGCTTGGAGGAAGAAAATTTTAACAAACATTCTTTTTGAAAGATATTGAATTAAAGCACTATTTTATAACTTTCCGAAAAATAACGAAATATAATTATTCCAAATTTATTTTGATGAAATCGTGACTTGTTCAAGATACTCAAAAGAAATAACGTTGGAAATAACATTTGTTTTCAAAAAAAATATGGTCATTGATCAAAAGTAGAAAAATATTTTCTATTAAAAACGTTAAAAACATATTTTTTAACAAAATCTAAATCACTTGTTCACGAAATATAATTTATTTGATGAAATCATGGGTTCTCATAGGCTTATTGCATCTCCTTCCATCTCTTCAATCATCATCCAACCCGGCGCATCAACATTTAATCTATAGATATAGGGTAGAAACCCGTGAGTTGAAAACTCAATAGGCGTCATAGGTGCAATCGTGATTAAGCTAAGCATTTCATAACAATTAACATTATAACTTTCATAAAACATGTCGTACCCGGAGGTACCATTTGACATGAAAGGTGCATGTCGAACCGAATATACCATTTGACACACAAAATTAACCTTTAAATGTATGCCGCACCGACGGAACCATTTGACATGAAAGGCACATGCCGAACCAACGATACCATTTGACACACAATATTAGCTTTTTACATAGAACATTACTTGCTAGAAATTATAATTTAAACACGTATAACAACTTTATACACCTCTACCTACTTCGATTTGATGTTTGATGAACTTTGAAAAGAACTTTGAAAAACTTTGGATGAACTTCAAAAATTTTGACCAACTTTGGACGTTTGAACCTTCCTTTGTTATTTGAAAATACCTTTTGAAATCACAAACCTTCTTGCAGAATATTTTTACTCACACTTAAAACTTCTGGAAAAACACTTTCAAAACCACCTTCATTTTCTCTCCCAAACTCTCTATTTTTCTCTCAATTTTGAAAGCAAATTGAAAGTGCTTTTGGTGTGAAAAATCAAATGAGTGAAGAGGGTATTTATAGGTGAGGTTTGGGATGGGTGAAATGTTATATTAAATAGGGTAATTAAGTTGTGCAAGTAGTGGCCGTTAATTCTCAAAAATTCGCGGATTTCGGGTTTTCCGGTCGACACTGCGCAGCTTACAGTATTTTTATCATAAGTTTTTCTTCCGATATCCGATTGAGGTGATTCAAAGTGCGTTAGAAATCTAACTCAAAGAGCTACAACGTTTATTCAGATGTCATTTTCAAATTCGAATGTTTTATATGTCTAAAATGGGTCTCAAAGGAGACTAAAAATATTTGAAGTATACTTTTAGCCATAAAATGAAATACTTTGCATTCCGTCCAATTTTCATCAAATCGTTTTTAAGAAAATACTTTATAAACATCATTTTACCTTTAAACATGTATTGGACTATCTTTTGGGCTTATATTTCCTTTATTAGGCCTAATGTGAAGTTAATCACACAATTATGGGCCTAACTTTGCAGAAAGATTTGGGCCTCTACACAAACAGCACAAAAGTTCTTATTTGAGTAGAAAAATGGCATTTTTCATGAAAAATGGCATTTTTCATGAAAAATATTGATAATCAAATGTACAATTAGCTCTAAAGTTAAGACTTATTTCCTTAATATTTTTATTATATTATATCATCGATATTACATTAATTAACATGTTCATTTCAATAATGATTTTCCTCCAACTAGGCTATTTTTTGAATGCGCCACTTCAAAGTAAATATGAAACTAAATACAAAAGGCAAGAAGACAAACATAAAAATTGTCAAACTAAAATCACCAAAACATTTAGTTACCGATATAGCAAAAAACTGTCCAACCTGAGGATCGCATGCCCGAGGTTGATTATTGGCCGTTTCATGGGAAGTTCACTTAACCTTCTCCGGTAGTGTCCTCGAGCGTGTGTTAGATATAGCTAATATTCACACATCCCAACCCCTTGAAATCCCGAGGACTCAAAAGGACATTTTTCATGATTCCACTACCATCATGCTCGGGCATCAAATAGTCATCGGGACCTATACACATGCTCGACCTCTGGTATTATTGATTGTTTGAAAATTTGTAAGTGTACGGGGTCGTAATCAAGTAATATAATGGTGAATGAAGTGTCGAACCCATGAGAACTATGTGTTTAATTGAGTTATAACTATTAATACCTTTAATCGAATAGCAAATTATAGTTGTGGCAAATCAATGTTTAATTTATCAGCTAACTTGAAAGCAAGTAAAAGTTTGTCAAATTCATGAGATGTATTGTTAAGATGTAGAATCCCTCTTGGTAATCCAATTTTAATTCAACAATTTGAATTGACAATTTGAAATCATGATCGTTAGTGATGTTCCTATTTTAATTTTAATTAAAGGCTTTATTAGATAGCAATTAAATCTAATCATACACGTGACCTTTGTAGAGGACCGAATCTTTTCTATAAAATTAGACCCATAATTGTGTGATTTAATTCACATTAGGCCCAACAAAGGAAATATAAGCCCAAAAGATAGTCCAATATATGTTTAAAGGTAAAATGATGTTTATAAAGTATTTCCTTAAAAACGATTTAATGAAGATTGGACGGAATGCAAAGTATTTCATTTTATGGCTAAAAGTATACTTCAAATATTTTTAGTCTCCTTTGAGACCCATTTTCGACATAGAAAACATTCGAATTTGAAAATGATATCTGAATAAAAGTTGTAGCTCTTTGAGTTAGCTTTCCAACGCACTTTGAATCCTCTCAATCGGATATCGGAAGAAACAGTTATGATAAACATATTGTAGGCTGTGCAGTGTCGACCGAAAAATCCGAAAACCCAAAACCCGCGAATTTTTGAGAATTAATGGCCATTACTTGCATAACTTAATTACCCTATTTAATATAACCTTTCACCCACCCCAAACCTCACCTATAAATACCCTCTTCACTCATTTAATTTTTCACACCAAAAGCACTTTCAATTTGCTTTCAAAGTTGAAAGAAAAATAGAGAGTTTGGGAGAGAAAATGAAGGTGGTTTTGAAAGTGTTTTTCAGAAGTTTTAGGTGTGGGCAAAAATATTCTGCAAGAAGGTTTTTGTGATTTCAAAAGGTGTTTTCAAATAACAAAGAAAGGTCCAAACGTCCAAACTTCGTCAAAGTTTTGAAGTTCATCCAAAGTTTTTCAAAGTTCTTTTCAAAGTTCATCAAGCATCAAATCGAGGTAGGTAGAGGTGCATAAAGTTGTTATACGTGTTTAAGTTATAATTTCTAGCAAGTAATGTTATATGTTAAAGGCTAATGTTGTGTGTCAAATGGTATCGTTGGTTCGGCATGTGCCTTTCATGTCAAATGGTTCCGTTGGTGCGGCATACATTTAAAGGTTAATGTTGTGTGTCAAATGGTATCTTCGGTTCGGCATGCACCTTTCATGTCAAATGGTTCCATTGGTACGGCATACATTTTCCTGTCAAATGGTACCTCCGGGTACGGCATGTTTTATGGAAGTTTTAGTGTTAATTGTTATGAAATGCTTAGCTTAATCACGATTGCACCTATGACGCCTATTGAGTTTTCAACTCACGGGTTTCTACCCTATATCTACAGATTAAATGTTGATGCACCGGGTTGGATGGTGGAAGAGATGGAAGGAGATGCAATAAGCCTATGGGAACCCGGTGAACAAGTGATTTAGATTTAAAGTCTTTAATGTTTCAAATGTTATTTCCAACGTTATTTCTTTTGAGTATCTTGAACAAGTCATGATTTCATCAAATAAATTATATTCCGTGATTTTGGAAAGTTATAAAGTGTTTTAATCCAATATCTTTCAAAAAGAATGTTTGTTAAGATTTAAGCTTCCGCTAAGATATGTACACTTGTTACTAAACCACCGGTTAAGTTAAGTTAAGTAAAGTAAGTAACGTTCCGGTCCACTAGGGGTCGGGGCTTTACAGCGTGGTATCAGAGCAATGGTTTTTAAACCGGTTCTGTAGACCAAGTGTTTTCAAAACAAAAAACAAAAATTGAAAGTTTAAGATATTCCATGGCATATTGCATTCATCCATCGAATCTCATCCTACAGCCCAGGTATGTGCAAAGTTTAAAGTTATGTTTATGGAAGTTATGATTTGATGCTTTGATAAGTTATGGCACATTTTCAAGTATATGTTTATGTTAAAGTTAAATGTGCTGTTTCAAAGATATGTATTGGACTTGGGCTAAAACTTAAAGTTATAGGCATAAAAGAAATGTATGTTATGATGTTATGTGATAAAAGACATAATTGGGCATTTATGTGACAGAATGGTTAGAAATTTACAAATGGCAAGGAAGACTACGGCTAGAGCTTATAGGGTAGATTTAAACCGTAGAATTGCTATCCATGCTTATGAGAACTATGTAACGGATCCTAACCGACCGCTTAGCGATCATGTGCGTGACATTTATGAGAGATGCATGACGACGGTTAATGCCGGTATGGAGATCATGCATATTGAAGCCATAAATAACCTCATACACTCCCTCCCACCTCAATGGGGGAGATATGGGAGTCACAGTTAGAGATGAAATGTTAGAAGGCAATCCAAAAATGTTCGAGTTCGAGAGATATTGCCATGCCCTGATAGATTTATGGGATGATGTAATCCATGAGGAACCTGAAGAAGAGAACGAACCTGAGGCCAAGCCACAGGTTGAGGTGGACATAGAGTCTGGGCCTGAGGCGGAAGACTAATCTGGAGATGAGGCTCCACCCAAGAAGATGCGTAGAAATTATAGGGATTAGATTTAAATCCTTGTAATAATTTCCTTATGTTAAGAATAAAATGTTATCTTCTTCATTTGGTATTCAAGGAGGAAGTAATAGATAAGTACTTCCCACAGTCTTTAAAGGATCACAAGGAAAGCGAGTTTCTCCAGCTTAAACAAGGAAGTATGACCTTGACAGACTATGAGTGAAAGTTCAACCAGCTTTTGAGGTATGCTCCACACCTGGTGGACACGGAGGCGAAGAAAGTCCGACGGTTCGAGCAAAGGTTGAACTCGGACATGAGTATGATCCTTATGTCCTACGATTTCACGTCTTACCGTGGAATGTTGGAACGAGCTCATGCAATCTGGTATCAGAAGGCCAATGCAGAGAAATCGGTTCAATTGGACAACCGACAGGATAAAAGGCAGTTTAGGAAACGAAGGTTTCCAAGATAAAGGAAAAAGCAAGTGGCAGAACAAGAGGGCTAATGGCGGAGCCAATGCCAATAAGAGCATAGTGCCGGTCATTGCGCCATGTGCTAAGTGTGGAAGGACACATCGTGGCGAATGTCTGCAAGGGAAGAATGTTTGTTACCGATGCGGAAAGCTAAGACATATCATCAGGGATTGTCCCATGTCTGCACCTAAAAAGGATGATAGCAAGGATCAAAATCAGAAGAGGAAAGCACGAGTTTTTGCATTGACCCAGAAGGAGGCAGAGGAGAACTTGAACGTCATAGCAGGTACTCTATTGATAGCCAATATGCCTGCTTATGTACTGTCTGATTCAGGAGCTACGCACTCCTTTGCATCGACGATTTTTATGGCTAAGTCTAGTATTACCTGTGATAAATCGGAAGGTATATTAGAAGTTAGTATTCCTACAGGTAATCCTTTGAGTACTGATAAGATAGCCAAATCTATTAGTATTGAAGTTGAGGGAAAACCTATGGAGCAGACTTATACATGATAGAGATGAATGACTTCGATGTAATACTAGACATGGATTGGTTGGGTAGTAATTATGCCACCATCCGATGTAAGGAAAATGAAATATTATTTCAGAAACCAGGAGAGGAACCATTTTCCTTCTTTGGAATCAAGATGAAACCTTTTATTCAACTAGTATCGGCTTTACAAGCTGGGAAGATGTTGAGGAAAGGAGCTTGTCAAGGATATTTGGTAAATATCCTAGGAGGGAAACATGAGACAGTAAAGATTGAGGACGTACCAGTAGTACGGGAGTTCGGAGATGTGTTTCTAGAAGAGCTATCTGGTATTCCACTAGATAGACAAGTGGAATTCACCATAGAGCTAATTCCTGGAGCGGCACCAGTGTCGAAAGCCCCATATAGAATGGCTCCGAAGGAACTACAAGAGTTAAGGAAGTAAATATAGGAACTCCTTGATATGGGATTCGTACGATCAAGCGTATCTCCATGGGGTGTACCAGTGTTGTTCGTGAAGAAGAAAGATGGAAGCATGAGGATGTGTATCGATTACAGGGAGTTGAATCAATTAACTATCAAGAATAAGTACCCATTCCCAGGAATCTAGAATCTGTTAGATCAATTGAAAAGAGCCAAGGTATTTTCCAAGATCGATTTACGATCTGGGTACCATCAATTAAAAGTGAAGACAGAGGATATACCTAAGACAGCTTTCAAGACTCGTTATGGACACTACGAGTTTACAGTGATGCCATTTGGATTAACCAATGCACCAGCAGTATTCATGGATCTGATGAATCGAGTATTTCATCAGTATTTAGATCAATTTGTCATAATCTTTATTGACGACATTTTGATATACTCCAAGAGTAAGGAACAACATGAAGAGCATCTAAGAGTAGCCCTAGAGGTACTACGCAAGGAGAAACTTTATGCCAAATTCAAGAAGTGTGAATTCTGGCTTGAACGAGTTGGATTTCTTGGACATGTAGTCACTACCCAAGGGATTGAAGTAGATCCAGCAAAAGTGGAAGCACTAACTAACTGGAAGGCGCCGACTAATGCTGGTGAAGTACGGAGCTTTCTAGGATTGGCCGGGTATTATCGAAGGTTTATTGAAAGATTTTCCAAGATAGCTGGCCCAATGACGCAACTTACGAGAAAGGGAGTCAAATTTCAATGGACGGATATCTGTGAGAAGAGTTTTCAAGAACTTAAGCAGAGGCTGATATCTGCGCCTGTGTTAACAATACCTGAGGGAACAGAAGGGTTTGTTATATACAGTGATGCGTCCAAGCAAGGGTTAGGATGTGTACTGATGCAGAATGGAAAGGTAGTAGCCTACGCTTCAAGGCAATTGAAGAAGCATGAGCAGAACTACCCGACGCATGATTTAGAGCTTACGGCGGTAGTACACGCATTGAAAATATGGCGACACTACTTGTACGGAAGTAAGTGAAATTTATACGGATCATAAGAGCTTAAAATATTTATTCACACAGAAGGAACTAAACATGAGACAAAGACGATGGTTAGAGTTAGTGAATGATTACGACTGTACCATTCACTACCATCCAGGTAAGGCAAATGTGGTGGCCGACGTCTTGAGTAGGAAATTGACGGGACAGTTGACGTCACTACTTGTCAAATGGAGTTAGACAAGGACTTGGAAAGATTGAAGATTGAGGTGGTTACCACACCAAGACAAGTCACAGGGAGATTAGTAGCTTTGACAATTCGACCTACTCTTCGAGAGCGAATTATAGAAGCACAAGGTAAGGACCCGTTCTTGATGAAGATCAAGGAAGAAGTTGGGACAGATAAGAGGAAGGATTTTGGAATAGCCGCAGACCAAGCACTGATGTTTAAAGGAAGATTCTGCGTGCCTAAGAATGAGGATTTGAGGAACGAGATATTAAAAGAATCTCATTCCATCCCGTACACCGCACATCCCGGTGGTACAAAAATGTATCGAGACCTTCGAGATATATTCTGGTGGAGAAACATGAAAAGGAGTATCGGACTGTACGTGCAGAAATGCATAGTATGTCAGCAGGTTAAGGCGGAACACCAAAGACCAGCAGGATTGCTGAATCCTTTAGAGATACCTGAATGGAAATGGGAAAACATCACAATGGATTTTGTGGTTGGATTTCCAAAGTCAGCAAAAGGACACAATGCTATATGGGTTATAGTAGACCGATTGACGAAAGCAGCTCATTTTCTTCCAATGAAAATGACTTCAGTATGGACCAGTTGGCACAATTGTACATAAAAGAAATAGTAAGGATACACAATGTACATGTGTCTATTGTGTCTAATAGAGACCCAAGGTTTACATCTAAATTCTGGAAAAGCCTACAAGCAGCTATGGGAACGAAGCTAAATTTCAGTACAACATATCACCCGCAGTCTGACGGACAGTCTGAAAGGACCATCCAGACTTTAGAGGACATGTTGAGAGCATGTGTTTTGGATCTAGGTGGTAGTCGGGAGTCATACTTATCCCTAGTAGAATTTGCGTATAACAATAGTTTTCAAGCAACTATTGGAATGGCACCGTATGAAGCTCTCTATGGAAGAAGATGTAGACCCCCTGTTCATTGGGACGAAGTCGGGGAGAAGAGAATTTTGGGACCAGAAATAGTTGAAAGGACAGTTGAAGCGATCGATCATATCCGAGCAAGGATAAAGGCAGCACAGGATCGACAGAAGAGCTATGCTGACACGAGAAGAAGGGATTTAGAGTTTCAAGTGGGAGACAAAGTCTTTCTAAAGGTAGCACCAATGAAAGGTGTACTTAGATTTGGAAAGAAAGGCAAGCTACAACCCAGGTATATTGGACCTTTCGAGATACTTGATAATGTTGGGAACGTGGCTTACCGATTAGCTCTGCCACCCGAATTGTCAGCGGTACACAATGTGTTCCACGTATCAATATAAAGAAATACGTGCACGATCCTAATCATGTGATAAGTTATCAGACCCTAGAAGTACAAAATGATTTATCTTATGAGGAATCACCAATTAAGATACTTGATCGAAAAGTGCATAAGCTAAGGAATAAAGAGATTCAACTGGTTAAGATACAGTGGAATAATCATGGAATGGAAGAAGCTACGTGGGAAAAGGAAGAAGAAGTTAAAGTCAAGTATCCCGCACTCCTTGCCCAATTGTAAGGTAAATTTCGAGGACGAAATTTATATAAGGGAGGAGGGATGTAGAGGCCCGAATCTTTTCTATAAAGCTAGGCCCATAATTGTGTGATTTACTTCACATTAGGCCCAACAAAGGAAATATAAGCCCAAAAGATAGTCCAATACATGTTTAAAGGTAAAATGATATTTATAAAGTATTTCCTTAAAAACGATTTAATGAAGATTGGACGGAATGCAAAGTATTTCATTTTATGGCTAAAAGTATACTTCAAATATTTTTAGTCTCCTTTGAGACCCATTTTCGACATAGAAAACATTCCAATTTGAAAATGATATCTGAATAAAAGTTGTGGGTTTTGAGTTTTCTTTCCAACTCACTTTGAATCACCTCAATCGGATATCGGAAAGAAAGGTTATGATAAAAATACTATAGGTTGTGCAGTGTCGACCGGAAAACCCGAAAATCCGAAAACCCGCGAATTTTTGAGAATTAATGGCCACTACTTGCACAA
The DNA here is from genome assembly GCA_019395295.1 of Osmanthus fragrans. Classification (NCBI taxonomy): domain Eukaryota; kingdom Viridiplantae; phylum Streptophyta; class Magnoliopsida; order Lamiales; family Oleaceae; genus Osmanthus; species Osmanthus fragrans. The sequence goes on along the minus strand of CM033347.1, from coordinate 18,874,429 downwards.
CTTAATTACCCTATTTAATATAACCTTTCACCCACCCCAAGCCTCACCTATAAATACCCTCTTCACTCATTTGATTTTTCACACCAAAAGCACTTTCAATTTGCTTTCAAAGTTGAGAAAAATAGAGAGTTTGAGAGAGAAAAGGAAGGTGGTTTTGAAAGTGTTTTTTAGAAGTTTTAGGTGTGGGCAAAAATATTCTGCAAGAAGGTTTTTGTGATTTCAAAAGGTGTTTTCAAACAACAAAGAAAGGTCCAAACGTCCAAGCTTCGTCAAAGTTTTGAAGTTCATCCAAAGTTTTTCAAAATTCTTTTCAAAGTTCATCAAGCATCAAATCGAGGTAGGTAGAGGTGCATGAAGTTGTTATACGTGTTTAAGTTATAATTTCTAGCAAGTAATGTTCAATGTTAAAGGCTAATGTTGTGTGTCAAATGGTATCGTCGGTTCGGCATGTGCCTTTCATGTCAAATGGTTCCGTCGGTGCGGCATACATTTAAAGGTTAATGTTGTGTGTCAAATGATATCTTCAGTTCGGCATGCACCTTTCATGTCAAATGGTTCCATTGATACGACATACATTTTCCTGTCAAATGGTACCTCCGGATATGGCATGTTTTATGGAAGTTTTAATGTTAATTGTTATGAAATGCTTAGCTTAATCACGATTGCACCTATGACGCCTATTGAGTTTTCAACTCACGAGTTTCTACCCTATATCTACAGATTAAATGTTGATGCACCGGGTTGAATGATGGAAGAGATGGAAGGACATGCAATAAGCCTATGGAAACCCCGTGAACAAGTGATTTAGATTTAAAGTCTTTAATGTTTCCAATGTTATTTCCAACGTTATTTCTTTTGAGTATCTTGAACAAGTCATGATTTCATCAAATAAATTATATTCCGTGATTTTGGAAAGTTATAAAGTGTTTTAATCCAATATCCTTCAAAAAGAATGTTTGTTAAGATTTAAGCTTCCGCTAAAATATGTACACTTGTTACTAAACCACCGGGAAGTTAAGTAAAGTAAGTAGCATTCTGGTATACTAGGGGTCGGGGCGTTACAACCTTCATGTATCTCTATGAAAGATACGAACGTGCAAGAAAGCATTAAACGCGCTAGAACATCTATAAAAGTTAGGTGAACCATAAATGTGTATCTATATCATCTATCAAACCTCACAATACTTATCATTACATGCTAATGATCCTATTATCTCTCTCAATGATAATAAAACCCACAAACAATTCAACTAATGACCAATTAATTGAAAAGCAAAATAAACATTGATCAACATCCAAACATTCAAGCAAATTGAAGTGGATTCAGTTATTCAAACCAAAAACTTCATAACAAGGATTAACCTCATCCTAACAATGAAAGAAGTCTAGTCAAACATATTGAAATTACAAGAACACAATCTAAGGTTAGTAAACATCACACAAAAATTAAATAATTGGCGAGAAGTCGTGAATTCTTGAATGTCTTCGATGAATTCTTGATCTTTCTTGAAATTTCCGTCCAATCATTGTGGTATAATGTGTGTTCTATAGTTTTCTTGCAATTCCTTGGTTGAAATCTCTCACAAGTTTGAATTTGCCCTTTTTTCAGTATAATTCTCTCAAGTTTTTGAGTTGTTTGTTGCATAAAAACGGCTCTCCAATGTGTATGGGACGTTCTGGTATATATATGGCTCGAATTTAGGTAAAATATATAGCCCAAAACTTTGCAAAGTTGAGTTTTAATCATATAAGGAAACTTGAGATTCTGTTGAAATCTTGTACTATGTGGTTGCATAGTACATTGGAATGTGACCACATAGTTCACTTGTTGAACTCCAAATTCCTCCTTGCATGTGTTGATGTGACTGCATGGATTTTAAATTATGTGACCGCATAGTTATAGTTTTTTTCGTCGAACAACTTTCAATATTTTGATCATACATTTTCTTTCAATATCTGATTACAGTGATTCAAAGTTCATTGGAAAGCTAATTCAAAATTATACAATTTTGTAAGAGTAGAACTTTTCCAATTTGGAAGTTTATTATACAAAAAATGGGTCTCAAACAAAGATTGACAATCTGAAGCGTAACTTTTTCACCTAAAAGTTGACATGTGATAATATTTCGACTATATTCCATCCCTTTGACTTATTTTCTCATCCAGTTGACCACTAACACTCTCGAATCTTCATCGTAAGGTTCGACACAACTTTTCTGTATTTGCATTTTAATCCTCAAACTTTGATTTTGCTTCATTTTGACCATTTTCTCTAGTAATCTTGTTCCTTTATCTTTCAATTGTATCCAATTGAAGCCTTGGCATCTTCGATCTTCATTTCATTGCCCATCTCATCTATGAATTATTTGCAACTTGGTTCTGTCTTTTGGATTTTACTTTTTTTTCTGAGTTTTCCCTTTGTTTTTTCTATTTTCTTGTTCAACCATTGAGTTTTACATATTTAATACAAATATACAACAATTTAGACTATATTTCACCAGAGGAGAAACTAAATATTGACATTTAAAGCCATAAGTAAGAGTATAAAATACACTTATAAATTACATGTTTATGACATTTTTTGGTGACAATTATCGGGATATGTCATCGGCTTATGTGAACTACTCCAAGACATGATGTCTTCGAGCCTTTCCTCTGATCAAACTCAGCCATTTCACTTAATCTAAAAGAATTTATACTTCACTGGGATCCTAACCCTATCCAACAATCTCAACCCAAGACTCTTATGCCTAGGAGGACTCTATCTCAACAATATTACTGTTGAAATTAGATTGGCCTTCCAATTATAGTACAAGTCCAACACCCATCTCAGGTGCGACTCTTGAACATAAGGATATTCAATCGATTAATCCTACTAAGAGTGTACTACCTACCTCTATAAATACAAAGCATTGAATCATTATTCAGGTACGCTTTTTCATTCAATTTATAACCTTACACGTATATTTTTCCCTACTACTAACTTAAGCATCGAAAGGGACACGAGGTCTTTACTTCAAGTCCTGGAGATTCTATTCGTGTCCATCCTCAGTCGTTGAGTTCGAGAATCAATAGGTGCAAATATTTGGTAGCATCATTGGCACCGTCTGTGGGAAATGTACGTTCAGGTCTACCTTCAGTAAGCTCATTTAGGGCTGGGCAAAAATTTCAAATCGAGCTGGACCCGAACTGAACCGAGCAATTTTTCGTAAGTGAAATACTTGAACGGGTATCTGAATCGAGAACCGACGGGTTCGGTTCAGTTCTCGGTTCTAGACCCAGAACCGAATAATCGAATAAGAACCGAATTTTTTTAAATTTTTTATTTTTATATATGGGATAAATCAAATTATTTTAATTGTTTTAAAATAAATTAGCAAAGATAGAGTTTGCATTGAAGAGACTGAGTTCTATCAGGGCATTGAGACATGTAATAAAATATATATTATATTTTTTCTTGTTAAATCTTATTAGTTGAACAATTTTTAGTTTATTTATGTTTGTTAATTGTAATTTTTCAATTTTCTTGTAGAGTTTCTTAATATCTAGTATGGCAAGTCAAGCAATTGATGGTTAAATCAAATAGTTGGTAAGTACTACTGTATTAGCAATACTTTAAAATATTTTATTTCTATGAGTCTATAACTTCTAATTTATATGGATCACATATATTTTAGTATTACTAATTTATTATCTAGTTTTTGTTATTTGTATACATTGGTAAATTAATCTTATTGGACTTGTTATTTATATGTTATATGACAAGTGTGTTTTACTCACGAGTTTTATTCTATTTTTTGACTTAATTATAAGCTAGATTCTATGAGAAGTGAACGTTTTTTATATGTTTATTAGTGTTGTCTTGTAAATGGTGAAAAAGGATGAAGAGATGATAAAACGAGGCTATTGGCGTGGAATGAGAAGAAATAAAGGACAAAAGGGCAAAATGGTCAAATTATAAATCAAACAAGATGAACGGTGCCACGACACCATGGACTGAAGAGGAGGCGTTGTGGTGCCACACCTGTGGTGCTGCAGTGCACCACCTGAGAGCATGGCGCTGCGGAGCCATGCCCTAAATTGATGCGGCGATGCATTCCTGGCGCCGCAGCGCCGTCATGTAGCGCGTTTTGGCCTAAAATTTTACCTATTGTAAAGCCCATAAAAACCCTATTTTGGGAGAAAACGAGGATGAAATATAAATAGAGGTCTTTGAGACTTGGCAAAGGGTTACACACTTGGAGAGACACAAGAGGCTTGGAAAGTGTTTTTGAAGAGAAGAAAATGGCTCAAGACACAAGGAAATGAATTGATTTCAAGACGATTGACAACATTTTGGGAGAAGAATTCAAGCGGCTAAACGCGTTTTTCTTATTCTTTTATTCTTCTCCATGTTCATTAGTTTTAATTTCATCATGTCAATCATTACAATTATGAACTAACTTTCTATATCTAGGGTTTGATGTAACCTATTTGAGACATGTTTTGATTTTATATGTTATTTCCATTCGAACTTTTCATGAATTTATTTTTGTTGATTTGTGCGCAATACATTCAATTACTTGATCAATAATTGAATAATTTGATGTTTTAAATTTCGGCACTCGAGAGAGGAAAATTTAGGAATGATCTTATATGTCAACGTAACTTAGAGTTTGTAAATTTCGAGAGAAAATACGAACCATCGAGGTGCATTCAAATTAAGAACCACGTGCATTGATAATTTTTATACATTTAATTTGGAATAAAGATATTTGAACTGAATCATAGAGATAGATTATATTCGGCACTCGAGAGAGAGAGAATAGAATTAACTTAGGGTTATTGCCTATAAATTTAGGAAAATTGATGGAAATAAAGATATAGGTTGAAAAACATGTTGATTATACAGTGAAGTCATTCCCTAGACTTTCATAATTTGATAAACTTCTTATAAGTCGCATTCGTTAAATTGCATCATTTATTTCGTCTACATTAGATTAGTATAAATTGATCAATACAAACTTTGATTGTCTAAATAAAGTGAAAGCTAAAACATTACAGTAATCAATAGGATTCAAATTTCAATCCCTGTGGGTTCGACACTTTTCTTTTCACTACTATATTACAAAACTTGACATCGTACACTTGCGGCATAATCACGTTGTAGAAAACGTGTGACAAGTTTTTGGCGCCATTACCGGGGATTGATTTATTTGAACTATATTGATATTGCTACCAATTAGTTTTTACTTTAATTTAGAATTTTTATTTTGGGTTATATTCATTCCACTTTGTCTCTAATAGTTCTATAATCTTGATTTCAGTTGTTTATGCGAAGGGCGAGAAATAGAAACCTACTACCTGCAAATCCTGAACCAGAACGCACATTTCACTGTCTAAGGAAGATACAGAGAAACGAACGAGAGACAATGGCTGAAAAGGATGCAATAGCAGCTAATGAAAATCATCAACAAAGAACAGTTAATGAAAATCATCAACAAAGAGCTATTCGGGACTATGTTAGGCCCATTGTCGGTGATAATTATTCCGGCATCGCACGCCTCGCCATAGCTGCAAACAACTTCGAATTAAAGCCAGGACTGATACATAAGGTACAACAGAATCAGTTTGGGGGAGCTGCAACAGAAGATCCAAATGCTCATTTGGGATCTTTCTTAGAAATTTATGATACGGTGAAGATGAATGGAGTCAACGATGAAACAATTAAGCTTTGCCTATTCTTTTTCTCCTTAAGGGATAAGGAAAAAGTTTGGTTCCAATCACTACCATACGGGTCAATTACGACTTTGGGATGACTTAGCTCAGAAGTTCGTCACCAAGTACTTTCCTCCCTCCAAATCAGCTTAACTTCAAAGCGAGATTGGTCAGTTAAGACTGTGACACCCCGAACTTAAACTTCGAGGGTCACGTACTAATCATAATAGGTTCTGCCTTTGGTACATGTAAATACTCTTAAACAGAAGTATTACATGTTAGAAACTTATTTTCAATTTGGTAAAATATTTCTCATAAAATATAATAGCCAGCAGAAGCGCACACCGACGTGTAATTTTTATTTTAAAAAAAATAAACTCGGTGCAGCCACGGTTAGTTGGGGTAGTAGGTTCAACTATTTTTACAAAATCCATCCCAAATCCGTTTTCTATGAAATTTGCGGCATTAGAAAGATATTTTCAAGTACGTTTCTAGGTTAAAATATGAGAATTTTCCAAGATCATATAGTATGGACGTTTTTCTGAAAACAGTGTAGTGTTGCACAGAAAATCCAGATTGACCCTTCAACGTTTAAAAATTCATATCTAAGGCCACAGACATCCAAATTGAGTGATTTCTGTGCCCATATTTAGACAACTCGAAGAGGAACGTAGACATATTTTTAGAGTCACAAATGGACGTCTATAGAGTTGGAAATAATATTTTGAAGTTGACCTAGAAACTGCCCGGATTCTGCCTCTTTTGGTCAATCGGGAAAAATGGTCTATAAATATATCTCTTAACATAACATGGAAGAAAAAACTACTTAATTTACTTTCGGTACCATATTACATCATGGCTTATACAAGTTTTTATACAATACCATAGGAAAAACATATATGAAGCAGTCGAACAAAACATGCAAAAACAAAACTTCGATGCAAATTAACTGTCCTTAACCCATCATCGATTATGCCGACCGACTTCCACCAACTTCACATCTTATGGATCTGAAAATTTAGTATAGAATATTATGAGTATAAAGAATACTCAGTAAGATACCATGCTTGGATTTAACATGTTAATACTACGCAAAAGAAAGCATTCAAACACATACTTGCACATTCCGGCTTGCCGGTGCCCTTCGGACTTGTCCTAAGGCATAGATATCTAACTTTGTGGACTTGTCCTAAGGCATAGATATCTAACTTTATAGACTTGTCCACATCTTTCATATTATGGTTTTTCATGCATAGTTTAAGTATAAATATTACCATGAAATCCTACCACTTAAGCAAGGAAAGTATCTTACAATAAAACTTGAAGAAACTTCGGTTGATAGATGAATTGAGAGTGCTAGGCTTCGTTTCCTTTTCTTCTTTTCCCTTTCCTTTTTTTTTTTCTTTCTTTCTCTCTATAAACGTTCTGGTTTTGCAAAGATATATAGGCTGCTCATCCCTTGGTTATATATATATATAAGCAAAGCAAAGCAAATGATAATTAATAAAACTTGGTAGGCCACGTGTGTTTGTATCAACCTTACTTTGCATGCATTTCTACACCTCAAGCCTAGACTAACCACTTCATGCTTGCATGTATTTTATAAACATTTAAGGTCAGGTTGTGCCATAATCTAACACCTCCTACCTGCTTAAACCACCTCATGCATGCATGTTAAAGATAGCTTGACACCACAAGCTTGTCCAACAAATCCCATGCATGCATAAAAACACCTCATGCTTTAATTAACCATTTCATGCTTGTCCATGCATTAACTAAATCCCACTTGAATTCTCCTCTAAATCTGCCGACCAGACCTATCTATATGTATAATATTAGACCAAATTTTAAGGATACACCCTACTCTCGGCCAAAAAAATTGAAAAAACAAAAACTGTTTATCTATTGTAATTAATCCCCAAAAACTAATTAACTAATCTTTGGCAAACTTTCAATAAATCGACCAATGCAAATCGGCAACCATTAATAATCTTGGCCATACTAAACTTTGAAAGGTTAAATTGCTATCTTACAAAAATTTAAACGAGCAAAGTGAATGAGCATAAAATTTCGGAGTATCACATCCCTCCTCCCTTAAAAAAAAATTTCGTCCTCGAAATTACATCGAAGTTAGTTGAAAAGTTCTGGATACTTGGTCTTGATTTCTTCTTCTCTTTCCCAAGTTGACTCTTCGACATTATGGTTTCTCCATTGAACTCTCACTAATGGAATTTCTTATGTTCTTAGTTGTTGGATTCTACGATCCAATATTGCTACCGGTTTTTCCTCATAAGTCATGTTTTGTTTGATATCCAATGGTTGATGACTAACCACATGACTTTGATCAGGCACATATTGTCGAAGTACTGACACGTGTAATACATCATGAATTGCTGACAAATCTGGTGGTAGAGCGATTCGATAGGCTGCATTTCCAACTTTCTATAAAGTTTCAAAAAGACCTACGAATCTTGGTCGAAGTTTTCCCTTCTTTCCAAAGCGAAGAACTCCCTTCATCGATGCCACTTTTAAGAAAACTTTATCACCAATGTTAAATGCCAAATCTTTTCTCCTTTTATCAGCGTAACTTTTTTGTCGGTCCTGGGCTGCCTTAATTCTAGCTCTTATTTTATCAACCGCTCGACCCGTTTCCTCAATTACTTCGGGTCCTAAAACTCTTCGTTCACCTACTTCATCCCAATAAAGAGGAGCTCTACATCTTCTGCCATGGAGAGTTTCGTAAGGTGCCATCTTTATCGTAGCTTGATAGCTATTATTATAGGCAAACTCCACCAATGGTACATAACTCTCCCAACTGCCTCCTAAATCAAGGACGCAGACACGCAGCATATCTTCCAAAGTCTGTATAGTCCTCTCCGATTGTCCATCAGTTTGAGGATGAAAAGTTGTGCTGAAGTTTAACTTGGTTCCCATGGCTCCTTGCAAACTTTTCCAAAATTTTGAGGTAAATCTTGGATCTCTATCCGATACAATTGAGGCTGGGATACCATGCAAACGGATGACCTCTTTGATATACAATCGCGCGTATTGATCCATACTGAAATTCATTCTTACAGGTAGAAAATGAGCTGACTTTGTTAACCGATCCACTATTACTCACATAGTATCATTTTCCCTAGCTGATTTTGGAAAACTCACAACAAAATCCATAGTTATATGCTCCCATTTCCATTGTTGAATTGTTAATGGTTCCAACAATCCAGATGGCTTTTGATGTTCAGCTTTCACTTGTTGACAAGTCATGCACCTCCTGACAAAAAGACCTATGCACCGTTTCATATTTCTCCACCAAAACATATTCCTTAGATCACGATACATTTTTGTATCTCCTAGATGGGCAGTATATGGAGTTAAGTGTGCTTCTTCCAGAATTTCTTTCCTCAATCCTTCATCCTTCGGCACACACAACCTTCCCTTAAAAAGTAAGGCTTTATCACTGCCTAATTTAAAATCCTTTCGCTTGCTAGTACCAACTTCAGATTTAATCTTTTGCAAGAAAGAGTCACCATCCTGTGCTACTCTTATTCGATCTCTAAGTGTTGGTCGAATCATTAGAGCCGCTATCCTGGTGATAGTTTGGGTTGGTGGAACAATTATTTCTAGATGCAAGTTTTCGAAATCCTTCAACAACTGGTCCTGCATAGTGATTAGTACTGCTAATTGTCCAACTGCCTTTTTGCTAAGAGCATATGCTACTATGTTAGCTTTACCAGGATGGTAAAGGATAGTGCAATCATAATCCTTTACTAGCTCTAGCCATCTCCTCTGCCTCATATTTAATTCCTTTTGGGTGAAAAAGTACTTCAAACTCTTATGATCAGTATAAATGTCACACTTACTTCTATATAAGTAATGACGCCATATCTTAAGGGCATGAACTACCGCAGCCAATTCTAGATCATGGGTTGGGTAGTTTTGTTCATATTGTTTCAATTGTCTGGAAGCGTAGGCTATCACATTTCCTTTCTGCATCAGAACACACCCTATGCCCTGTTTCGAAGCATCACTGTATATAACAAATCCTTCTGGTCCATCAGGTATTGTTAACACTAGAGCTGTGACTAATCTTCGTTTTAGCTCTTGGAAGCTCTGTTCACATTTCTCTGTCCATTGAAATTTTATCCCTTTACGGGTCAATTGGGTCAATGGTCCTGCTATCTTTGAAAATCCCTCGATAAATCTTCTATAGTAACCCGCTAATCCCAAGAAGCTGCGTATTTCTCTAACATTGGTTGGTCTTACCCAATTATTCATTGCTTCTACTTTGGTTGTGTCTACTTCAATACCTTGTGCTGTGATTACGTGCCCCAGAAAACCTATTTTGTCCAACCAGAATTCACATTTCTTGAATTTGGCATAAAGCTTCTCTTTTCTTAGAGTTTCCAAGACAATCATGAGATGTTTCTCGTGTTCCTCATTACTCTTCGAATAGATTAAGATATCATTAATAAAAACTATGACAAATTGGTCTAAGTATTCATGGAATACTCTGTTCATTAGATCCATAAATACTGCCGGGGCATTAGTTAATCCAAAAGGTATCACCAAAAATTCATAATGCCCATAACGCGTCCTAAAAGCCGTCTTAGGGATATCATCGGGCTTAATTTTCAATTGATGATATCCTGATCTTAGATCGATCTTTGAAAATACTGTAGCCCCCTTGAGCTGGTCAAACAAATCTTCTATTCTTGGAAGTGGATATTTGTTTTTGATAGTGAGACGATTCAATTCTTGGTAGTCAATGCATAGCCTCATCGTTCCATCCTTCTTTTTTAGTGAGACGATTTAATTCTCGGTAGTCAATGCACAGCCTCATCGTTCCATCCTTCTTTTTCATAAATAACACTAGTGCACCCCAAGGTGATACACTTTGTCTAATGAAACCCTTATCAAGAAGCTCCTTCAACTCTACCTTCAACTCTTGCAGTTCCAACGGTGCCATACGATATGGAGCTTTTGAAATAGGTGTTGCTCCTGGTACCAAGTCGATGGTAAACTCTCATTGCCTGTCTGGTGGTACACCTAGAAGATCTTCTGGAAAAACATCTTTATAGTGTCTAACTATTCGAACATCCCCAGCTGACAACTTATCTTGTTTAATATTGGTCATCGATACTAGAAATCTTTGACCTAATTCCTTTCTCGATGTCCTTTCAACCTGAGTTGTCGACACTATACGAGACAAGGTATTTGCCTCAGTTCCCACAAAACGAAACTCTTTCTCGCCCGGTCTTCAAAAAATCTCCACTCTCTCGGTACAATGAATAGTTGCATAGTTTTTAGACAACCAGTCCATACCAAGGATAACATCAAAGTCTTTTATCGTTAATAGAATTAGATCTACCGCTATACCTTTACCATCAATTTCCATCTTAAGATTTCTAGCTATTTGGTCAGCCACAAGTATCTTTCCAGATGGAAGAGAGATTTCTAAGGTATACGGAAGGAATTCACATTCTACTTTAGACTTTGCGACAAATGAAGAAGAAATGAACGAATGTGTAGCTCCAGAATCTATAAGTACAAATGCAGGCATATTAGAAACAGAGATGTTACCTGTGAGGACATTAGGGTTTCGCTCTGCTTCTTGTCGGGATAAGGAGAAAACTCTTGCTTTTCCTTTCTGGTCATCTCCAGCCTTCTGTGTTTGATTCTGGGGACTTTCTTTTGCGAAATGTCCTGATTTCCCACACTTGAAACAAACATTTTTTCCCAATAGACATTCTCCTTTGTGAGGTCTATCGCACTTAGGACAACGCTTATCACCACCAGCTCCTACTATCTCTGTCTTTCCTTTCTTTAGTGCATTATTCCCTTTTCCTTTACCGTTATTCTATTTATCAAAATTCCATTTCCTCTTACCGGAGAAATTTTGAACTTGGTAGGAGCTTCCAACGTTTTGAGTTCTTTGATAAGAAATAGTCTGGGCTCGCTTCAGGACTTCTCGATAAGTGTTCAGCTCGAGAACTGACACTATGTCACGAATATAAGGTTGAAGCCCAAGTTCAAACCTTCTAGCCCGCTTTTTCTCCGTATCCACTAGATGTGGAGCGAACCTTGATAACTCCTCAAATTTGCGTTCATATTCCACGAGGGTCATGGTTCCCTGTTGGAGTATAAGGAACTCCATCTCCTTTTGATCCTACAGCTGCCAGGAAGAATTTTTCTTCTACGAGTTCCTTAAATCTCACCCAAGTTATAGCCTGTTCTTTAGCAGGTGTTAATGACCTGGTAGTCATGTCCCACCAATGGCTAGCCCCCTTCTTTAACATAAACACCGAAAATGTTACCTTTTCAGCATCTTCGCATCTTATAAATTTAAAGATACGTTCTAGTTCTTGTAACCAGTCTTCAACTGCTAAGGGATCTACACTCCCCTCGAATGATGGAGGGTTCATCTTATGAAATTGCTCTATCATTGCAGTTTGATCCCTCGGGTTGGGTACCATTTGAGGTTGAACAGCTTGTTGGTTGGACTCTTGATGCTCGGTTGGTACTTGTTGATTTAGTGTTTGTTGCCTAGTCAAAGGCGGTGCCTACTGTTGCTGTCCCAACTCCCGCATTGCGGCAAGCAGTTCTCGTGCAAAGTTTGCTATATTAACTTCGCCACCACTAGAACTGGCATTAGCATTGCTGCTGCCTAAGTTCATATTGGAATTTAGTGCATTGCCATGGTTGCGCTTCGGAGGCATTTCCTTTGAATGAAAAATATTCATCCAATTAGAATTTCTTCAGAACGTAATACTAACTTAAAGAAATCTAAGGTCAAAACAACTTTCCTTCATATATATACATTACCATTTTTTTTACAACAAAAGTCATATTGCGGTACGGTACATACATTCGAAAGTAGATGTACGTATTACATCCTATTCTATTCCAAAAACAAAGATAGCTAGATAAGATGGTGTCTAATCTTCCATTTCTTCTGGGTCCTCCTCGGGATCTTCATCTGGGTCTTCCCCTGGTTCTTCGTCTAGTTCTTCCTCTGGCTCTTCCTCTAACATGCTTTGTTCTGAACTATCTGGTAATGGTACGGAAAAAACTTTCCTCTAGAACTCTCGGAAAGCACTTAACCAACGGTCCCTTATCTAGCCTAGAATTTGTAGCTCGTAAACTAGTATTCATGGATAAGGTTATAGTCTTCTTAAAGTTTCGCTGTAAATCACGGCTAGTTTCATAACTTCCTCGAAGTAAGTATGTAAGGTCCTCATATGAAAGGTCATCATCAGACCACAACACAATCTCATTTATGACTGAAGCCCAAGGTTCTCGAACAGTTTTATATAACCTCCGTATCTTCACCTTATCACTTAAGTTATAGTGTATTTCCCATAACATCTCAATAATGCAGTCTATCAGATCAAGATATTGTACGAGGCTATGGAGCGGATGCATACGATGATTATAGTAAAATACCAATAGTATGTCCCGCTTCTTCGCAAAACCACAAGCTTTTGTCCTTGTGGGGGTTCTTACTATTCGTGCCATAACTAGGACAAAAATTTGATTAGGTTACTCTACAAGGCTCTAATAAATAATTACATATAAATGTTAATGACTTCATAATCTCAAACATGAATTGATTCAAAATATTCCTATATCCAACAATATATATAGTAGTCCATTACATAAGAAAACTCATAAACTTTGAAAAAGATTTTTACCTTGATAGTCGGTTGAAAGTCAGTTACTAGCTTGCTCGATGATGAAGGACAATAACTTTCTTTAAAAAAAAAGTCTACAGAAAAGTAAAACTGCTTTGATACCACACTGTGATACCCCGAACTTAAATTTCGAGGGTCACGTACTAATCATAATATGTTCTTCCTTTGATACATGTAAATACTCTTAAACAGAAGTATTACATGTTAGAAACTTATTTTCAATTTGGTAAAATATTTCTCATAAAATATAATGGCCAGCAAAAGCGCACACCGACGTGTAATTTTTATTTAAAAAAAAATAAACTTGGTGCAGCCACGGTTAGTTGGGGCAATAGGTTCAACTATTTTTATAAAATCCATCCCAACTCCGTTTTCTATGAAATTTGCGGCAGTAGAAAGATAATTTCAAGTCGTTTTCTAGGTTAAAATATGAGACTTTTCCAAGATTATATAGTATGGACGTTTTTCTGAAAACAGTGTAGTGTTGCACAAAAAATCCAGATTGACCCTTCAACGTTTAAAAATTCATATCTAAGGGCACAGACATCCAAATTGAGTGATTCCTATGCCCATATTTAGACAACTCGAAGAGGAACGTAGAAATATTTTTAGAGTCTCAAATGGACGTCTATAGAGTTGGAAATAATATTTTGAAGTTGACCTAGAAACTGCCCGGATTCTGCCTCTTTTGGTCATTCGGGAAAAATGGTATATAAATATATCTCTTAACATAACATGGAAGAAAAAACTACTTAATTTACTTTTGGTACCATATTACATCATGGCTTATACAAGTTTTTATACAATACCATAGGAAAAACATATATGAAGCAGTCGAACAAAACATGCAAAAACAAAACTTCGATGCAAATTAACTTTGTCCTTAACCCATCATCGATTATGACGACCGACTTCCACCAACTTCACATCTTATGGATCTGAAAATTTAGTATAGAATATTATGAGTATAAAGAATACCCAGTAAGATACCATGCTTGGATTTAACATGTTAATACTACGCAAAAAAAAAACATTCAAACACATACTTGCGCATTCCGGCTTGTCGGTGCCCTTCAGACTTGTCCTAAGGCATAGATATCTAACTTTGTGGACTTGTCCACATATTTCATATTATGCTTTTCATGCATAGTTTAAGTATAAATATTACCATGAAATCCTACCACTTAAGCAAGGAAAGTATCTTACAATAAAATTTGAAGAAATTTCGGTTGATAGATGAATTGAGAGTGCTAGGCTTCGCTTCCTTTTCGTCCTTTCCCTTTCCATTTTTTTTCTTTCTTTCTCTCTATAAACGTTCTGGTTTTGCAAAGATATATAGGCTGCTCATCCCTTGGTTATATATATATATATATATATATATATATATATATATATATATATATATATATAGCAAAGCAAAGCAAAGGATAATTAATAAAACTTGGTAGGCCACGTGTGTTTGTATCAACCTTACTTTGCATGCATTTCTACACCTCAAGCCTAGACTAACCACTTCATGCTTGCATGTATTTTATAAGCATTTAAGGTCAAGTTGTGCCATAATCTAACACCTCCTACCAGATTAAACCACCTCATGCATGCATGTTAAAGATAGCTTGACACCACAAGCTTGTCCAACAAATCCCATGCATGCATAAAAACACCTCATGCTTTAATTAACCATTTCATGCTTGTCCATGCATTAACTAAATCCCACTTGAATTCTCCTCTAAATCTGCCGACCAGACCTATCTATATGTATAATATTAGACCAAATTTTAAGGATACACCCTACTCTCGGCCAAAAAAATTGAAAAAACAAAAACTGTTTATCTATTGTAATTAATCCCCAAAAACTAATTAACTAATCTTTGGCAAACTTTCAATAAATTCGACCAATGCAAATCGGCAACCATTAATAATCTTGGCCATACTAAACTTTGAAAGGTTAAATTGCTATCTTACAAAAATTTAAACGAGCAAAGTGAATGAGCATAAAGTTTCGGAGTATCACAAAGACAATCCGATTTCTATCCATTTTATGAAGCTTGGGAAAGATTAAAGGACTTGCTTAGAAAATGTCATCAACATGGTTTTCAGAGTTGGATGCAGATTGAGATCTTCTACAACGGGCTAAATGGACAGACAAGAACCATAGTAGATGCAGCTGTAGGAGGCACTCCAATGGCTAAAACAACAGATGTTACATACTTCTTGTTGGACGACATAACTGCAAATAGTTATCAATGGTCGAGTGAGAGATCCAGCGTTAAGAAAGTGGCGGGACTTCATGAAATGGATCCCATCACAACATTAACAGCTCAGGTTTCATCACTTACTAATCAGATAGCTGTATTTACCACTCAAGGAAATTAGATTCAGTTATGGCTGCCTCATCGTCACATCAAGAGACAGAGATAGGGAATGAGAAAGCTCAATATCCCCATGTCAATAGCAAGAACTACAAACAAAGGGGAAACTACTCTTCAAATCATTATCATCCAGGGCTGAGGAATCATGAGAATTTATCATATGGCAATAACAGAAATTCACTCCAACCTCCACATGGGTTCAACACTCAAAATTCTGAAGGGAAATCATCCTTAGAGGAAATCCTTAGAACTTTCATTTCAGAGACAAGGTCGCGATTCAACAAGATGAGGTACCTTTGGATAACATTGACACACATGTGTCAAACATGGGAGCTATAATGAAAAATCTAGAGGTTCAAATGGGCTAGTTGACGACGCCAATGAAGTCTCAACAACATGGAAAGTTCCCAAGTGATACAGAGATCAACCCGAAGAAGTACTGCAAAGCCATTACATTGAGGAGTGGCAAACAGATTGGAGAAAGTATGCCGAAGGAAGTAATAAGTCCTACACCTGATAAAAAAGCCGATCAAATAGTAGTAGAACAAGAGACTAAGCGCTTGTTTGGGAGTGATTTTTGGGGAAAGAATTGATTTTTGAATAGTGATATGATCGGAAATGTGTTGTTGAAAAAGAAGGAGAAGTTATTGATGTGATGAAAATTATTATTTTATTGAAAAATGTGTGGTTGAAAATGAGAATTGATTTTGAGAATCAGTACCGAACAAGCCCTAAGGAAGCTCAGAGGGCTCATAAGCCTCACTCTATATCATTCCCTGATAACCCACCAATCATCAAACCACCACTTCCATTTCCACAGCATTTTCAAAAAAAAAAAAAAAAAATTTGATGCACAATTTGCTAAATTTTTAGAAATTTTCAAGAAAATTCATATTAACATTCCTTTTGCAGATGTTTTGGAACAGATGCCCAACTATGCCAAATTTATGAAAGAGGTGATGTCAAAGAAGTGGAAGTTGGAAGAGTATGAAACAGTGAGTTGACAGAGGAATGCAGTGCTATTCTTCAAAAGAAACTCCCTCAGAAGAGAAAAGATCCAGACAGTTTCACTATTCCATGCATCATTGGGGCTCCTTTTTTGATAAAGCTCTATGTGATCTTAGAGCAAGCATCAACCTAATGTCCTTATCAGTTTTCAAGAAGTTAGGCATTGGGAAAGTAAAACCGACAACAGTAACTCTACAACTAGCTGATAGATCTCTCACATACCCACGAGGGATCATTGAAGATGTTTTGGTCAAGGTTGACAAAATTATCTTCCGTGCTGACTTCGTTGTATTAGACATGGAGGAAGATCAAGAGATTCCATTGATTTTAGGTAGGCTATTTTTAGCAACAGGAAGGGCCTTAATTGATGTATAAGGAGGACATCTAACATTGAAAATGAATGATGAGGAAGTAATGTTCAATATCTACCAAGCTATAAAGTTTCCAAATGATACCAACACTTGCCACAGAATTGACTTCATCGAGTCTGCCGTGAAAGAAGAGAAACTATTCATTGAGGACCCCTTAGAGCAATGTATGATGTTTAGTGCAACAAAGGATGACATTGACAATTTGGGAGAATATATAGGGACTAGAGATCTAGCAGATTGCACATTGGCTATTGAGTCTTCACAAACTGAAGATGACCCATCACAGAGTGAAGATATTCAATAGTCAACGGAATCAAAAGATAGCAATGTAATAAAGCCAGAAAAGTTGAGTTGAAGCAACTCCCAAATCACCTTCGATATGCATTTTTGGAGGAAAATTCTACATCTCCAGTGATAATTTCTTCCTCACTTACCTTGGATGAAGAAGATAGGCTATTAAGAGTATTGAGAGAACACAAGGAGGTGTTGGGTTAGTCTATAGCTGATATCAGGGTATAAGCCCTAAAATCTGCATGCATAAAATCCATATGGAGGGTGTGCATCGATTACAAGAAGCTAAACAAAGTAACTAGAAAAGACCACTTCCCACTACCTTTCATTGATCAAATGCTGGATAGATTAGCAGGCTACTCCCACTACTATTTCCTTGATGGATACTTGGGGTACAATCAGATTACAATAGCACCAAAAGATCAAGAAAAGACAACATTTACTTGTCCTTACGAGACTTTTGCCTACAAAAAGATGTCATTCGGGTTATGCAATGCACCAACCACTTTTCAATGGTGCATGATGGCAATCTTTGAAAATATAGTAGAGAACATAATGGAGGTATTTATGGATGACTTTTCTGTATTTGGTACTTCTTTTGATAACTGTCTTCACAATCTCTCCCTAGTGTTGCAACGTTGTGAAGAAAAGAGCTTAGTTCTCAACTGGGAGAAATGCCACATTATGGTGCAAGAAGGAATCGTACTAGGCCATCATGTTTCAGCCAACGGACTTGAAGTGGACAGGGCAAAAATTGACACAATAACAAAGTTACCACCACCCATCAATGTCAAGGGCATTCGGAGTTTCTTGGGACATGCGGGTTTCTACATGAGATTTATCAGAGACTTCACAAATATAGCAAAACTTTTATGCAATCTCTTGGAGAAGGATACCACATTCGTGTTTGATAAAGACTGCCTAGAGGCTTTTGAAGCAATAAAAGAGAAATTAGTCACAACTCCAGTGATAGTAGCGCCAAATTGGGTCAGCCATTTGAGGTAATGTGTGATGCTAGTGATTAAGCAGTTGGGACAATTTTAGGACAAATGCATGAAAAGATATTCAGGGAAATTCACTACGCTAGCAAAACCCTGAATGGAGCTCAACTAAATTATGCCATGACAGAAAAAAAAATGTTGGCAGTGGTATTTGCATGTGATAAATTCAGATCATATCTCATTGGCACCAAGGTAATCATCTACACAGATCATGCAGCAATCTGATACTTATTCAAAAAAAAAGATGCCAAACCACGCCTAATTCGATGGATTTTGCTGTTGCAAGAGTTTGCTGTGGAAATTCGTGACAAAATGGGCAGTGAACACGTCATCACAAATCATCTTTCGCATTTAGAGAATACACAGGTGACTGATAACAGTCAGATCCAAGAGACTTTTTCAGACGAGCTTCTTTTAGAAGTTTCATCCAGAACTCCATGGTATGTTGACTTTGTCAACTTCTTGGCTTGTGGACAAATGCCACCGGACCTAACCTCTCAGCAAAAGAAGAAATTCTTACACGATGTCAAATCTTATTTATGGGATGACCCTCTACTCTTCAAGAGATGCGGCGACATGATAACCAGGATGTGTGTACCTATGGATGAAACAAAATCGATAATGGATCATTGTCATTCCTCACCTTGTGGAGGTCATTTCGGTCCCACCTGTACTGCTTCCAAGGTATTACAATCGAGGTTTTATTGGCCAACACTTTTCAAAGACTGTTATGCATTTGTGAAGATATATGATCGTTGTCAAAGCATTGGGAATATTTCAAGGCGTCATGAGCTACCATTAACTAACATGCTTGAAATGGAATTGTTTGATGTTTGGGGAATAGACTTCATGGGCCTTTTTCTACCATCTTTTGGCCAGTTGTATATTCTTTTTGCTGTAGATTATGTCTCAAAGTGGGTTGAAGTCATTGCTACACCAACAAATGATACAAATGTAGTTTTGAAATTCTTGCAAATGAATATCTTCACTCGATTTGGAATGCCTAGAGCAATTATAAGTGATGAAGGTACACATTTCTGCAACAAACTTTTCAATTCCCTCTTAGCTAAATACAATATCAGACATAAATTGGCACTTGGCTATCACATCAATCAAATGGACAAGCAGAGGTATCCAATAAAGAGATAAAGAAAATATTGGAAAAGATAGTGAATACCAACCGCAAGGACTGGTCACAAACTAGATGATGCCTTATAGGCATAACGAACAGCATTCAAAACACCAATTGAGATGTCACCTTACCGATTAGTGTTTGGAAAAGGCATGCCACCTGCCGGTTGAATTGGAACATCAAGCCTATTGGGCTGCGAAAAAACTTAATCTCGACATGAAATTAGCGGGTCCACAACGCATGTTGCAACTTGACGAACTTGATGAAATTCAAAACAATGCATACAAGAATGCAAAGATATACAAGAAACGCACAAAATTGTGGTATGACAAGAGAATCTTCACAAGGGAATTCAAAGTAGGAGACCAAGTACTTTTTATTCATCTCTTGTTTGAAACTTTTTCCTGGAAAGCTTAAATCACGGTGGTCGAGACCATTCGTGGCCCGTAAAGTGTTTCCTTATGGTTCAATGGAACTAGTAAGCAAGGATGGATCTACATTCCAAGCAAATGGACAATGTCTCAAACATTACTCGCAGTGGAAGATCGAGATGTGGAAGAATTTGTCCTCAAAGAAGCAACCTAAAACCCTCATCTACGTCTAACTAAAGATGTTAAAGAAGCACTTCTTGGGAGGCAACCCAAACCTTATTGTTTACTTCTTTTCCATAATTTTTATTCTATAGTAGTTTTTTTTTCTTTAATTGATTTTGTTTGAGTGGTAACATAATTTTTCTCTTCTTTATTTTGCTTTTGAAGGACAATCCCAAGTGAGGTTGACTATACACCGAAAAAGGGAGATGACAACCGAATTTTGATCTGTAGGAACGAGATCATTTAAACAAAGGAGGAGGTAACAAAAAAAAATTCACTGTTGGCTGAGGGAGTGGCGCCGTGATTCCCCCTTCCCCCCTTTTTTATTTTATTTTTTCTTTCTTTATTTTCTTTTGTTTATATATATATATATATATATATCTCCCTCATTTACCCATTATCTATTCCCACATATTCTCTTCCCCTAATTTCTAAACCCTAACTCTCCCATTTTTTTTCACTTTCACCCTTCTCAAATCTCTTCTACATTAAAAACAAGAAAGACATCATATTCATCCTCACT
The DNA here is from genome assembly GCA_019395295.1 of Osmanthus fragrans. Lineage (NCBI taxonomy): Eukaryota > Viridiplantae > Streptophyta > Magnoliopsida > Lamiales > Oleaceae > Osmanthus > Osmanthus fragrans. Next base: position 18,853,750 of record CM033347.1, on the reverse strand, counting down.
TACATTGAATATTGTAATACCTTCATATATCTTCAATTTGTTGGGACTTACTACAAAGACAAAGTAACATCTTTACACAAATTCTCTTTTGGATTATGGTGTTCTTCATTGTTGGAATTGCTTAATGCTTATCTTGTTTATGGAATTTCTCTAGCATTTGATGGATTTTGGTGGTGTATTGACTTGGATTCATGTCTTCTATGTTAGGAATTAAGATTGGAAGGATTTCTCTACTATGTTTATAAGGTGTTTGATAAAATGTCTACATGAATTCTACTAAGTCTTTTGCCTTGTACACTCTACCTCCTTTGTTTGGAATACATTACAGTAAGTTATAGGTTAATTTGCACTCCGATAGTACTTTGGTTGCTCGCTAGACTTGTGCTAATTGGAACTCTTTTTTTTTTGTACAGGTTGTCGTGTGTTGTGAGCTAGTATTTGGTTGTGGTATGACATTCATTTGATTCCCTATTTTCACCTCTTGGAATTCATCATGCCGCCAAAAAAGAAATCTAAAGCTTCAGCTACTTCATCAAGCTCCTTCGATAACACAAAATTTGTGAGCGCAGAGGCTGAACAACGTTATCATGATTTGGTGGTTCATAAGAATTGTATCCCCGAGAGGGTTTTTGCTGACCTTGAAGCCCCAATGCGGGAAATGATAGAAAGAAAAAATTGGGAGGTATTTATACGACAACCACCGCCAAGACTTATACTAATGGTGCGTGAGTTTTATGCAAACGGTAAGGAGCACCAAAATTTGAAATTTTTTGTCCGTGGCAAATGGATTAGGTTCGATAGAAGCACTATAAATTGGTACTATGGCTTGTCTGGCATTGATGCAAATGATTTCTCCCGCCTGCGTGAAAGCGGGGTGATCAATCCAACTGCGATCATTGGTGAGTTAGCTCTACCAGAAGTCACGTGGAAATGATCAGGAGCCGATCTCACTAACTTTCTAACTGTGGGCATGTACCCTGAATGCAAAGCCTGGCATTACTTCATATGTGGTAAACTATTGCCCAGCAGCAATATCAGTGAGGTGACGAAGAAAAGGGCCCTGTTAAACTATGTCATTTAGCAGGGATTGAGTGTTGATGTGGGCATGGTCATTTAGACCAACTTCTTGCGTGGACTCAATGGCTCTACCACTACCAGTCTAGGTTACCCATCTTTGATCTATGAACTTTTTCGGAAAGGGAGAATTGACTCATCTCTAGTTGAGGAGATAGTGCATCCTAAACCGCCAATAACCAAAAAGATTATTTGGTAATTCACCAGCAAGGTCCCCCCACGAGCTATAAATGCTCAATCTTCTCACCCCAGTGAGCTTCCACCTACTACTTCACAGATTGATGACATTACGGGTAGGATTGAGGCGTTGCAGCTATAGCTCACAAAGAGGTACGACCAATTGGAATTAAGGAATCAAGAGAGGTACGATAGGCTTCAGAATCAAATTGACCACATGCAGTCCTCTATGAATGATCAATATCACCAGCTGTAGAACTCCATGTGTACACATTTTCAATATCAGAATGAGTTCTTCTCGGTGTTGGCATCTGCATTCCCAACATGTCCTATCACAGTTTTTATCTAAACACAAAGCAGATCTTTGGTGGAAATTGAAATTTATGTTATTTTCCGTTGTGCATGTTTAAGTAAATTTCCAACATAAACATGCGTATCTCTTGGCATGAGCATGTCTAATCCTTGGCTTGAGGCTACTTCTAGGCATGAGCTTTCCTAATTCGTAGGTATACTGAGCCTACTCAGCTTGGGCATGCCTATTTCTAGGTATGAGCATGCCTAATCCTTGGCATGAGTTTACCTATTTCCTAGCATGAGCATGCCTACTCCTTGGCACGAGCGAAGTAAGGATATACTTGACTTTCAAAGTTGAGCATGTCAGTTTCAATGCAGTATCTAGTATGGCAAGTCAATCAATTGATGGTTTAAATCAAATAGTTGGTAAGTACTACTATATTAGCAATACTTTAAAATATTTTATTTCTATGAATCTATGATTTCTAAATTTATATAGATCACCGATATTTTAGCCGATATTACAATTTACTATCTACTTTTTGTTATTTGTATACGAATTTGCTTATTGGACCTCGAATTTGTTATTTATATGTTATTAAGAATGCCTAAACGTTCCTGCTAAATGAGTTTTAAATATTTATTAGACCGCCATCAAACATTTACTATGAATGGAACTTATATTCGATCCCCATGCCTAATCCTTAACATGAGCTCATTTATTTCTTGGCCTAATTATGCCTACTCCTTGGCATGATCCTTAACATGATCATGCCTACTCATTGGCTTGAGTATGTAAATTTTTATGCATGAGCATGCCCACCTCTAGGCATGAGCTTGTCTAATCCTTGGCATGAGCTCATCTATTTTTTAATATGAGCATGCCTACTCCTTAGCATGATCATGCCTAATCCTTAACATATTCATTTTTCTTAGCATGAGCATGCCTACACCTTGGTATGATTATGACTAATCCTTGATTCGAGCATACCTACCTTTAGGCATGAGCATGCCTTATCCTTGGCATGAGTTTGCCTACTCTTTGACATTACCATATCTAATCCTTGGCTGGAGCATGCAAATTTCTATGCATGAACATGCCTACCTATAGGCATGAGCATATCTAATCATTGACATGAGCTCGCCTATTTCTTGGAGTGAGCATGCCCACTCCATGGCATGATCATGCCTAATCCTTAGCTTAAGCATGCCAATTTCTAAGCATGAGCATCCCCATCTCTTGGCATAAACTTGCATGCACCTTGGCAAGGTTATGCCTAACCATTTGCTCCACATTCCAACTTCTAAGCATGAGTATGCCTATCTCTTATCATAAACATGCTTATCTCTTGGCATGAGCATGCCTAATCTTTGGCTTAAGCATGCCTATTCTATGTCAAGAGCATCCCTATTTTTGAACCCGACATACTTGTGCATCTCATTCCAGAAACTCGCATATCGTGCAAGCCATTGACATGGATGCATGGGAGCTACTGATATAACAAAAAACTGTATAGCCCAAGGATCGCGTACTTGAGGTTGAATATTGGCCGTTTCATGGGAAGTTTACTAGACCTTCTTGGGTAGTGTCCTCGAGCATGTATCAGATATAGCCAATATTCGCACATCTTGATCCCTTGAAATCTCGAGGACTCAAAAGGACATTTTTCATGATTCCACTGCCATCATGCTCGAGCATCGAAATAGTCCTCGGGACCTATGCATATGCTCGACCTATAACATTACATGTTTACGACATTTTGTGCTAACCATCCTTCGGATATGTCCTCGGGTTATTTGAACTACTTCAAGACGTGATGTCCTCGAGCCTTTCCTTTGATCAAACCCAAGCCATTTTCTTAACCTAAAAAGGATTTCTACTCTATTAGGATCTTATCCCTATATAACCATCTCAACCCAAGACTCCTATGCCTAGAAGGACTCCATCTCAACAATATTACTGTTGAAATTAGATTGGCCCTACAATTATAGCACAAGTCTAACACCCATCTCAGGTAGGACTCTTGAAGATAAGGACATTCAATTGATTAATCCTACTAAGAGTGTACTATCTACATCTATAAATATGAAGCATTGGATCATTATTTAGGTATGTTTTTACATTCAATTTATAGCCTTACGATTCCCTATCGCTAACTTAAGCATTGGAGGGGCAACAAAGTCACACCTCGTTACATTTATTTCAAGTCCTGGAGATTCTATTCGGGTCCATCCTCAATCGTTGAGCACAAAAATCAACTGGTGCAAATTTTCGGTAGCATTAGATACAATTAGATATAAAAAAAAAATTTCATAACCCATTGTTATTAATAAATAAATCAGTTGCTGCAATAATGAACATGAGACAAATTCGAGTTTTGCAAACTTGATGCTATAAAAAATTGTATAGGGATTAGGTGAGGTCAACATGTCAATCAAATTTGGAATCTAGACGCGAGATAATCACAAACAATTCCCCTTAGTACTTGAAACAAATGATAAAATGTTTGACTTTGTAACCCAATTGATGTAAACTTATGTTTATGCATTTAGTAGAGAATTAAGCAATAACAATGTGTTGTTAATTATAAAATAGTAACTGGATAATGCATTAAGGAAATTGTAAAGTTCATGTCCTCAAGGTAGAACTCAATTGCTTATCGACATAGGAGAGCGTGTACTATCCTCTGGGCTTGAGGTTGATGAACTCCATGCAGTCCATTCATTTTCCATTCGCTTTCAGTTCACGTATTGAACTTTTAATATAAATCCAATAATTGCGAGCTTGTTGATTTCTTGTTGATGGCATCATGTCTCTAAGAGGCTAATTGTCTCTTATTTGGATTAGATGATTTTGTTTTGGAAAGGATGTTGAGATGATGAACTACGACCCGTAGGTCAATATCGAGCATGTTTTCTACACTCCACGTGAAGACATTGATTTGCTCAATGAGAAAGACAATCAGTTATCTCCCAATTAGGTCCTGGAATACTCAATCAATAGTTAGAGTCTTCCATTTTGAAAATTTGATATCCTAAAGTTTCTCCTCTAGTGACATCCATATATTGAAGTCGGGATCTTTTCCTATTTTCATAGAAATTTTTAACACTGATGATCACCTCGGACTATACCTATTCCATGAGAGGTCAGGAACTTCATGGCCAGATGGTGAGATAATATGATAACCCAGGAGGCAATGAGAGATGGTTGACCAAGTATTATGTTGTTGAATGGGAATATTCACCAATTCAAAGGTTTTCATCTTTGTGGTCTATCGAGGTTCTTCATCCTTGTGATTTGTATACGTGTTATGCCCTAGGTCTAATCAACTTTGGACATAAACACTTTTAATATATAATAATAATTGATGCAATTTTATGGTAGAGCCATTATTTAATTAATATTCAATTAAACTAAATAAAAGAGTCCGTAGATTCAAATTCTAGTAATTTGCTAATTGTAATATCCCGAACTTCACATTACACATTTGGCCAATATGATTCATGCTATTTACAATGTCATTTGCATCAATGTTCCTAATTGCTTTCCCTTAAAACGTTGCTGTCGATTATTAAATATCTTTACATGGTGTTAGTCTTCGACTTCTTGACCTAGGTGATGAATTTACATTGAGCTAATTAAGTCAATCTAGATGTTGGAGATTGATTTGTTAAGCAATGAGAAATCTTAAAAAGTCAAAAATTTGTATCGATAAAGTTTCAAGTTTCCATTTGGTTGATCAAGGTAACCTTAAACCCTAGATAGGTGGTTGACACATTTAGAGCATGAGACATAAAGTGACATTATCAAAATGTAATAAGATGAGATTTATATTATGTTATAAATATTGATGTGCAAATTGTTGAAATCGGTCGAGAATCTGGTGTCAATCAGGTAAGTTATTTAATGAACGGTTAAGGAATTAGCTCCATAAAATATTTTGGGATCTTAGGGAAAGTAAAGTGGATTGTAAACACATTAGAATAAACCAAGGATACTTGATTTGTACCTGCAAAGATAGGTACAAAATCAGATTTTAACCACAAGAGACCACCTCATGCTTTGTACAACTCATGCCTATTGATTTGTTTTTGTAATGGTCAATTCCTTCACCCTTAAGCATTAGGAACATCTACCACTCCTTTTAAGACTTAAAATATGTAGTATATTATCCCTAAATTTCATACAAATCCTCAAAGGATTGGTGCAAAATCAGAATTGAACAAAAAAGAGATAGCTCCTACTTAACATTGGATGACTTGTCACTTTAGCATTCAGTTCCTTCAGCTCTAAGGACTCTACCACGTCTTCTAAAGACTTAGCATCTTGTATTGGATAGATATACATCTCTTAAGTCACATGTGGCTCCATGCAAGATAAGGGAAAAAGTCAAAAATGGTTGCAAGAAGCCACAACCTGCTTGGACAGCACATTCTTGGAGATACTTGTCTTTTGGTGATGATTTCTTCATCCTTAAGCAAGATTCACGACCTCAACTCTTTAGGACTCTATATATACCTCCTATTAAGATAACTTATCCCTTCACGTGAGCCCAAAGTGAGAGAGAAATCAATAGAAATGGAGGGAAGCAGAAACAAGAGGATGGGAATTGAAATTCAGGATAGGTGAGTTTAGCTTTTGGTTTTGAAGGTTGTTTTCATTGTTTTTGAAGGTATTATAATCTATTGAACCTATTAACTTAATTAAGATCATGTTGGGATGTTTTTATGATTTTATGATGGAAAAAATAGGGGCAATTAATTACAAGAACTTGAAAGAAAACGAGCTGGACAGAGATGTGAATTTGCTAGACTTGAATGGATTTATTCTTTGATTTTTAAGTAATTCCTTGGGTAAAACTTATATTTATCAATATGGATGTTTTTATACAAGAGTTAGAAGTATATAAATGACCTTTAATATGTTAGAATCCGATTTTTGAAAGTCTAATTCAAGTGAAACTCAAAGCAGCCATAATAAGATTCTTAATTCGGTGTGCGGTAAAAGGGAGTGATTTTAAGGCTGTAAATTGATTAATTATGGTGAATTAAGGACATTTTTACCTGAACATATATGTTATATAAGTGTGGTAGAAGTTTGAGAATTTATTGATGTGATTAAGAGTACAAAAAAGAGGTCGAAAAATGAATCGGGCAGCAATAGAAATGGGAGGACAGATTCTGTCCATTTGTGAATTTAACCTAGATTCATCCTTTACATGTTTATTAACTCTCTCTTAGGCATGGAAAATAGACTTTAAGGAGTACTAGTTGTTAATAACAATTGGATGATGTTGACGTTCATAATTAGATTCGAAAAATAGGGTGATTTATGAGACTAGTTTGCAATGCAACCGATAACGTGAAATGATAATCTAAAGGACTTTGGCATGAATGGACATAATATGGGATGGTGTGTGTTAAAGTTATCGAATTGATGATTGTGTCTAATATTAAACGGCAATACAGGTGGTTTTCCGACTTTGAGTGAAAAAGGAATTTGATTTACACTCTATAGAAGCCAACGCACCACAAGGGCAAAAAGGTAAGTAAAAATCCATTCACAACTACAATTCAAGAACATAGTATTTGTAAGATAATAATTCTGGAAAATTTACATAGCTTTGATAACAAGCTCATTGATGGTTATGATTATTGAGTATGTGGTTTCAGAACATATTGACATCAATGTTGATTAAGCATGTTATTCACGAGCATTTTCATGAGCATGCATGACATATGTCCATGGTTGAAAATCTAGCGTGCACAACATGATTTTGAAATTGAGTTTTCCTCATAAATGTTTTATTGACCGCTACTAGAGCACCGAGGCATGTGAGGCATGCTTATGTGATATGTTTTTGCATTGCGGGTGATACTTCCTGGGTGATTGCAAAGGTAGATAGGAGATGGGCCTTTGGTGATCATGGGAGGGTGGACCACTCGAATGTGCCTTTACAATGTTATGATTATTGGCGCTGCTGGGTGGGATACTTCTTGGGTGATCATAGGGGCAGTTAGGGGATGGGCCTCTAGTGGTCACAAGAGGATGTCCACTCACCAGTTTCGATGTCATATTGGCCATTGGATTATTGATATTGATATTGTTCAGAGCTTTATCCGGTGCATAGTAGGTGGGTCAAGGGCCCAATGAAATGAAAGATTTCAAAGGAAATTATTTCAAGTTAATTTCGACGAATATTTGAATACGATATATCTTTAGCATAGCATGATGACATATTACTCGTACTCATGACATACATGATTTTTTCTTACTAAGCATTAGCTTATGTAGTTCGTACATTGTAGGTTAGCCAAGAACTTCATAGAGGTCATGGCTAGCTATGGAGCTCTTACGGATTTCAGAGTTTGATGTACAAGGATGACAACCTGTAGGGTTATTTTGTGGACTTCAACTATATTATATTTTGGGGATCATGTATTGTACATGTATACCTTTTTGAGATGGCCTCTTGATAGTTTTATAGTCTCAAAATATATATGTTGAACTAAAGTTATATGATCTTTAGTTTCGATATACTATGTGAACGTCATAGGTGATTAGGAGTGAATATACATGGATATACTTGTGATGATAGTTATTTTATTTTATCAAAAAAAAAATGTTAAATCATGTGTCTAGGTCAAGTCATCAATTTCATTCGTACACATATTAATGTATGGTTATCTATAAAAATGGGGTGTGACATTAATCACAAAGAGTTGTAATTATGAGAAATCATCCATGGTCCTAAGAAATAACGAGATATGGATATCGTTATTACGGATAGACCATCACGTGTGGTATTTTTTACTTGTGAAGTAAGTAGTTGATCTTATAAGTTAAAATGTGGTGACACTTAAATAAACACGTGGATGTTTTGTTATAGAACAAAACATTAGAGACTCGTTGGGAAGATTTTACATGGATAACTATCTGAGTGTCAGTGATTAATCTCTAATGTTCGGTAGTGAAATTGGTCATTTGACTTGAAGTTATCATAGTGCCTTATATGAGGACAATTATATTTTGGTGATGTTGGATATTACTCTACCAAGGGTCGCTAATACGACATTATTCGAGTATGTTAAGAATCATATGAAGCTTGTGAGTAATCAATAGATGATTCGTCACTCTTACATAATATGAGATTATGATCTACATTTCATCCAGTTAAGTTGATAATGAAATCCTTGACTAATGTGTGCTCATGAGTCGAATGGGAGTTTTCAATTTACATTCATATATCGTAATTGATCGGATCATATTGACGAAATGATTATAGTTTCATGGTAAATGAACAAGTTTTGTTTTGTCATACCATGTGGCATTTTTCGTCACATATATTATCCTAACACATTACTAGATGTCAATCTAGGACGACAGATGTGAATTAGTGATATATTAAAATGGGTGTTTTAATTTATCGATTTGATTAGATCAAAATAATTATTTACGTCATTAGGTATCGTGATTGAGAACCAAATGGGTCACACACAAAAATGAGAACTAAACGAATGAGATTTACTAATGAATTAATTCACAAGTATTGGATAATTAATTAATTAATTAGATTGTTTGTTAATAGACCCAAATTAATTAATTGAATTAATTAAATACGGGTCAAACCCGTTTGGACTTATATTAATAGGCTACTAGGGTTTGAAAAATAGTGGAGAATAAAATTTCACATTCTTTTTAGCAAAAGGAAAGAAAATCATAAGTTCTCTCAATCTTGTTCCCTGTGTGAATTTTTCATTGGAGGCCGGACAATTGGACAGTTATGGATTGCAAATCGTGATTCTTCAAGTTCGAGAAAAGCAAAGAAGTTCGCAAAATTTCATAGAGGTATAATTCCTATTACAGTTTTTATCTAAACACAAAGCAGATCATTGATGAAAATTGAAATTCATTTTATTTTCCCCTGTACATCATTAAGTAAATTCCAAACAATTTGGAATTGTATTATGGCAACAAGGTTTACATATCCTCCTCTAAACTTGTCGAGTGGGGTCTTTACCCAGTTGTGACCTATTTCTAGGGAGATTCATCTGGCAAAATGCAGCATATGAGAATAGGCTATCCACACTTCCAATATCTATTACAATCCTCTTGATTGAGAAGTTAGCAATGATGGATGGCATCGTTATAAGGAGTACTCACATCTTCTAGATCGTTGCTTGTGAAGGAGATGTCTTCTCGTGGTTTGGCTAAACAAACTGTGTTGACTTAGAGGCTACTCGACATACTTTTTGAGCATTAGAAAATTTATTTCTCGTTGCAATCCCACCTATCGCCTTTTTTTGTCCCCAAGGCCCTAACCTAATTTTGTCTAGAGATATGGTTGGTTTTTACGTAATGTCGAGAAATCTCCTCCTAATAAGAGCTTCAATTTCTTACTTGAGAATACGAAAATTCTCGATATTTGTGGCCATAAATTTTGTGGAATTCATATTAGAGACTTCAATCACAATTTTTGGGATTCTACTTTGTAGAGAAATGTCATTTGAGCTCAATTTTGTCCTTAATTTCTACTAAGACCATCACCCTGAAAGTGATGAGAAGCGTGAACTCCATTTACCTCTAGTTTTTGTTTGAAGTGGCATTGGATGTGTATTGTAACACTCTGAATTCTAATAGTCCGATGCATTACCAAACATGGATTTCTTATCGTACAAATAAGTAATTAAATTTCAAAATGATGGGAATATTCAATAAAAATTGATGAATTTATAAAATCATTCGAAACGTTATGAGATAATACTATTCATTAAAAAAAATACTAAAACTAGTTCTAATATGCAATTAAATTGGATTTGTTAAATTCATAATGTTACTTACAAATTCTCAACAAAAAAAAAAAAATTTGTTCGGAAATTAAATGCACTTAAGAAATTCTATTGTTTCTAACGAATAAAGTACTTCGTGACGGGGATCAATTGGTCTAATGGCATATCCATCTATCCGTCACTGTCCAACATGCTAATTTTCACCTGAAATTGTAATTAAAGAATGATGAGTATAATGAATTATAATCAATGTCTCGTTTGCTATTCCACATTCAGATCGAACATAAAATTATACATAATGTTACTTAGAAGCATAATCAAATTCTCAACAAATAAACAAATTTGTTAAGAAATTAAATGCACTTAATAAATTCTATTGTTTCTAACGAATAAAGTACTTCATGACTGAGATCAATTGGTCTAATGGCATATCCATCTATCCGTCACTGTCTAACATGCTAATATTCACATGAAATTGTAATTAAAGAATGATGAGTATAACGAATTATACTCAATGAGATGTTTGACATTCTACATTCAGATCTTACATAAAATTATACATAAACTCTCTTAACCACATAAATTGAGAATTATCACACCATGAAAATGATAATTCAAGCAAGCACTACTACATAACGTGAAGGCTAAACTGATATCCATATATGCCTTAAATTGTATATTAAATTCTCCAGAAATAGCCTTGAACTAAAAGTAATTAGATTCATATATAATAACATAATTGAAAAGATGTGGACAAACCACTAATAGAACTGAGCACCTCACATTTTAAAAATGAATTTGGAAAACAAAATTACAGAAAACGAGATTCTTTAATGCAAATCCGATGATTTTATAAAGGATTCTTTGCAAAATTGAAATTCTATTCATATATTTGTGTGGATGATAGAGGAATAGAGAGAGACATTGATTAATGAATTATTGAAGAAAAAAATGGAGTGAAAAAAATGTTGCAAATCTCTTCACTCCATAAATAATGATACGATTGAAGGAATTTTCATGTTCCTTAGTACATGAATATTTCTATCTAATATCACAATTGGCTTCTCTTCATAGGTTAAATCATGTTGCTCATCTAAAGTCTGGTGGTTGATCAAACGATTGGGATCCTGAAAGTATTTTCATAACATTGATACGTGAAAATTATTATATATTGCTGAAAGTTCTGGTGGCAGGGCTTATGCCACATCTCCAACTCTATCTAATATATTGAATGGTTCATTATAATGAATCTTGGTCTCAATTTTCCTTTCTTGCCAAATCTAAATACTCCCTTAATGAGAGCCACTTTCAAAAATACTTTATCACTAATTTGGAACTCGAGATCTTTTCTCCTCCCACTAGCATAGTTATTTTTCCTATCTTTTAGTAGTTTTAATTCTGCCTCGAATCTTGTCCACAACTTGTATTGTTTAGTAAATGATCTTGGGTCCTAGAATCATTATTTCTCCAACTCTAGCATAGAGTGCCTCATACTGTACTATGCCAATCATAGCCTAAAAACTATTGTTATAGGCAAATTACATTAAACGTAAGTATATTTTCCAACTACCACCAAGATCTAATACACACGCTCTTAACGTATCTTTGAGTATCTAAACTTTAGTTTTGTTCCCATAGCATTTGTAGACTTGTATAAAATTTTAATGTGAATCTCGGGTCATTGTCTGTAATAATAGATACAAGAACCCCATGTAAGTAGACTATTTCTATGACACAAACCTTTGTGTATTGTTCCATGGTGAATGTCATCCTAACTAGAAAAAGGTGAGCTGACTTTGTAAGACGATTCACTACTACCTAGATAGTCTTCTTTCCTTTTGTATATATCAGAAGTCCTACCACGAAATCCATGGTTATTTGTCCCCATTTTCCATTCCAGTATATCTAGTGGTTTAAGCAACCCTAAAGGTCTCTAATATTCTGCTTTCACTTTTTGACAGGCCATACACTTACTTGCAAAGATTCTTATTCCTTTTTTCTTATTTCTCCACCAAAATGTGTCTCAGTTGAGATATATTTTGATATCCCATAGATGTGCTGCATGAGAGAGTGGAGTGTGCTTCTTTGAATTTTTTTTCGTACATCCCCATGCTTAAGAACACGCAATATGTCTTTATACATAAGAGCTTTATCTTTAGCTATTAAAAATTCCTTCGCTTATGTGTCCCAACTTCAACCATAATTTTGCACAAAAAAATGGGTCATTCTTTTAAGCTTCTCTAATCTAGTCTCTAAGAGTGGGTTGAACTATTAGAGTTCCAACAGTAGTCAATTTCTGTACCGTAGGTGCAACAACTTCTAGCCTCAAAATTTCAAATTCCTTAACTATACTTGAGTGGCTGGAGTTGTCAAATTCCCAGTTGTTTTTCTACTAAAAGCATCAACAACTACATTGATTTTACCTTTGTGGTAAAGAATGGTGAAATCTTTGTCTTGACCGATTCCAGCTATCTCATCTGCCTCATATTTAACTCCATTTGGATAGAGAAGTATTTGAGACTTTTATGATCAGTATAGATCTCACATTTACTACTATCGTAGAGATAGTGACACCATATTTTTAGGCCGTGAACTACAACTGTGATTTCTAAATCTTACGTCGAATGTTTTTGTTCATATGGTTTTAACTGTTTAGAGATGTAGGCGACAACTTTTTCTTATTGCATCAGCATACATCCTAAACCTTATCTTAAAGTATCACTGTATATAACAAATCCTTTCGAACCTTTTGATATTGTCAACACCAGCATCGAAACTAATCTTTATTTCAATTCTTGAAAGCTTCTTTCACGCTTTTCCAACGATTGAAACTTTACCCCCTTTCTAGTCAAGTGTGTTAGTGGACCAGATGTATTAGAAAATGCTTCAATAAACCTTGTAATAATAAGCCAGAACTAAGAAACTGAGAAGTTTACCTATATTGCGGTCCATATGTAGATAATCGTTCAAACTTTCTTTCATGCTCTCCAAGTAGCATAATCACATGTGTAAGCTAAAGAAATTCTACCTCATTTTGATCATGTAATGACTGGGGAAATATTTACCCATCAATGGTTCTTTAAATTGATTCTAGCTGAGATTAAATTGTTGTTCTAAAGTTCGTGTTTGCATGTCAGACTCCTACTAATGGCTAGTGTCATTAGTCAACATGAACTTCATGTAAAAAACCTAATGAGCATCATTGTAGTTCATGTGCTCGAAAATCCCTTCAAATTTTCTCAATCACTCATCAATTACGAAATCATCATCTTTACAGTCAAAAGAGTTTAAAACGATGGAACAGCTCAATAATTGAGCTTACGGTGTTGGCAAATACCGTTGCATTATGAGGTGGCATTTGAGACTGCTGTCTACCTAAGTCTTTTACTATCCTCAATAAATCTTTGAACATAGCTTCTTAATCTTCTTTTGTTCATGTCATTTTCTTTAAATTAAAAAAAATAAATTTATTTTAGGAATTGTTCAACAATACTACCTCAACAAAATATTTAATGAAGGGCAAATAATATTTTTTTTTTATTAATAAAATTTCATTCTAAGGATAATAATTTTTATTATTATTATGAACTGATATTCCTAAAATACTATTAACACTTCCTGTTTGAAAGAAACTTAACTTGAAATGGAAACTATCTTCTAAATTCTAATCTTCATCTTTGTTTTGTCTAAAGCTTCCTGGATCCGATGCTTCTTGGTTTGCGTGGCCTCATTTTGTAAAGTATCATTTGCCCTCAGCCTAGACTCTATGTCTACATGACCTGTAAGTTGGACATCAATTCTGAAATTACGACGTTCAACCAACTAACACCTATAGATGAGTGAATATGTGTTTTATGTGGTATTTGAATTTACCAATTAATAAAAGCAACAAGTCGCATTTATTAAATAATCCAAATAAATTCACATGCACAATTATGCAGTGTTGGATTACCGCAGTTAATAAATTGCTAAAAAGTAAATAACACTAGAAAATTGATGACGGAAAAAACCCCTCATGGAATTAAAAAACTCTGGGGCCAAGACAGTAAAAATCTATTATAAACGAATCAACTTACAGTTCTAGCCAGACTTGACTAACACTAGTACTTTATGACCTTCTGACTATAATCACCAAACCCCTTCTAGATTGCGTGCTTCCTCCACCAACTCCTGGTAATGCAAACCCACTTAGCAATTGAAATTACGGAACCCGTAACAAATTAGATCAAACTCAAGAAAGTCAAAAATCAACATTAGAAAAAGCTCGACGCGATAAATTATCGAATCAAAGAACCAAGACAATTGCAAACAATATGATCACAAAACTTACGAATCTTATTTGAATTGATGAACGCCACAAGAAATTAATCCTTGAAAAGTTTGAGTTGAAAAAAAATATGTCTTGCAATAATATATTTCAAATTATGTGCTTTACAATGAAAAGAATGATCATATTTATAGGAAATCCATAAAACCTATTTAACAAGGGAATTGAACCTAAAAGATATCATTAAAAGAGTTTTAACTAAAATAGAAGTCTAGGCAAAATTTGAAAAACTTGCTTCTAGATTTGCAATGTGCGGCCATATAGGTTTACGGTTTGAGATCGTATAGACCATTCATATTCCTCATCTTAGTCTCTGTTTAGGGACATGCGGCCGCACCCAGGTTTGTGCTATGTGGTCGCATAGTAGTCCGTCTTACTTCCAAGTTTGAGTTCTTGATTCAAATGCATTCCAACTTGTTTCCGCTTCTATGCCCAACATGAAACTTGGTCTTAGGCTTGTTGACTTTACCTTTTTGGACTCCGAAGCTTGAACACGTGATTGCATGGCTTCATTGACTCTATTTGATCTCGAACATACCCTTAGCCTCTTTTCAACATACATCGAACTCTTGATAGCTAGTTGCGTTCCTTGGACCCCATTATACTTACCTTCTTCAAAAGGATTCGACCTAGAATCTATACCTGCATCAAAGAGAGCAAGATAAGAAACATCGAAAATGTAAATTATCACAAACTTACCTTGAATATCCAAATTGTAGCCATTGTTTTCAATCCTTGCAATGACGTTGAATGATCTATCTCCTCTATGATGAAACCTTGACATTCTTTGCATTCGAACATGCCATTTTTGCCTAAGCACCCAAACCCCTGGTTTGACTACTTTACGCATTTTCCCATCGCTACCTTGAGTTGCATATAATTTAATCCCCTGATTTCCATCTAAACTACTACTTACAATTATAGTTAAAGGAATTAGACCAAACAAAGTTAGCAGATTTAAACCATAAACCATACCAAAACGTGTAGTAGAAGATACTAAATTAGTTTCCAACGTATTCCATAAATTCGAATCAAAATAGTTAAGGACTTCAAGATTGAAATATAGATCCATATGCCTCAAATCAACAACAATGCACCCCAATTGTCTATCATGCTCAATTAAGTTTTTGCAACATACTAGAATATTATAAACTAGTAAATGATTGCTTATGAATACACGTGATAAATGATTTATTACTCCTATAGAAATTTTAGATGCATTAATATGTGTAAAAGTACATGCCCCATTTGAAAAACTATTTCTACATGCTAGATCATCATCTAACATATGTATGGGGTATTGATACTTTATCATGTCATAATTGAATGTTTCTCCTTCAATGCTTATCAAATTCTCCATTTGCATTGAATCAATTGATACTGACTATCTTCTCTCCTACTCTCTTTTTGCCTTTTTTTTTTCTTCTTCACCTCTCAATTTCAATTGGACCTCTTAGACCTGTTGTGGTGTTAAGGGTACAAGAGTAATAGCTTTCCCATCTTTTACAAAGTTGTGACTATTCTTGAATCCATCATATTTCACCTTCCTATCATACTGCCATGGGCCCCCAACAAAATGTGCCCAGCATACATAGGAACTACAACACACATCACATCATCACTATACCTCCCAATCGATAAGTTCACCAAAACTTGCCTACTTACCCTAACCTCTCCACATTCATCTAACTAGTGCAATTTATAAGCATTAGGATGTTTTATCATAGTCTATCCTAATTTCACAACAAGTGTAATACTAGTAATATTAGTACAACTATCCCCATCAATAATCAAACTACATACCTTGATTTTGACATGTCATCTAGTATAAAATATGTTCTCTCATTACTGCTCCACATCATCTACTTTGATTTGTTTATTGAGAGCACGCATCACCATAAGTGTTTTCCCCACGATTGGGTACTCTACTCCATCACCATCACTAGCATCCTCTAATTCAAGCATCTCATCACCATCACTCACCACTTTTCCATTATCACGCAAGATCATTACCTTTTGTTTGGACATTGAGAATAAATGTACCTCGATACCAAGCACCTAAAGCATTTGATATCCAGATTCCTAGGGGGTTGGAAATCTACCTTGGGTATAGCTTTGCTAGCAACTTTCCCTATTCCCTTCGGTAGCTCAGTCTTACCTTTTGAAACAACCCCATCACCTTTATTATTATCCCACTTGGGTTTCCACTCAGAGTTAGAACCCGAAGAGCCCAATAGGTATCAAACTGCTTCCTTCTTCTTCAACTGCATCTCTACCTTCATAACTACATGTTGCATGCCCTCCAACTCCACTTAATGTTGTAGTTCTACCACATTAACTATCTCCATATTCAAACCATTCAAAAATTAGGTCATGGTGGCCTGCTGATCTTCCTCAACATTAGCTCTATCATAGCAATCTCTATCTCTTTATGATAATCCTCCACACCCCTAGATCCTTGATAGAGGCTTTGTAATTTTTGATAACAAACCTCTTCCTCATGATAGCCTTCAATTCTCCCCATGTTTCAATAGGTCTCTCATGATTTCTCCTCCTAGATGTTGCTATTTGATCCCACCAATTGATAGCAAAATCAGTAAACTCAATGACAGCAAGTTTTACCTTTTACTCATGCGAGTAGTTATGGCAATCAAATCTAGCCTCTATCTTCTTCTCCCACTCCAAATATGCCTCTGAATCACTCATTCCTTTTAATGAAGGAATTGTTATTGTAATATTGCTCAAATTTCTATCAATTCCATCTCCAACATAATCTCTAGCCTTTCTATCAGGCATATCTCCTATATTCCTCATCCTTTCTATTTCAGCCTCCACTAATGCATCATCATCAATTCCACTATCCACTTCATTTTTACTACCAATTTCCGCTCTAGGCTCCATCCTACCATGCCTCATTGCATTAGGAACTTCTCTAGGTTGTTCCGTCTTACCTCTCCATCCACGTTCTTGCCTATCCATTATCTCTCATATCCCCAAAATAACATTTTAAATCGCTGTATCGTCTCCTCCATCATGATGACTTGACTATTCTTCCCGCTTGAAGTAGATACATCTCTGTCAGACATCCTAAATCTAGAATAATATTTGCCACACGTGTGTACACTCATTTATACTCAACCTGGCTTTTTTCCTCTATTAGTTTTACCACTCTTCATTTTTCCACTCTATGCTTCATCGCAAGCATTCAAAGAACTAATTCGATCTCAATCAAAATTCAATCCTTGTGAAGTTCAAACAAATAATCGAATAAGGAAATTTGACTCTAGAATGACTCAAGAAAGTAGGAATTTGCACTTGAATGGGACATTAGGGATAAATTCAAGATGTTTCTTGAATTCTGAATATATATATATATATATATATATATATATATATATATATATATATATATATATATTAAACGCGTGAGAATTCAACAAGGAGCCCAAAAATTCGAAAAAAAATTGATTTGGACACTAATTTAGCGGACAAACAACTTTTGAATTTGTTTGAAACTTTAATTGGATTGAATGAGCCAAAATATGAAGGACACGAAGAACGATGAAGAAAATTGAAACAAAAAGTAAAGGATAGAACTTTGATTTTTTGGAGCCTAGGCTCTGAAACCAAATAATGGGAACCTATGTAGCAATTAAATCAAACCCAAGAAAGTCAAGAATTAACGTTTGGAAAAGCTCGACCCGATAAATTATTGAACTAAAGGACCAAGACAATCGCAAATAATAGCTTGACCCGTGATCGCAAAACTTACGAACCCTAATTGAATTGATGAATGCCACAATAAATTAATCATTGATAAGTTTGAAAATAATTCAATGAAGAACGAGTTGAAAGCAAACATGTCTTACGATAATATCTTTCAAATTGTGTGTTTTACAATGAAAAGAATAATTCTATTTATAGGAAATCCACAAAACCCTAGTTAAAACTGGAATTGAACTAAAAATATATAAAAAAAAGATACCATAAAAAGAGTTTTTAACTAAAATACAAGTACAAGCAAAATTTGAAAAACTAGCGTCCAGATTTACACTTCGCAGCCGCATAGGCTTACGGCTTGCGGTCGCATAAACCATTAACATTCTTCATCTTGGTCTCAATATAGGTACATGTGGCCACACTTGGGTTTCTGCTATGCGGTCGCATAGTAGTTCGTCTTGCCTCCAAGTTTGAGTTTTTGATTCAAATGCATTACAACTTGTTTCCGCTCACATGCCCAACATGAAACTTGGTCTTAGGCATGTTAACTTCACCTTTTTAGACTCTGTAGCTTGAACACGTGGTTGCATGGCTTCATTGACTTTATTTGATCTCGAACTTACCCTTAGCCTCTCCTCAACATACATCAAACTCTTGTTAGCTGGTTGCCTTCCTTAGACCCCATCATCTAGATTCATCTATCGTACTACCTACTCTATCTTTTTGTCACAAATGACAAGGGAATACCTAATATCTAATTAGCACCAGCATCGTCTCCATCACCTGCCTCATCATCATTATCCCAATGCTGACGGATACATCAAACTCTTTGCTAAACATATACGATCACACCACGAAGTGTAGAAAACTCTATTGTGTGAAGCTCTATAATGGCTCTCAGTCGTGTAATCTCAGCCATCATACGAGCCTACTGTTCGATCATCATAGACATTTGTCCTATGAGAGATACAGAAGGGTTTATGGGAACAGAAGTAGATGGCGAAATAGGATCGGTGGGTGGTGGTAGAGCTAGGTAGAAGACGTTGGAATGTCAGTGGTAGAAGTATTGATATTAGATCTAGATAGGGGAATATGAGAGAGATCAACAGAAACTGATCACCAATAAGATCAGCTGGTACATTCGGATCAACTGCTGAAAATGAGTAGAAGATAAAGAAACTTGAGACCTACTTTATGAAATGGTAGTATGGCCAATAGGCCAGGAAACACCTCATCGTAATCCTGTTAG
This sequence comes from Osmanthus fragrans, assembly GCA_019395295.1. Taxonomy (NCBI): domain Eukaryota; kingdom Viridiplantae; phylum Streptophyta; class Magnoliopsida; order Lamiales; family Oleaceae; genus Osmanthus; species Osmanthus fragrans. Next base: position 18,834,119 of record CM033347.1, on the reverse strand, counting down.
GAAAAATAGCCTCGTCACGAGACGATGAATCAAATAGGCGTAAGAAAGACCAATCCTAGTACCAGTCACAAGAAAAGTACGTAAAATCTAATGGCATATGAAATTAGGAAAGTTTATAGAGTCTCCATGCAAAAGTGCATAAAGAAATCTGACATTATCCTTGGGCAAGGAAGATGTATGGAAAACTGGCCACAAATTTGTGCACATAGTGCACAACAAAATCTATTGGTCAATCGATAGGGATCCAGTAAGAATCGCAATTGAACTTCCTCTCAAAGGCCGTTAAATTGTGTCGATCGGACAAGAGAGTCTACATAGAAGGTGTCAACAAACAAATATGGGAATAATGGGTGGACAACCCGAGGAATGTGGATAATACTAGATATGACATCAAGAGTGTTCTCAAGTGTCTTACCCCGAGAAAACCACTAAAAGTCAACCAATTAATACCGTAAATATTCATAGAGAACTCCTGGACAAAAAGGCTAGGTGGGAGAGACGACTCAACAAGTAAAGGCTTCCATCCATGCGAAGTGAAGATGGAAGCAAGAGATCGGGGGAAAGATCATAAATGAATACCTCATGCTCAACTAGAACATGGCGCAAGAAAAACTGAGCCTTAAAGACATCCTGGGCAGTAGAAAAGATGAATTTAGACCTACTATAGGAAATTGACACACTAGATGTCTATGCAGTAGTCATCGCTCTCTTAGGCACCACCCGTGACAAGTTTGCAATACAAACACATCAATAGATGCAACTAAAGATATTATATTCATCTTTGAACAACTACTAATGATATGCATAAATGCACGTGGAACGAGGTAAATAGATCATATGTACACTAAACGGTACAAAAATAGTCCACAGACACCAAAAACTATCGTAAGCATGCAAATCGATGCAAAAAATGTCCAATACATGTAAGATGATTCAAAAATTATCCAATACATGCAAAACGAAGCAAAAATTGTCTAATGCATGCAAAAAAAATGCAAAATTGTCCAATTCATGCAAAATGATGCAAAACTAAGTTTGACAACTTGTCGACATAGGGAACTAGCCAAGTGACATGAGATATGTTCGAAGGCCATGCAATACATGAACAAAGGTTTCATGGTGCTAAGACGTAGGTATGACTTGGTGACTAGACGCAGGGTGACATGATGCCTTGATGGCGGGACATGATGTCTTGACATAATGACGTGGTGCCTTGACGTATCGTATAGACAGAGGATAACCATGTGTGATATTGCGTCAACATGGAATTCAATGCAAAATTTGGCAAACGTGCAGTGTGAGGACCAAAACGTGTTCAAGGGTGTGTGCTCCATGTGTTTGTACAATTATATGTGAGAAATTGATAAAATAGTCGATAAGACAATACATCAAACCACTAACAAACATGTGAAATCGACCAATGCAAACCCCAAAATAATCTAGCATCTAACTTCTATCACATACTCCATCAACAAGGAATCTAAAATCAAGAAAAAAAATTAAAAAACTCGAAGAACCCTAATTCGCGATTTTAAGGTTCAACCTTGAAATTCTTTGAAATAAATCATGCAATTTGGACTGAGAACACATTATAATCTCCTAAGTATGCATTGTAGATGTATGAATTGAAACAAGAATTAAAAAAAAAAAAAAAAAAAATCCCAAAAATTTCAAGGTGAAAAAAAATTAGATGGAACCAGGCAATGTTATGAGCTTCCTTGAATGATGCAAACACGTCAATTGAAGTATAGAATCCTAGATTGGACTTGGCTGGACGAGATTTGAGAGAAAATGGAAAGAGATTAAAAAAATGACTTTTGTTTTCGCAATGGAATTCAAATACGTCACTTGAGCATTAGACTAGCGACAAAGCATCTGCTTTTGATGCTCAAGCGATGCCTCAGCGCTAAGCGGGTGAAAACTTATAGACAAAAATAGCACCTTATTTTTGAAAATTTTGAAATATTAGCATTTTTGTTTTAAATTATGCCACGTACTCCAACATATATGTTAATTCAAAAATGCAATTAATCACAAGACATAATCAATGAATAGAAAAACTTTTCTACATACTCAGATCAAGTTTAAATTTAGTAAATTGTATACGTCACCATGTATGAAAAAGTGTCACTAATTCATTCTGAGCAAGACTTCAAACCTTAAATTTGTGATAAAGAACATGCTAAACATCACTGTAGAATGAGTATTTTCCATATTAATGAAAGCCAAATCTAGCACTACTAGGACCTTTTAAATAAAAAGCTCATATTGATTTTTCAATGTATAAATTTTCTCTCCCCCTATCAGTAGACAAATTTTTTTCTTGTTAATCTTATGTGCAATCTCATTTCTATTGAGCGACTAAGATGACACCTATAACAAGCTTTAGACCGATGAATTCAAGTCAATTGACAGTAGGGCATCAAGTTATGAGAAATCCCTCAAGCTTAATTACTCGAGTCAAATAGGCTACATAGAAGAGAATAAGATAAAGCTCATTTTTTAATATATTTCAAATTTTTACTCCCAGATAGCTTTTTCCAATTAAGGGGAATATAGTAGAGCTTTGGGTTAAACTAGTTAAAGATCAATTCATGTTCAAGGACACCTCATCAACAGATGACTTCCATCCCGAAACTTACAAGCAGTCAAGAATTGTTTTTTAATGAAACAAACAAAACAAAATGAATATTCAGAGAATGAAATACATGCAAGAATGAACTCCATGAAGGCATGAACTATGCATGCATGTACCTAAGTACCTAATCAGAAAGGTACACAAACACCAATAGCTTTCCTAAGAAACTCATACCTCAAACCATCTAAGGGCTTAGTAAATAGGTCAGCTAATTGGCTTTCTGTAGAGAGGTGTTCAAAAGATACAACACAGGTCTCTACAAGCTTTTGGATGAAGTGATGTCTAATATCAATATGTTTAGTTTGAGAATATTGAACAAGATTTTTAGAAATATTAATAGCACTTGTGTTATGACAGAACACAATCATAGTTCCCTGCTTAATTCCATAATCTCTCAACATCTGCTTCATCGAAAGCAGCTGAGTGCAACAACTTTCCATAGCTATGTATTCGTCCTCGGCCGTGGATAATAAGATAGAGTTTTATTTTTTACTCATCCAAGCTACAATATTAGAACCAAAATAAAAAGAAGAATTCAAAATGACTTGGTAAAACTTTAAATGTTATAAAAGAATCAAACAAAATTACATTATTCAAAATAGATATCATACGAAGGATGGAGCGATGGGTATAAACGATAGTCGTGATGCAAGACTCATTCACACTCATTTGGCCTAGGTAGCCCTACTCATATTTGTTCCAACTTCGAGTAAGTAGGCGAGCTGGGCTTCTAAGTGTAGATATGATAATGACACAAATTGTTACGTTTTTCATCCATTAATACTTGCATTTCTACGATAAATTGACACTTAAATATGCTAAGTACCTTTATATTTTGATTTAGGTTGCAATGAATGAACACGGTGAAAATTTGAAGAAATATGTGAAAAAAAGACCAAAGTGGAAGAAAACGAAAGTTCGGGGATTAAAGTGCAAGTACTCTAACTTGGGTCTAACCTTACGAAGAAGATTCAAGAGTGCTAGGAGTCAATTGGATAAAGGAAGACGTCAAATGGATGAAATATTGTCAAAGTATGATCACACATCAATTCTCAATTGAAAATGTTATGCACCAGTTTTCAGGCTCATATTGGGACCCATTTTTGACTTATCAAACGATCAAATTGGAACATTGTATCTGAAACAAAGTTGTAGCCCTTTGAATTAGCTTTCCAACGCATCTTGAATCTCCTTACTCAGACATCAAGAGAGGAAGATATGACAAAAATACTGAAAGATTTTCGGCGAGAAAATATTATAATTATGCAATCGCACAGTTAAAAATTCATGCGCGCGTGGTTATTTTGAGAGAATCACATGGCCATTTTTTTGGTAAACTATGTGACCGCACGGGATTGTACTTTGCGACCACATGGTACAATCTCAGCGTGAATTTTCTGATTTCTTTATTTCATTCAACCACTTATGGTAAAAACTCAAGACAATTTTTAAACCCAAATTCATTCCAAATCGTAGGGAAACACCTCCATACCTATTGGATTTGGTGACTTTACATCCTTTATTCATGTAATTTGATCTTTATTTGTTGAATAATAGACTTTTTTCATATGAATTTACATCGAAATCGGTTTAACAAGTACTAGATTTTCATGGATTCAATCATACTTTTTCCATTGTTAAATTAAACTATTTGTTGATTTTCAATTTCAATTATTTTATGTAACACCCCGACCCCTAGTGGACCGGAACGCTACTTACTTTACTTAACTTAACCGGTTGTTTAGTAACAAGTGTACATATCTTAGCGGAAACTTAAATCTTAACAACATTCTTTTTGAAGGATATTGAATTAAAACACTTTATAACTTTCCAAAATAACGAAATATAATTTATTTGATGAAATCATGACTAGTTCAAGATACTCAAAAGAAATAACGTTGGAAATAGCATTTGAAACGTTAAAGACTTTAAATCTAAATCACTTGTTCACCGGGTTCCCATAGGCTTATTGCATCTCCTTCCATCTCTTCCATCATCCAACCCGGTGCATCAACATTTAATCTGTAGATATAGGGTAGAAACCCGTGAGTTGAAAACTCAATAGGCGTCATAGGTGCAATCGTGATTAAGCTAAGCATTTCATAACAATTAACATTAGAACTTCCATAAAACATGCCGTACCCGGAGGTACCATTTGACATGAAAATGTATGCCGTACCAACGGAACCATTTGACATGAAAGGTGCATGCCGAACCGAAAATACCATTTGACACACAACATTAACCTTTAAATGTATGCCGCACCGACGGAACCATTTGACATGAAAGGCACATGCCGAACCGACGATACCATTTGACACACAACATTAGCCTTTAACATAGAACATAACTTGCTAGAAATTATAACTTAAACACGTATAACAACTTTATGCACCTCTACCTACCTCGATTTGATGCTTGATGAACTTTGAAAAGAATTTTGAAAATTTTTGGATGAACTTCAAAAAAACTTTGACGAAGTTTGGACGTTTGGACCTTCCTTTGTTGTTTGAAAACACCTTTTGAAATCACAAAAACCTTCTTGCAGAATATTTTTGCCTACACCTAAAACTTCTGAAAAAGACTTTGAAAACCACCTTCATTTTCTCTCCCAAACTCTCTATTTTTCTCTCAACTTTGAAAGCAAATTGAAAGTACTTTTGGTGTGAAAAATCAAATGAGTGAAGAGGGTATTTATAGGTGAGGTTTGGGGTGGGTGAGAGGCTATATTAAATAGGGTAATTAAGTTGTGCAAGTAGTGGCCATTAATTCTCAAAAATTCGCGGGTTTCGGGTTTTCCAGTTTTCCGGTCGACACTGCACAACCTATAGTATTGTTATAATAACTTTTTCTTCCGATATCCAATTGAGGTGATTCAATGTGAGTTGGAAAGCTAATTCAAAGAGCTACAACTTTTATTCAGATATCATTTTCAAATTCGAATGTTTTATATGTCGAAAATGGGTCTCAAAGGAGACTAAAAATATTTGAAGTATACTTTTAGCCATAAAATGAAATACTTTGCATTCCGTCCAATCTTCATCAAATTGTTTTTAAGAAAATACTTTATAAATATCATTTTACCTTTAAACATGTATTGAACTATCTTTTGGGCTTATATTTCCTTTATTAGGCCTAATGTGAAGTTAATCACACAATTATGGGCCTAACTTTATAGAAAAGATTTGGGCCTCTACATTTTATGTTGAAATTGGTTTAACTTTTATTAAATCATTTATAGATCTAGTCATGCTCTTTATATCGAATGATTGAAATAATTGTTGAATTTTAATACCAATATTACGTTAATGGCGGATTGATTACTACTTTATGCTTGATGTAAATGGTCGATCTTTGATCTTGTTCAAATAAACAATCACGCGAATGTGTTATAAGTCTAGATTCTAAGATTAAATTTGTGAATTAAATTGGTTTTCATGATAAATCCCCCGATTAGAGAGTTTGGATGAAATTTTTTTAATTGAGTTATAAAATGAATAATTGATGTGATTGATCCAATCTAATTGAGAGAATTCCAACGCTTCGCCATTTCCAAACATTGATTTTAATTTCGCTATTTCAACATTGAATTCTATAACATTAATAATTTAAATGAGAATAATTAAATCAACAATCGAAGCAATCACATTGGTCGAGTCTATAATCATCCCCTAAATATCCATTCAATCATAGCTAATATTAAATATACCGACCATTTCACTAAATTTGTAGCAATGATACGAAGCCCTTGTTTTGTTCTCGTTATTTTGAAAATACATTTTCATGTCTTTTATTTTCAACCACACATTCTTTAATAAAATAATATTATACGTAAATCTAAAATTTTTCTTATTTTTAAACTACACATTCTCTATCAAAATACTATTTCAAAATGCACTTTCATCAAAAAGAAAAGAAAAAAAGGGGCTCAAACAAACTCTAAAAGTGTAAGCAATTTTGATATAATGGAACACACTAAACAAAATTATTAATCTAATTCATTAATTACTTTTATTAATGAGTTAATATTGAAGTTCATAAAAGAAAATAACAACTTTATTTTACTATCCAAGTTAGAGGCAAAACTAGGGTTGGACGAAACTTCCGAATCGAACCGGACTAAATCGAATCGAACCTAAATGAGCGGTTCTTCTTAAGTTAAATACGGTTCTTCTTAAATTAAATACACGAACGAGTATCTGAATTGAGAATCGACAGGTTTGGTTTGATTCTCAGTTCTAGGTTTTAGATCAAGAATCGAAAAATCGAATAAGAATGGAATCTCCCTAAATTTTTTTTAATTTATTTATTTTAAATAAACCAAATTATTTTATTTTTTTAAAAATAAATTTGATAACTAGTTAATTTAGCTCAATCCCCAAAATATGATTTTTCTATTTCTAATTTTCAATCCAAGTCCAACTTAATCAAAGTGGCCTAGGTTTTACCCAATTCTATTATTCTACCGTAGTGTCGTTTCTACTGTTATGGAGAAATCGAATTGAAACTCGACGCTGCCTTTATTAATTATTATGAGCTCATTATCTTCCTATTCCTGTTATTTTATCAATCAAATCTATGAAGAACTCAACAAAGAGAGACACAAATGACACATAATATTGGACTACGTTATTTTGTCAGAGCTAAAATTGAACATATCATTAGTTGAATTAATGTAGTTTTGTAAATATTAAAAAATTAATTATAGTACAGAAATTGCGAACCGAATGGACTCGAACTCGAATGGTTCCATAATTAAATTTGAATCCAATGGTTCCACTTACAAAATATTCAAAAATTTTGGATCCGGTTCAATTTTCATTAGAACCGATCCGAACCGGACCATACGCAACCCTAGACCGAACATAATTTGAATATTCGGAATAGAGCAGGGTCAAAATGAAAATTTTGATTAAAAAAAATGAAATTCAAATTCCCTGGTCAAAATTCAATATTCAGATGAAGATTTAATTGGTCAAACCATTAAAAATTCTTCTTGGTCAAAGCAACTAAATAAAGACAAATGTGTATTCGGACCAAATTTATGAAAACCCTAAAAATTCCATTTTGACCTCCAATTTCAGAAGGTGCAAATGTAAGCATGGGAATTCTAAATTTTCTACATGAGTCTTAGCCAAAATCGATTTTATAACTGAAACCTTAATATGTATTGGGGTTTGATCTTGGCGGCGCCATTCCCATAGCCGCCCAGATCTCGCATTTGGCAATGGCCATGCCATTGTCTAACACTGGCTGCCAATGTACAATAAAGACATCACACCAAAGAATAGCACAGTTTGTGCATCTATTATCTCTAATAGAGGCGCATGGTGGTATCTGCTGCGAACTACATCAGGTTGATCGACTGATCAATCAAGTTCACGACAGAGTCCACTGATTTGAAAGGGCACTAGCCCTGTACCAAATAGAGGCAAAAATGCATTCTACCTTCAAAAGGTCGTGCAACTCTGTCTCTCCGACCACCAGCTCCAAGAATGGCTATTTCCAAAGCTCCACCATCGACAACTGTTGTCGATTTTTATACCCCGCAAGTGTACGGATCATAACAAGTAATAAAGTGGACTTAAGAATTCGGATATCGTTTCCACGATGACTATTATTTAACAATTGATTCAATTATTCTTTACTTTAATTTGATCGAAAACAAATAATAAGTTTTGTGATTGGTGTCTAAATATTCTAATTAAATTAAATTATCTAACGTACACAAATTATCGAATTTGGGTTTTAAAAGTATGAATGTGGATGCTGGACTTACAATTTTACCTATGGATCCCTTTTAATTCGTCAATCAATATTAAATACAATTGAAATCTTCAATCGAATTCTTCTAAAGTATTTAATTTACTCCTATCGAGCTCTCATTGAGCATATTTAACTAATTCAATTTCATATATCTATGCGAATTAATTTTAGTTAAACGAAATATTAGTTCTAAGAATTCATCTAACGAACGCAATGATTAGTATATGTATCTCTACATGTTATATTAATTTATCGAATTTTACTATATGGTCTAAACCTCAAACTCACCTCTCGATTTGTAAAAAGATTCACAAAATTATCAAATTAGTGATCAAGTAATTCAACGCATTAAACTTATAGAAAAATCAACACATGTAAGATAAAAGAATAAGAATCTTGAATAAAAGATATAAAGGATCCCAAGTGGGTTACATTGTTCGCCCTAACATTAAATTTAGCTACTCATAGTCACGAAAGAATTTCAGCACTACACAAAGTATTTTTATCATAACTTTCTCTTCTAGTATTTGATTTAGGCGATTCAATTTGAGTTGTAAAGATAACTAAAAGGGCTACAATTTTACTAGAGGTAGCTTTTTTTTTTTTTTTTTTTTTCAATTCGAACATTTACTAGGCCAAAAAGGATCTCAATCTCCGACTGAAAATTCAGATCATCCTTGTACGATTGAAAATTGATTTGTGAAAATATTTTGGTCATATTTCATTCCTTTTGACTTCTAATTGCATCCAATTGATCTTTAACATTCTCAAATCTTCATCGTGAGGTCCGACACAACTTTTGAGTATTTATACTTTACTTTCAAAATTTTGGATCTTGCTATCTTTTTTTATTTTTATTTTTACCAAATTTCGCTTATTTCTTTAAATTCTACTTCGCCTAATAAATGAAATATACAATAAATTAGGCTATAATTGATTAAAAGAACTTTAAATGTCTATATTTTTTAAGTCCAAATAAGTTAGGGACGGCAATTTAGCTCACCGGCTAGGCCCGAAAAAAGCTCGAGCAATTGCATGTTAAAAGTGATCTATCGCAACATTCAGCAAGTGTATGTTGCTATTGGTTGACTAAATTGAGTTTTGACAATGTTTTTATAAGGAATGTTGCTAATGCACCCTTTTGCAACGTTCAAAGTTCGTTGTCGTTAAATTTCTTTTTGCAACGTGCAATGCGCATTACTCTTAATATTTTAGCAACGTGCAATACGCGTTTCCTTTATTCAATTTTAGCAACGTCCATTGCGCGTTGTCGTTAGATGTTTTAGCAACGCTCACTTGAACATTTCTATTAACCTTTTAACAACGTGCATTGCGTGTTGTCGTTAGATGTTTTAGCAATGCGCACTTGAACGTTGCCATTAACATTTTAGCAACGGGCACCTAAACATTGCTATTAACCTTTTAACAACGTGTATTGTGCATTGTTGTTATTTGGACCCGGCCTAACCCACTTAATTCGACTCGACTCAAATTAAAATTGAAATGGCCCTTCACGTGATTCACCTTACATTCTCCCATTTTTCCCCAAATTAGAGACCACCAAACCCTTCTCCTTCAACCGGCGTGCAACAACTATCTTCTCCATCTCCAACTAACCTATCGGTGTCATACCTCCGATAGAGACACAACTAGTAACCTTTTGCGCAGTACCAGAGAGTTGAATTATAATCGTAGATATGGACGTCCTGGTCGACTCAATCGACGTCCGAGATCTTATGTCCTCACAGGTCTGTGTTCTACTACTGCTAGGCATAAGGATATATCTTAAGGAAAACCCAATCCCCTTTCTCGAAGGACCGTTCTGTTCGGTTCTGATCAACATAGTGTTTCATTCGAGCCTTTGCTTGTGATAGATTCTCTTTTAGTAGTTGGTCCATTTTGTACCTTTCTTGCAACAATTCATCTACTGCAGCTGTATTAGACTATTGATAGGGCCCTAGTGCCAATTGAGGGGGCTTCATTCCATATAAAGCTTCAAACTGGGTCATTCGAATAGCGGTATGATATATGGTATTGTACCACCACTCAGCCAAGGCCAACCACTTTCCCCACTCTTTAGGGTGATGGTAAACCATATACATCAAATACATCTCCAAGCATTAGTTTACCCATTCAGTTTGCCCATCTGTTTGAGGGTGGTAGGCAGAGCTGAAATGAAGTTTAGTACCTAACAGATGGAATAGTTCCTGCCATAATTTGCTAGTGAAGATCTTGTCTCTATTAGAGATTATACTTTGAGGCATCCCATGTAACTTGTAGATATTGTCTAGGAAGAGTTTTGCCACTGATGAAGCTGTAAAAGGATGTGTAATGGCCATAAAATGTCCATATTTTGTAAATCTATCTACCACCACCAAGATGGTGTTTCTTCCCCCTGAATTAGGTAATCCCTCAATGAAGTCAATGCTGATGTAACTCCATGAGTGCAAAGGTTGAGGCAAGGCTGTAGCAGACCTGGGTAAGGTACGTGTTCTCCCTTGCACCTTTGACACACTTCACACTGTAGCACCACTTGTCTAATCTCCTGGTTCATTCTTGGCCAAAACAATTGCTGCTTCGCTCTATAAAGGCTACTATGAATACCCGAATGGCCTCCTTCTGGTGAACCATGTAAGTTCTAAATTAGTTTAGATTTGATGTTTCTTCCAGCTCCAATATATATTTATCCTTTATGCTTCAACAATCCATTTTCATAAGTGAAGTCAGGTTCAGATTTTGAATTTAGTAACAGTGAATGGATCTTCTCCTTTGTTTCCTTATCCTCCTTATAGCTTTCAATAACTTCTTCAATCTAGGCAGGGGAGACTACTGATACACCTGAACATTCCAGACTCTCACCGTGCCTCCTTGAAAGTGCATCTGCCACAACATTAGCCACCCCTCTTTTATAAACAATTTCATAGCTGAGGCCAAGGAGTTTGGTGAGCCACTTTTGTTGGAGTAGGGATAGCGATCCTTTGTTCAAGTAGGTACTTGAGGGATTCGTGGTCAGTCTTTACCACAAAGTGGTGACCCTCTAGATATTGTCTTCACTAACATACTACAGTTACTAAGGCTAGTAACTCCTTCTCATAAATAGATAGTCCCTGGTTCCTGACTCCCACTACCTTACTTAAATAAGCTAAAGGCCTTCTACCTTGCATTAACACAGCTCCTACGCCACTTTGACAAGTATCAGTTTCTATTATGAAAGGTTGGTTGAAATCAGGGAGAGCCAACACTGGGGTGGAGCTCATTGCTTCTTTCAATGACACAAAACCTGAATTTGCTGCATCTAGGGGTGGCAATAAAGCTCGAAAGCTCGGACGGCCCGGGCCGGCCCATGTATAATTTTAAAAAAAAAATTAATTTTTTTTTTAAAATTAGTTGTCTGCTATAACTATAGCTACCTGCTGTGCAGGCAGCTAACATGCACGCAAGCTGTTGCTTGCGTGCACGTTTTTTAAAAAAAAATTGAATTTTTTTGAATATCCCACGAATAGTTTTATCAAAAATTTGAATTTGAAAATTAAAACGGATATATTTTTGTCTATAAATACGAGAAAAATTTTACAATTTCATATCAATCTATCTCAAATCTCTCTACGCAATATTTAGTATTCTACTCTCCAATTTCTTAACTTTGATTTTCAATTTAAACATTTGGTTGTATTATTCAGTTTCTTTTATTCTATTATTAAATATTCCTTACTATAAGTATAATACTTATACATGGATTTTACTAGCGATGAAATTAATCAGTTTAAAAGCAGTTCGAGCACTCCATTGGGGTACGATGCATTTCAAAATGTTCCAATTAATTTGGAAGATATCGAAGAGGAGGAAGTAGTCAAGGTTAAAAGGTCAAAAAAAATCTGCGAAATGTTGGCAACATATGACTCGCAAAAAAGTTGGGGTTGAAAATGGAGTTGATATTTGGAAGGCATGTTGCAATTATTGTGGTAAAGAATTTAGTTGGAAGCCCAGTTCGAGCACATCATATTTAAATAGGCATATATTAAGAAGTTGCAAAGCGAAACCAACCGATCTTGACCCAAAACAGACCGAACTAACATTTACTGGTTCCAATTCTACTCTTTCCACTTTTGTATATTCACAGGAAAGATTTCATAAAGGAATGGTTGTATACGTAGCTGCAGCAGAGATGCCGTTAACGATGATCGAGTCAGAACACTTTACTCGTCTTGTGTAGAATTATCTCCAACCCAGATATCGTTCTTATTGTAGAAATACTCTTCATTCGGATGCTATAAAATTATATAACAAACGAAAACAAACTGCTATTGAAAGTCTAAAAACTTTTAATTGTGTTATATCATTTACCTCTGATTTATGGACCGGTATTAATAAAAAAAGTTATATTACTGCTACAACTCATTACATTGATCATCTATGGATTATGCATAAAAAGATTATTGTATTCAGATGTGTAGATTATCCTCATAATGCGACTAACATATACATAATTTTAAAAGATATTATACAAGAATATGGTATGCAAGAAATGGTTCGAAGTTTTACTTTTGATAATGCTAGTGTAAATAAAGTTGTTGTCGACAAATTTATTGATGATATGAACCCTATATTTTGAGGTTTATTTTTTCACCAACGTTGTGTATGTCACATTATCAATTTGATTGTAAAAGATGGATTGGCACATATAAAATCACCTTTAGATAAAATTAAGCAAGTAATTAATTTTATCTCTATATCACCAGCAAGAAAACAAGCATTTAACAGTTTATGTGCAGAATATGAATTAGAAGAGAAATCATTTGTCACTGATGTATCACATAGATGGAACTCTACATATCTTATGTTACACTCATGTGAAAAATATGATAAAATTATTTCAATGTATTATAATGGTAGGCATACATATGGATCCGAACATAATTTGGAAGATTGGGAATGGTCTCTCGCATTTATCGTGAAAAAATTCTTAAAACCTTTTTTCGATGCCACAAAGGAATGTAGCGGTGTTTATTACCTTACGTCTTCACTTGTTTTACACCATTTTTTCTATATTTCACAAGCATTTCAAAAATATAGGAATTTGCCCATTTTTGTCGATGTAATTTATTCTATGGAGTTAAAATTTCGTAAATATTGGGAAGAGTTACCCTCTTTATTTTTATTAGCTTCGGTGATGGACCCTCGACTTAATTTAACTAACACACAAACTATTATAAAGGAAATTTCAAATTTCATTAATGTAGAATTATCACATGCGCCTATAGAATCTATGTTATGTGAAATGTATAACTATTACGCGGAAAAAGATGGTCAACGTAGTTCTACTTCCCAAAGTTCTTTTTCAATAAATACTTCAACAAATGCAGACAGTTTATGGAGTTTTTTAGAGACCAATATTAGTGTTCCCTCATTTAGTTCTAATTCGTCAATATCTAGAGTAATAGATGTCAGTGGTACAAATTTTGAAATTCCCTCTAAGTTAGCTAGATATATGCATGTGGACATTCGTAGTATGTTACAACCACAAGAACTACAGGAATTTAGTCTTTTATCATGGTGGAGATCTAACGAAAGGCAATATCCGATTGTATCAAAAATTGCTCGCGATCTACTAACACCTCCGGTGTCTACGGTAGCATCGGAAGCTGCATTTAGTTTAGGTGGTCGAATTTTATGTGACGAACGATCAAGACTAAAAGAAGATATATTGGAGGCTTTAATATGTTTGAAGGACTGGGAATGTGCGGAATTACGCCTTCAAGAACAAGTTGACAGTATAATGACCGAAGAGTTGTAGCAGATTCAAGCATAAGATATTGTAAATTTTTAAATTGATTAGTTTCAAAAAAATACGTAATTTTTAAATTTTTTTTTTAAGAAAAATTATGCACGTAATATTTTATTCGTGTACAATTAACTCCGCCTATATAATTATAGTCGGTCCCAAACTCGGATAAAGGAGGAGGGTTTTAACTTTTATAATTCATTTAATTTATAAATTTTTTAAATAAAAAATGTAAATTTTACAAAAAAAAAAAAAAAATGAGCCGAGCTTGTTTATTGTAATATTTAATTATAATTATAGTTAAGTATTTAATTTAAATGTTTATTTTTTAGTGTTTAATTATTTATTGTAATTGGTTAAGTAATATTTAATTGTTTAATTATTATGTAATTATATATATGAATAGGTTAAGTAGTATTTAATTAAAATAATTTATTTAGTATTTCATTATTTAATTTAATTAAATAATTAGGTAAAAAGTTAACGTGTGAAGCCGTAATTCTCATGTCCACGATCTTAGAATTTTCTATCTTTCACTTAGTGTTTGGCTTGAAATATAGCTTTAGAAAGACTAGGATCGTTATCTGTAAGAATTGAAACTATGACTTCGGGTTGATTTTGCACATTCATTTAAATTTATTATTCTCGAAACTCATTTGTAATCAAACATTTTTTAATAAAATAATTTTGTAGGTGAATTCATAATTTTTCATACTTTTTAATCACATATTCTTGAAAAAAAAATCATTTTTACTTTAAATAATCTTTCCAAACAAACACGTGAATGCTCTCTTTTTTGTCAAGAGTTCATTAGGACTAGTGCAGGTAGTAAAAAATGTATATTTTACAAAAAAAAAAAAAATTCCAGGCTCGGCCCAGCCCGCGAAAGTTCGGGTCGAGCCCGAGCTTTTTTTCCCCGGCTCGGGCTCGGGCTCGGGTCGGCCGGTCCGGCTCGTTGCCATAGCTAGCTGCATCTGACCAATGAAAATTATTTTTCTTAAGCAAGTCAGTGAGAGGTTTGGCTATGATTCCATAGCCTCTGACAAACTTCCTATAGTAACCTGTGAGGCCTAGAAACTCCCTTAATTGCTTGATGTTCATTGGTTTAGTCCACTGCCTCATTGCTTCATCTTTGATAGGATCCGCTGCTACCCCATCCTGATTGATAATATGTCCTAAATACTCCACCTGTCTTTGTCCAGAGCAGCACTTAGATCTCTTGGCATATAACTGGCGCTTCTGTAAAATTTCAAGTACTGATCTGAGATGGTAGCAATGGAAAGTTAGGACTTGACTGTAAACCAGAATGACATCAAAAAACACCAATACATAATCCCTCAACTAATTCTTAAACACCTCATTCATGAGGCTATGAAAAGTAGCAGGTGCATTGGTGAGGCCAAAAGGCATCACTTTAAATTCATATAGGCCTTGGTGGGTTTTGAAAGCGGTCTTATGGATGTCAACCTCTGTAACCCTGATTTGGTGGTACCCTGCCCTGAGATCAATCTTAGAATAGAATTTGGATCCATCAAGCTCATCCAAAAGTTCATCAATTAGAGGCATGGGAAACTTATCTTTGATAGTGAGGTTATTTAACTGTTTGTAATCCACGCAAAATCGCCATGACCCATCTTTCTTTTTTACTAAGAGGACTGGTGAAGCAAAGGGGCTATTGTTGTGCCTAATTATGCCACTATCCAACATCTCTTTGACTAGTTTCTCAATCTCTATTTTTTGGGTGAAGAGGCATCTATATGGCCTTATCTTGAAGGGTTGAGCACCTTCCTTCAGAGGTATTTGGTGATCATGAGTTCGAGGGGGTGGCAGCTCTGTTGGCTCCTCAAATACCACAGGAAACTGAGTAACAACTTCAGTGATTTGACCTGGGATTTCCTCTCCTTCCTTCTCAGTAATGGAATACAATTGCCTAACAACTCCATATTGCCTTGTAAATAATTTTCGTACTTCTTGCACATCCATCATCATCACCTGAGGTTCTGTATTTTCATTTCTTAATGTTATTTCCTCCTGCTTATGTTTGAACTGAACATATCCATGTTTGAAGTCAAATATGATATGCCCAAATTGACTCATCCAATTAACTCCTAGCACCATATCACTGTCTCCTAACTTCAAGGTTCTCATCTTATACTGGAACTCCCAGTTGTGCACCTTCCAAATCAGAGGTTGAACCAAAGCTTTACTCTTCAGCTTTTCACCATTAGCCACTCTCACTGTTATGGTTCTTGTCTCTTCCATAGTGTAGTTCAGCTCTTTAGCCAACCTCTCATCTAGGAAGCTATGAGTGCTTCCACTATCTACTAAGATAGATATCCTCATCCCGTTTAAAATTTCAAGAATTTTGATAGTTTTATGCCTTGGATTCCCAGCCAATGCATTGATAGATATGTCCATAACTTCCTCTTCATCATATTCAGATTCCATTTTCTCTTTTAATTCACCCTCCACCTCTTCATCCATCAATATGAAATTTAATGCTCTATTCTTACACACATGTCCTACAGTGTATTTCTCGTCACATTTGTAGCACAACCCCAGGTTCCTCTTAGTTTGGAAATCAGTAGGTGTGATTGTTTTATAGTTATTTGGTGGTTTATTAGTTGTTTTCCATGGGTCTTTGGTTTGATTTCTTCAGGTGGTTTTGGGGGGTAAGGATTCCACTTGTTAGGAGTGAAATTCCTAGGTTTTTGGTATTTGTTGATGGCTTGAATGGTTGATCCCTGCAGGCTAGCTACTTCAAAAGCTTTAGCAAGGGTGTTTGGTTTCATCATCTTCACAATAGACTTAATCTCCCCTCTTAACCCACTAGTAAACACGACAATATAATAAGATTTAGGGGCATGTGGTAGAGCTGACATTACATGTGATTTGAGCTCTTCGAATTTCTCCTTATGATCTATGGAACCAGTTTGATTGATCTTGCTGAAGATCTCCACTATTTCTTCTCCAGTTATTCCTGCAAACCTCTTACATAGTTCCTCAGAAAATAGATTCCAACTAGCCCCCGGGTGACTGGCTATGAATCCATCAAAACCAAATGTCAGCCTTCCCTTTCAGTTACATTTCTACCACACCCATTTTGAGTTCATGTGGTAGTTGGTGTAGTTGAAAATATTTCCTGGCCTTTCTCAACCACCCCCTAGGACCTTCTTTCCCAAAATGAGGAAAATCGATCTTAGGTAGCCTAGTGTTCCCCTTCCATTCACCTCTGGTGATAACACTAGCCTCATTACTACTATTACCTGGTGTATGAGTCACACTCCCAGACTTTAAATCACCCATAGATTCCTCTATCCCCTTTGTTCTTCTGCTGGATTTTCAAGTCAGCAGAAATTTCAGCCATAAATGCAACAACCTTCTCGTACTTTTGGTTCAAATCCAGCACAGTATCCTCTATTCTCTCCTGCCTATGACCTAGTACTTGGAGGGATTTCTCTGTGGCTTCGAGCTTGTTCTCAAGCCTACTGGTAATAGATTGAAAAGCTGTACCCAAATTAGCTACTTCCATATCCAATTTCTTCATATGTTCATCAACTGCCTTAGCCCTTGTGTCCATAATTTCTACCACCCAGTATAGTATGCCTGCTCTGATACCAATTTGTCACGGTTGGAGTTCCACCTGTAACCTCTCACAATCATAGCTAAAGGATGAACTGAAATCAGCTGGGTTAGCTGCTATATTTCCACACATTAAAGGCAAAACGGAATGGGGAAGAGAATAAATAGAGAAAATAAGAAGGAAGGGGAGAGAAATAATGTTCAAAGCTTCAACAAATTTTACTGAATTTTCCTCAAAAGCTCCTTTCACCTACGCACATGGAGGTAGATATACTACCAGTAAGAAGCGTACTTTCCAACTGATAAAATGTAACAAAAAACGTTTCTAGCTTATTACAAAAAATAAAAGTAAAACGACAATGTTTCGATAAGTTGCCACGACACCATTTGAATTCAAAATCAGTCAGGTCCGTTGCCTTCTTCCCCCTTTGCTCCTTTTCCTTTTCTTTCCCCAGGTGCTTCCTCCATAACATCGAAATGGTGAATTGGCGGACGAGGCGGTGGAAGGTGAGCCGGTGGTTTATAGACTCTTGAGGAACGAGTGGGCTCAGTGTTTTGAAAAGGTATATTATGACTTCTTTTTCTCTCCCCTGTTTAGTTTTGAATCTCAGTTTACAGAGGCATACATAGTATTATGTTGTATTGTATGCCTAAAACAGTTGTACCTTGATTTTAGATCGTTATGATATCTATGTGCTTGGTTTCAAGAAGAAAGAGAAAAGCCTAGAAAATTGAATAAATACAAAGAAACTGGAAGATTATGACAGCAACTCCAAGATAATAGCAAGAACAATTTTTTAAAGAAGAGTGTTGAAAATTTACTCTATGAGTGTAGAAGCATGTCATATGAACTCTACTAGCATAAAAGAAAAAGGTAAGTTTATATTCAAATAAGTTATTGTAACCCGTGTTAGGTTGCTTACTAGTTCGTAAAGATTATGGCGATGTTTCTTTTTTAATCGAATGAATAGGGCTTTGGAAGACATGATCTCTATTAACAAGAGGGTTTTTGTGAAAGAGAGACAAATTTTGGATGTCATTAGTGGCTATGATGTAGTTGAGAAGTGTGGAGCAATGAAAATATAGGATTAATTTTTAAAATTGATTTTGAGAAGGTCTATGACTATTCATTAGGATTTCTGGATTTTTTTTTTTTTTTTTTGACAAAGAAAGATTTTAGCCTTTCATGGAGGAGATGGATAAGTGGAGGTGTTAGGAAGGCTAACTTTTCATTGTTTGTAAATGGTATGCCGAAAGTTAGATTTAAGGCCTCACAAGGGCTATGAATACATTATGTATTTACACTTGTCATGGATGTTTTAAGTTTCATGTTTGATGGGGCAGATGAAATGTGTTTAGTAAAAGGTGTTGAAACCGATAATGATAATGATGGAGGTTGTTTCACGTTTTCAAGTTGAAGATAATATCATGTTTGAAGGCATATGATGAATATTTTTTAATCTTTTGGGTATTTTAAAAATATCAGCAATATTTCTGGACTTAAAATTTAAATGTTTGAGAGTGTCATTGTTGGAATAAACTTACTGTAGTTGGGTTCAAAATTTAGCAATGATAGTTGTTTTTTAGGAGAGTAGCCTTTGTAATAATTAGGCCTTCCTCTAGAAGCTAGTCCATCATCCATAGAGTTTTGCTCTCCAGTAGCGGAGTGAGATCCTATAAAATTGGATGGATGGAAGAAATAGCTTCTCTCAAGTCGGGGAAGTTAACTTTTATCCAGTTGATCTTGTCAAATACCCTCATTTGTTAGTCATTGTTTAGTATGCTAAGTAAGGTTATAGGATTTGGAGGAACTTGTGTGGGACTTTGACGAAAAGACGGGGACGTAAAAAATGAATATTTGGTAGCTTAGGTTTTGATATCAAGTAGTAATTGTAGAAGCAGTTACGAGTTGAAAATCTTCGGGCTCCTTTTCTTGCAAGTCATTTTGCCATACTCTTGTTAATTTGCCAAACTACCCCATCTTTGTATGTTTAGCTTCATTTGGAAATCGTTCATCCTTAATAGAATTAAGGTGTTTCTATGGTGTTCCGCATAATAAAATTAATCAGTTCAAAAGAAATGATCCCCCCCTCCCAAAAACCAAAAACAAAAAAAAAACAAAAAAAAACCATTTCACTATAAATTATTGTAGAAATGATTCTAATGCAAGATGCTTATGGTGTATACTTCTTTAGCAATTTGGTTTTAAATGGGTCTGCCTGATCTGGTTTAATGGATAGTTCCCGGAAAATACAATTGACTTTGGTACTAATAGGGGGATGTTCATGTGGAAAGCTGTAAGTTTATCTATTCTTAGGTGTTTTGGATACAGAGAAAGACTAGGATCTTCAAAGGAAGAAAGCAGGATTCAATGTTGGGAGAGAGCCAAGTTTATAGCTGTAGAATCTAGAAGAGTCGAAACTCTTCCATTTGTGCGGAAGTTCAGTTTAATAGTGTGAAGAAATGAGTGATTCATCCTTCTATAGGATGACCATCTTCATAGGTGAAGAACTGATCAGATTCGAGGGAGCTGGAGTTTCACATTAGCTCACCAAAATAGAGTTTAACAACTCAATAAACTTGTGGTTTCAAGTGGGGATGGAATGGCAGAGATAAAACATAAATAAACACAATAAAAACATATAAACATAAAGCTAAAAGTAGCTTATTGAACCAGCAGAGGAGACGCCCAGAAGAAGCTTTCAAAGACTACATTTTGAATGTATTTTGTATAGATTTTGTGGTGTGTTCTCTTGTACTACATTGAGCTCCATAACATATATATAGAAAGATATGGAAAACTATACCACTACCTAACCATCAACTTGCAACTCCCCTACGCTAGTACATGCTTAATATTTTAATACATTTTACCACAATTTTTAGTTGATTTACAACCAAACTAGACTTATAATATTTGAAACCACAATTATAATTCAATTTATTTGACAACAAAGTGTCAATACCCAACAAACTCCCCTTTGACACTTTGATTGAAAAAAAAAATTGTTGTCAAAATCTTCAAAAATTTCGATCATTTTTCACCAATTTTGTTCTTCATTTTCATTGGCCTTGCTGCAGCTGAAAATGTGCCTTTTGAAATATCGAATTTTTCAATTTTTTTGATACAATACCGGATTTACAGTTTTTTTAGACTTACTGGATTTTAAACATACATACCAGATTTCATAATCTCAAGCTTACCAGATTTTGAGAATGCATACCGTATATTGAGATACCAGATATGAGGGATATCTTTCACTTACCGAATACCACAATGCAACAGTGGATTTTGATTTGAATACCGGATATCAACTTACCGGTTTTCAAGTGCATACCAAATTTCATTGTTCGCATACCGGATTTCAGCAATACATTGGCACTTACCGGATTTCAATGTCACATATCGGATTTTTTGGCATTTTAATACCGGATATGGACTTTAAACATTTGCTCATCGTATTTCAGAATTTTTTGAGCTTTAAATACCAGATTTCAACCATTTTTCACCAGTTTCTTCTTCTTCCTTTTTTTAACTGAAATTTAACCTTTTTAAACACGATTTTGAGCTAATATCAGCTTCTTCTTTAACATCTAACTCTCCTTGTCTGGTATCAACATTGTTTTTTTTTTTTTTTTTTTTTAGAAAAAATGTTTAGCCATTTAACACCATTTCCAACCACATTTTAATGA
This sequence comes from Osmanthus fragrans, assembly GCA_019395295.1. Lineage (NCBI taxonomy): Eukaryota > Viridiplantae > Streptophyta > Magnoliopsida > Lamiales > Oleaceae > Osmanthus > Osmanthus fragrans. The sequence continues at coordinate 18,812,658 of CM033347.1, read as the reverse complement.
CTGAAATCTGGCTGCTGTAAACTCAGGTTCAGCCACTTTTTAATACCACTAGGGAGAACTATAACCTGGTTTTATCAGTCATTTAACACCACTCGAAACTTAGTACCTTTAAACTGGTTTTATCCAAGAGTACTTGAGCCATTGTTAAGAGGGTTGTCTCTACAAGGTTTCAAGAGGCTGCTGCTAAACCAAACAACAGATTTCATAGAGCTCAAAAAATTGGTGTTGTTTACTATTTGTTAACTGGGCCTGATTCTTGATCTTCTCAGGTCTGAGCTTAAACAACAGAGCTTCAAAGAGCTCGAAAAATGGACACTTTTCTCACTGAAAAAATGTTTGAAAACAGGTTGGTTAGCTACTGTTAACTGGGCCTGATCATCAATATATCTTCCCAAGTCTGAGCTTAAACAACAACAATAGCAACTCTCTTCAAGAGTGCTCGAAATAGATAAAAAAAAAATACCAAGACAAAAAAGGGTGAAGAAATCTGATTTTTGTTCAAAGTTTGACCGCATTTTTGAAGCATTTTTCTTTGGCCCTTAAGATCATATAAGCTCTGATACCATTTGTAGAATTGGAAGAGTCGAAGCTCTTCCATTCGTGCGGAAGTTCAGTTTAATGGTGTGAAGAAATGAGTGATTCATCCTTCTACATGATGACCATCTTCATAGGTGAAGAACTGGTCAGATTCGAGGAAGTTGGAGTTTCACATTAGCTCACCAAAATAGAGTTTAACAACTCAATAAACTTGTGGTTTCAAGTGGGGAAGGGATGGCAGAGATAAAACATAAATAAACACAATAAAAACATATAAACATAAAACTAAACGTAGTTTCCTCTACTGGTTATTGAACCAGCAAAGGAGACGCCCAGAAGAAGCTTTCAAAGACTACATTTTGAATGTATTTTGTATAGATTTTGTGGTGTGTTTTCTTGTACTACATTGAGCTCCATAATGGAGCATATATATAGAAAGATATGGAAAACCATACCACTACCTAACCATCAACTTGTCAATCCCCTAAGCTAGTACATACCTAATATTTTAATACATTTTACCACATGCCTTAGTTAGTTTACAACCAAACTAGACTTACAATATTTGAAACCACAATTATAATTCAATTTGTTTGACAACAAAGTGTCAATACCCAACAATAGCATTCATGTGGATTTAAACAGATTTGTATTTCAAAAGTTACTAGTTTTGGCTTATTTTCTTCTTGTTCTTGAGATTTAAATAGAAGCATTATTTAGTGACAATGCTCGAATATTTGGTGATTTCCACTACACATCAACGAAGTTTATACAGTCTATGCTAAATTAAAGGATTACACTTTTGTACAGACAAGTTTACAGCTAGAATTAATAAAGTTGCCCAGAAATGCAAATCTTGATTTGTTCATAGTAATTTCTCTTCTTGTTTTCAATTTTACCTGTTACTGGTATCTCTGTTTGAGTTTGTTCTGTGAAAAACTTGTTTTATTGGATATGGGTTGTTCAAAGCATGATTAATTGTGGAAAATGGATAGAAATTGAAGAGGAGCAAATGTTGTGTAATTGGTTGCCAACGCTCTAGATGACTTTTCTTATATTGTATTGTTATGAAAAACGGTAGCATGAGCGGGTGAGGAAGATGAAGACTTTGCTTTTTTTTTTAATTAACTATTTTTAATAATTTTTTTTCCTTTTTTTAATCATTTTTATTTGTTTACCTAGTTATATTGTTCCCAAATCTCATTTATTGAATTAATTCTAAGTTGTTCAAATGCTGTTCGACTCTGCCATAACTTGTTCTTGTTTAATATGATTGTTGTTGTAGGAGATGGCTGATCGTGTAATGGACGGGAATGTTGTTGTCACTAGTCACATAATTTCCACAATCATTGGGGGTAAAAATGGAGAACCCAAGCATGTAAAACCACTTCTTGAATGCTTATGATCTTGGTGATTCACAATCCATGTATGCATCTATGCAAGTGAATTTTGGCATGCACTTTTGAGCTTGCTCAAACAAAAGGGGAAAATGAAGAAGTGAATTCTAATTGTTATTGGGTGATTCTTCATGCAAACAGTAAGTTATATGGCCGATGGTGGGGACAATTTCATTTGGAATTGTGTTTCAGGTATATCTATATAATTTTGTAGCTATTTTGGCCATTCTAACATTTTTTATCAAACTAATTTTACTAATTTTTTGCTTAACATAGGCAAAGTGCCTGGAAACAGGGGAGATGTGGCTATTAAGAAGGTCTTGCAAGATAGAAATGTTGTTTCTTTGAACCATTGTTTCTTTTCAACTACGAGCAAAGATGAGTTTTTTCTCAATTTATGGAATATGTGCCCGAGGATATGAAAACTGACTTCCTAATTAAAACTATTATTATTTTGTGTACTGTGTTTATTAGTTTGTTTAATGCAAATCAAGAATTTTCTTCGATTTATTAAAATGATGTGTTTTGTGTTTATTTTGTACAGATTAATGAAGTTGTTATCGATTTCATGCAATTCCAAAATATATATTTAATTTTATTGGTTAACTTGAAATTGTTGTACAAAGAGGAAGAAAATAAATAAAAATAAAAAAACTTGGCACGGTCAGCAAATGTTGCAAAAGGTAAGAAAATATATCAATGGCAATACACATGAAATGTTGCTAAAACATCGATAGCAACACGCAATGAACATTGTTAATACATCAATGACAATACACATGGAACGTTGCTAAAACATCAATGGCAACATGCAATGAACGTTGCTAAAATTTTAACGGCAACGTGTAATGAACGTTCAAAAAGTATTTTGCAACGGTCTTTGAATGTTTCCATATCCCTTTGCTCTACGACAACATCGAAATCCGTAACATACGCCCGAAGGTTGCAAAAGGCTTTTGACAACATTTTTTGACCGTTGAAAAAAACTGTTTTTGGTGGAGTGAATGTTTAGGATTCCTGCCTTTTTTTTTTTTTTTGCTAGCAAGTGATAAATATAACCAATGACTTAGTACTTGGTTTTCCTAACTTCTAATTCCATTAGAATTATTAAAAGATTAACCCAGCTAATATATTCCGATTATTTTACTTAGTCGACTCAATATATAAAGAGAAATGCTACAAGTACAATGTGTTTAACACTCTTTTTGACACTCCTCTCACATACACATGAATAGGACCCAAGATTAAAATAATTGTGACCCCACATTGTGTCTACAATGTCATGCTGAGTGTACAAAAAAGAGTATACACTCAGTCTTATTCATATATAAAAAGTCTATTATTAATTCTAAGTCTCAATAATTCAGTATAGGATATGATACCCTTAAATCAAGGGGTCTTCTAAAAAAAATCATATGAAAGTAAAAAAAATACTTTGCAAAGCTAAGTATTTCTTTTTAATTAAAAAGTGAGATTTATTTTCTAATTAAAAGTGATGTATAATGTCACTTTCTCTACTTGAAAGATTAAATGATCTATGTTTCTGTTGCATTAAATAGAGTAACTCTATAAGTGAAATAAATTCAAAAAAGCGATAAACACTAAAAAAAAAAAGTGAAAACATCAATCAAACCTTATAATAGATTCATGGCCGATTGATTTTTTTTACATGTCCTCTCTTTATAATTATGTTTCAGTTCATTTTATAAACACAACATTCTATGAGATGGAAGTGGCATAAATTCAAAAAATGAAAAACAAAAAGTGATAGAAGTTCAAAAAAGTAACGAACACTCAAAAAAGTGACGGAAATTCAAAAAAGGCATACTTAAAAAAAAAAAGAGAGGAGCGCCAATTAAAACCTTATAATAGAATCAGGGGTAGTTGATTTCTACTATATATTTCACTTCATTTTAAAAACACAACACTATAAGTTGGAAGTAATAGGAATTCATAAAAGTCAAAAAAATAATAGAAATTCAAAAAAGTGACAAACACAAATCAAAATCTCAAAATAGATCCAAGGAATGGCAGATTTTTTCTACATGTTGCCTTTTTGTGATTATGCTACATTTGTAATAAATAAATAAATATATTCATTTTAATAATACAACAACATATAAGTTGGAAGTGACAGAAGTACAAAAGTAACAGAAATTCAAATAAGTAACCAGTCCATTTATTAAGCATAACTAATAACCTAACAGATGCTGCAAAGAAAAATAGAAATCGAATCTTGCTTTTTCCCTAAGAACAATATTGGTAATCTCCTCTTCTATAAACTTTTGGAGACCCAAAGTTTCAGGAAACACCCATACTAGGGCTGGACAAAACTCTCGAACTGAATTGGATCGAATCAAATTCAACCCTAGCCGAACTGAATTGAGCGGTTCTTTTTAAATTAAATACTTAAACGAGTATCTAAATTGAGAATTGATGGGTTCGGTTCGGTTCTGTTCTCGGTTATAAACTAGAATCGAATTTTCCTAATTTTTTTAATTTATTTATCTTAAATAAGTCATATTATTTATTTTTTAAAATAAATTTGTTAACTAATTAATTTAACTCAAACCCAAAATATGATTTTTCTTATTTCTAATTTCCAGCCCAAGTCCAACATAATCAAATTAACTTAGGTTTTAACCAAATTTATTATTTTATCGTAGTGTTGTTTCTACAGTTTTGGACAAATTGAATTGAATGTCAGGCCACGTCTCTCTTCATTATTGTGAGCTCACTATTTTCCTCTTCTGGTGATTTTAACAATCAAATCTATGAATAACTCAACAAAGAGAGGCGCAAAAGATACATATGATTGGACTGCATTATTTCTTAAGAGCTAAAATTGAACATATCATTAGTTAAATTAATATAACGTTATTTTAAATATTAAAAAAATTAATTATCGTGTGGAACTCAACAACCGAACTGAACCTAACCGAATAGAACCGAACTTGAACCGTTCTATAATTAATTAGAACCCAACGATTTCATTTATTAAATACCCAAAAATTTGGGTTCGGTTCGATTACTGAACCATGTCCAGCCCTAACCCATACCTTAATTTGATTTCATTAAACCATAAATGTGGTTTTCCATTTTCTGTATTTCTATATTATAGCATCAAGAACAACCACCAAAATCTATTTATAGTTTGTTTCCTATTACAACTAACATTTAACAAAGAAAAAATAGAAACATGTTTGGTTATGCTTAAAAGTAAGTCTAATTTACTTTAAAAGTTACTTATTTTATCAAATATTCAAATTATCTATTACAATGATTTGATTTTTCAATCAAAGATTCATCAATTAATTTAATTTAAACCCCATCTAGGTAAAAAGATGTAAAGAATCTTATCTCAAAACAAATCTTTGCAAGGTAGCAAGCTATTTTGTTTTATTTTTTTTTTATTTCAAATTTCGATTTTTACCTCAAAAATATAGCTTGGAAGAAAGAAAGAGTCTTTACCCATAGTTTCCTTTTGTTGCTTCTTGCTGGAACTACGAGGTCCGCTCTACCCTTCTTAGTAGCTGGCGAGGCTGGTTTGTCGAGAGATCACTATGACTGCAAAGGAGTTGCGAAAGATGGTGGAGTTGCCATAGACTGTGAGATAGTCCCACTGGTCGACGGAGGTGGAGAGATGCATTGGTATGTGCTTGGGAGGCTATCGGCATGAATACGGTGGCCGCCGCCCTTAACATCACAGTGTCTATTGGCTGAGCTCCACCATTCATTTCTATTCTTTTTCGTCTGTTACGATAATGAAATTGGGAAAAAATTGAAGGAACACCAACGAGTTTTCTCTCTTTATGTTTTGGGGTTTGGGGCTTTTACACGTACTAGTGAAGGCACGTGCGATGCACGTGCATGCGTTCTTCTCCTTGTGTATATTAGCGTTGGGATTGCATATGTATATTAGCATCTTCTCATTGTTTTCTTGTCTACTCCATTTTGTTCATTGCTAGATCTACTCATAATTTTGGTGTAATTGCTGCACCTCCCAACTGCAAGGGTCATATGAAACCTTATAAGAAAATCAATGTGAGTTATAAAATGCAGTAGAAACATGTGTAATATTGTATGAAAACAACTATTGGAAAGATGCCAAAGTATTTAACATATTGGAGCATATTAGTTTTCATCTCAGTTGTTAATTGCACCAAAAAAAAATTAAAAAAAAAAATCTGATTTTGAATTGAATCTATGGTACATTGGCGGTACCAATGCTTGTTTTAGATGTAGAATTCCACCTAAAGCAAACAAAAGCAAACATAGCGAAGGAATAGTAGACTCCTAAAATCGAAAAAACTATATGTAGACATAGTTAGAGGAACAATAGATTCCATAAAATTATCCAACAGTAGGAAACTTTAGTTCCCCTCAGCTAGAGGATATGTGTCAACTATTCATTTGCACCATCATTTCCAGAATATGGTCAATATAATAAAGAAACAAAATTGAAAAATTGAAGTTTCTTAAGTGCATTATATAACGAAAAACCAAAACGTAACCACGTTGTTAAGATTACCGAAACACAAAATCTTAATCAATTGTCCAAATTCAAAAATTAATATTTATTCACAAAAATCAACACATAATAACTGATTCACCATCATTAAATTAATTTCATACATTAGTCTTCATCGCAATGTAAATCAAATTTAATTTTCTTCTTCAAATGAATACATCAAAATATATGAGAATATGCCTGTGAAAGAGATGAAGGTACCCGAGTCGCATGAAAAAAAACTCGCTCTTTTATATAGTTAGGATTTATAATTTAACCTATTCCCAGACATGCTTTATTGCATCCAAACGCAGTCAATTTTTTTTGCCCCTTTCTAACTTCACTTCCAAGATTTGTTATTTTTATCCCATAGGCTGCATTAGTGGTTGTAGATGGTTCTTCAATTCAAAGGAGTATTGAAGTTGAATAAGATTGATTATAGTTTGTTGATTCACTATCACTGCGACAAGAAAATTTACACAGTGCAAGTGATCGTGTAACAACACAAAAAGCAGAAAGTAGCAACTGAAGTTGGCTTCTGAATGAAGACTATGTAGCTGCTGAAAAACAGACAAGATGGACCGCAGATATAATATGTTTTGAAAGAATTGTGCAGCACACAACATGACCACTGCAGAAAATCAATAAACACATACACAACACCCTATACCTAAGCACCTCTTAAAACATGACTTCACTTGTTTTGGGTTCGACCTCTTCGAAGATCGAAAAAACAAAGTGAAAAATAAATTATACATTGAAGATGGATGTGCAAAGTGGAATATCAGCTGAAACAAATACATAAACCCCAAAATTTAATTCTCGTTCAACATAATTGTTAATATCGAAAACTATGTTTAGTAATTTTCTTTTTCGAATTATAAACAATCAAATGATGGTAAACATTTTAAAAACTGAAAAAATACATACAGAACACAACTTTTAGAGATTTAAGATGGATAAATCAGGTAAAATTATTCTTGCTTATGGATAGAAAGTGAAAGATGAGTACACCATTCATGGAACCAGATATTTAAAAAATAACACTGTATGACACCTATGGGAGTTGATGAACAACACTGTATGACTTGCTTTTTTAAGGTAACTTTTACATTTCTATCAAAAAATAAGCAACTTGTTTTTTCAACATTCACCAATAGAAAAATTATATTTATAAGTGAAATTTTTAATATTATTTAAACCTGCTCATTGTCAAGATGTCAACTACTGGAAAAATAGCATACCTGCATTTCATAGGGAAGTGCTTCAGAAACTGCAAAAGTGTAGCAACCAGGAACAAATCTTCCTGAAAAAAGGTTCAAAATTATCATATTATCTAAGTGACCAGGATCCAAATTATTGGTTTAACAAACATAAAGCTACTGACTATAATAGGATATGCATAGTATAAATTAGCATGAGGAACTAACAATTACTCCATGAGACAAGATCTAATATCTTCCCAAGTAAATTTCAGAAAAATTTAGTTCCCAGGGATATTTCCTCCCAGTTCTTGGCTGGAGAAATGTGCCTAGTACTCAAATGTAATTTTATAATTTGAAGTTCATCATTTTCTGAAAAAAAAAATACATTTCTTTTGGTGCCGGCTAGAGAGTGTTAAAAGATCAATAACCCACCAAGATAGTCCAATGCACACCGAGGCCTAGAAGAGATATAAGAAGCATCACCGCGGCAACAGTGATTAGTGCAGATCTCCTGCAACACCTTTGGTTATTGACATTACATCATGAATTAGTTAATCGTAATCAATAAAAATTCATCAAGGGAAGAATAATCATACACAGTATTGAAGACCCGTTGCATTTTGCTTGAGTTTTCATTTGTCTTCTGCTCCAATGTATTTGCTGCATTATTCAGGTCCACATTTAAGTGGTCAATATCGTTCATTACATCTGAAGGAAGAAAAATTTGGGCCACACTGACAGTTTTTGCAAGTGACAAATATGTGGTCACATTCCTTAGTGTCTACACTGTATAGTCTGATTGATTTACAACATAATTGAGAGTATGCAATGCTTCACCATGAAAATCAACCTGCCCAACAGAGAGAAGAATACATCCAATTCTGAGGACAGAAAAAGTGGATGGTATTAGCTTGAGCATGTAACAAGAAAGAAGATATAATCCATTGCTTTCTTCAAACTGTAAATCAAAGTAAACAGTAAATGAAATGACAACCATTAAATCCAAGATGAGGCCAAAAGCCAGTACATTACCCAAATTAAAAATGTCTAAATGATATGTCACAAATCATAAATATAGAATTGAGATAATATTTAATTTAGTAGTGATATTAAGATTTTCATCCGAACACTCAAAAGTTGATGATCATCATAAATCTTTGCGGGTCGGCCAATTATTATTAGCCAAATAATATAGAATTACTCAAGTAAGTTCACTCTATCCTTAATGGATCGAGGATGGTTGAAAATAATTAAGAGTCATTTTTGTACTTTCAATCAATATATATTCCATGTTCACTCCACCCAATCACACAAAGTGTCGACATTCACATTCGGTTAAGGTGAGGATGGGAGGGTGAAAACAAGTGAGATGTTGGATACGGTAATCAACCAAATTTCTTGCAAAACACAGCAATGAGCAGTGACTCGCAGAGTTGAATGCCATTTGTGCAAAATGAAAAGGTACTGAGACAGGACAAATACTATTTGAGATACTTAGAAAAGCGTTAATATGGACTTCATTGATAGAATAGAGGAACATACAGACTTTAAAGAGACAAGGCTTCGTTTCTTTTGACTGAACCTATGTCAACGTGAAAATTATCATATGTGCAACCTGCACAAACTTTCCCACAATCAACAATTTTTTTATTCCCATGAAGTTAAAAAGTCTGAAAATGAAGTTAAACCCATCAACACAAGTAACAAATACATTTTAGAGACTATATTTAGCATTGGACAAATCAGTTGTCATCAGGGATTAACGTGCTATTGTTGCAACAGTTCAACTGCATCCTCGGTAAAAGCATTAACTTGTAAATTATTTAAAATTGGTTCTCTTTCTGAATTCATTTGCTTTTCAAAATGCTAGCAATAAACCTTGGGTGATAAAATTCACATACGGCATAATCATAATGATTATTGATTGAGAAAGATTCTAGTCGAAAATCACTAAAGATTTATGGAAGACACATTGAACTATAGAGACATTTAATAAGGAAGCTATGAGTTTGAGGAATTACGCTGCAACACTTGTAAAGATAATAAGCATTATCAGACAAATCCTCAGAGACCAGCTTGACTCTTTTCCTTTCATGTTTATTTTCCATCCACAGAGATGATGCACCACAAGAGCCAACCCAAAAGAAACAAACCATAGGACTGCAAGAATAAAAGCTCCTGCCCCTTTACATCTAACAGACTGAACACAATAAATCTAGCAATGAACATAACCAACCCTGTGTTTATTGGGGACAAGGCTTAGTTCATTGTTGTTGTGTTTCCTTGTTTCTAAGAAGACCATTTGCTGTTTATCTACAACAGCTCTATATTTCTAAACTTAGAAAAGTGTTATTAGTCTCAAAGAAGTTTAGCGAGTTGCTTTGACACAACTACTCCAATACTGGTGGTGAAACTTGTGAATACGAATTAAGATACTCCTTTAAAAATACATTAAAAGAAACTACAGTTGAATTTTATATGACAAACCTGGACAAGATCGTTAACAATTTCTATTGCCAATGATGCAGCTTTGTCAGGAAATAATCTGCAAACCCAACAAAAATTAAAATTGTAAATGGAATATTTGTAAAACAAACCCTAAAGGATGGAGTATGCTAATGGTAAATAATTAATGATTCCGAATGCATCAAGACCAATTACCAGTGGGTCTAGATAGCAATTTATAACTGAGATATTCAATTTTACAATCTTGAACGACGAATGCATTTAATAGGATTGAAGGGTGAATTTCTTCGTGTAGAGGGAACTGGTACCCTGCTCAAGGATGGTGATGATTTTAGATCCCAATCTTCCACATTCTTGGGAACACCAACATGAAGACCAGACCGCCCTCTACATATTCCAACCAGCAATCGACCATAACTGAGGCAGATTCAGCCGAAAATCCACTCCAAAGTCAACTGCGCGCAAAAGCAAAAAGGGTTAAGAAATCACATTCCGGCGACACCCAACATATGCCCAACATCCCAACAGATCCTACTCATCCAGGCACATCAAACCATGATCCCCAATCAACAACTCATGCATCTATTCAACACTTGTAGCAAGCTCCTCCGAACACAGCAAAAACGTAGGCTTCAAACCCAAATTTCTTTGTGTTTTCCTACTGTTGTTTCCCGTTGTTTCTCTTTTTCTTTGTGTTTTGTCTTCTTTCTTTTTTGCTGATTATCGTGAGAGTCAGAATCCCCATTTGCAATGTATACATCATTTTGCTCTTCGTCGTTGATTTCTTCTTCAATTTCTCTCCTTTTTTTTTCTTCGGGAAAGGGTTTTAATGAGAAAGGCGTAATTTATAGGGGATCTACAGTAAATTTTTTGGTAGTTTCTACAGTAAATCTCTTCTCACTCTTTTAATATATATGGGATTAATACGTTTTAAATTGTTTAATTAGTTTAAGTGAAATTTTCACAGCTAAAAGGTTAAGTATAATATATTTCAAAACTAGAAAATAAGGTTTATTATTCAAAAATAAGATATTAACTAAATTTTATTTGTGAAATAATTAATTAAATATATTAAAGTCATAATATTATATAATTTATTATCACAATTGTGTATACAGTCACAAATCGAAAATTTTATAGATCACAACTTAGTTTTCGATCACAAATTCATCAAATTAATAGATCACATGTTATTCATTGGACACAAATCACAAAATTTAAAGTCACAACTTAACAAATTTTTAGGTCTCAAATTATCTATTTCATTTGTCATATATTATTTATTGATTACACATTAACCAATTTATTGGTCACAATAAACAAAATAATTTATGAGCACCACTACCTCAATACTGCCTCCAACATCACCACCACCACCACCACCACCATTGCTACTAGAGCAACCACAGCCACCTCACGACAGCTAACAGCACCACCACCATGTCCACCATCTCAAACAAACTAATACCCACCAACACCACATCACCATCATCGCTAACACCATCACCACCACATGGCCACCACCCACCATCACCTCACCAACATTTGCAAAACACAATCAACGATTGTCTTGGTACGTCATACACTCATACTTAGGCGTGGGCAAAAACCTGCCCAACCCGTCGAACCCACCCGAACCGAGCCAAATCGATAGGTTTAGGTTGGTTTGTTGGTGTTTTTGGGTGGGTTTCGGGTACTGTTTACGTCATTAGGTCGGGTTGTAGGTTAATAAAGACAACCCGATATAACCCACACCGACCCAACCCACCAACATTAAAAAATTGAAAAAAAAAAAAAAAAAAAAAAGACTAAATATTATGCCCATGTTTGAATCTCATTAAATTACATTCCATTTTTCTCTCTCCTATTTTCAACCACACAATCTTTTATAAAATAATATTACACGTAAATCGAAAATCTTTCCTTCTTTTTCAATCACTCATTTTTCAAAAAAAAACACTATTTCACCCACCCATTTTTATTTCCAAAAAATGGAGGCCAAATGGAGGCATAAAAGGAAACAAACCCTAAAATTTTCATTCAACTTTTCTTCTTCACAGTTCACTCCACTCCCGCCGCACAAGAAGCCCTAAATTTTCAGTCGGTAGCATGGGCAACTAGAGAGACTCTGGTGATAGAGGAGGTCCAAGTAAGTCCACCGCAGCCTATGGAGATCCGCATTAAGGTGGTCTGCACCTCTCTCTGACGCTGTGATATCACCTCTAGGCTCTCGAGGAATTACATGAAAATTGCCTAATGAACCCATATTTATTAGGAAATTACCACCACCATAGAATAATTATTTTCAAAATAAGATTAGAGAAAAACAACTTGGAAGAAGTACAGAAACCTATACATTAGGATTTATAATAAGAACTATAAAAGATGAAATAAGTACAATGTGTAGTAATCAAATGGTTTATAAACAATTAGGATTTATGCAAGATAGAATTTGTTGTGGAGATACTGAAGTACCTGAAAATTGGGGATGTTATGAATATAAACGAAAACGAAAAGCAAAAAACAAGAATTATAAAAAATACAAAAAATTTAAAAAGAAATACTTTAAACCTAAAAGAAAATATTTTAAAAGAAAATAAAAAACTTATAATAAAAAACATTTAGAAAAAAAAAAGATGTAGATGTTGGAATTGTAATGAAGAAGGACATATAAGTACCGAATATCCAAAAAAGAAAGTAAGAATATTAACTTCAGATTTTGATCAAATTAAAGATGAATGTGAAGAAGTTAATTTTGAAGAAATAGAAACTGATGAAGAAATTTTTTTAGGAAAAATCAGATTCAGAAGAAAATTCTAGTGAAAAAGAATAATATGCCAGGATATACAATTAAAGGATTAGATAACTTGTTGGAAAAATTATTAGATAAGATAAATGATATTACTAATCAAATGGAAAGATTAAATGAATCATCATCCGATGAATATTATATACTTGCAAAAAATTTTGATAGATATATTGCTGATTATGCTAATCTATTAGATCAAATAATGGATTTATATGCTAAAATTTGAGATAGAAGAAATGGAGGACAAAATTAAAAAGACTATTATAAGATAATGATGTATCCTACAATATACAAAATTTCATTTCATTAAGGGCGTTTTTATCTTTTACCAATTATGATAATATTATTATTTTAGCGGGTCAAAGTGAAAATAGGACCTTTTGACTAGGTCAATCTTAAAAGTATCCCCTTGGCTCTCTCAGGTCACATTTATATCTGTTTTCCTTTCTATTGTCAGTTCAACTTCCTTATATTTCTATTTCCTTTTCTTGTATTCCTTATTATGTTTTCGTTGAAATCATTGAGATTGTTTTCTTGATTTCTCTTTTATTTATGCGAATTGAATTGATGCTTGGTAATTCCAAATTGGCTCACTCCTCTTCCTCTCCCTCTGTTTTGTTATCGAGGGTTGAGATTCTTGTGCTTATTTAAATTTATCTTCTCTGGATGGGTCCAGTATAAATATTTATTGCTTAATAACTCAAAACTTGTTTTTTGGCAGGCGCCCATGTTTCCTCAAATATTTGGCGATGAAGCATCCGGGTAAATTCTATATCCTTTATGATTGTAAGATAAACTTTTTAGTGGCCAAATACTAAATTCTGAAAGGTTTCTTATCATCCTTTAAATGTATCCTATTTTCTGACGGCTATGGATTTAGCAGTAAATTACAGGTTTAGATGGGGGCCTTTTCAGTTGTATACAATGCCTAAAATTTCTTGTGTGCTAATTATTTCGATCTCTTAGAATCGTCCTTTACGTGAAATTTAGGTTCGTTTGATTTATTACCCGGTCCCTTGTGAGAAAGAAATCAAAGAATAGGCATTGTGTCTAGTTTTGGATTTCCTTTCTGAGATGGCAGATGCAATTGATGGCAGCTCTTCTGAGATGCAATATTTACAATGGATAACATTTCTTTTCATTATGTAGCTCCCACGTGTTTATTAATTTTGTAGTTTATCGAAATTGGATGACTGTATTAAATTATTAATTATATTTGGGTGACTTTTCATTCAAATGGTTGTAAGTTGTATTAAATATTAAATCTTATTTGGATGACTTATTTGTCTTATTTGAAATATATGGTAATAAAGCACACTTTGTCCAAATCGACAACCCAACTCAACCCGACCGACACTTGGTTGGGTTGGGTTGGGTTGGGTTGGGTGGGTTAGGTTGGATTTCAACATTTATTTGGGTTGAAATGGTTTGATTTTAGACCAAATCGATCATGTTGGGTTGGGACAAAAACCAACCCAACCCACCCCCACCCCCACCCCCACCCCTACTCATAATCTCTTTTTCTTCTTCGGTCAGACGAATCTTGAAGTCGTAGTGAAGATCAAAAAACGATGGTGGTGTGGATCTCTATGTTTGAATTGGAATATTCCCTACGCAACACATCTTCTCAAGTGTGGTGCTTCCTGTGCAGTACATCTTCGCGTTAGTTGCCGCTAGGAGCACCACCTTTTTGCTCGGTCACTACACCACCAAAACAATTTGTTCGGCTCTTCGTGGAGGCACCGCTGGGCTTACTACCTTCATGTGCGGCCACTGCAAGAGGAGCGCCGCATGCAGTAAGCGATGTCTCGCTGTTGTACCATGTCGTTGCAAGATGTGCTGTGTCGCGCGGAGCCACTACAAGTCATCAATCGATCGGTCAAAATAGAGAGAGAGAGAATTAGGGTTCGGCTATTTGGGAGTTGGAATCGAGGTGTGGATGGGCGTTTAATTTTGTATTTATAAAAATTAAATTATTAAAATTTTACTTATATTCTAAATTTTTTTTTAAAAAATTATAAACCTTAATTTTGAGTTGTTAAGTTTAAAACTCTAGTTGCTTGTAATTTTCACTTTGTTTAATTTTTTGCTTTTGGGCCGTACTAGATCTAGTCCTTGTTTGAGTCCCATTATAAAGAGAAATTTTGGTAAAATATATTTTGGAATAGTATTTTTTGAGAGAATGAGAAGTTAAAAAGTAAAGAAAGTTTATTGATTTGTGTGTATAATATTTAATTGTATAAATGTGTGGTGGAAAATATTACTTTAGTCAACCATTTAAAATTTTAAAGGGTGCCAAATTGCGGACTAATTTTTCCTACTTACAATGAGGTCACGTTTACCTCCGTTAATAAAATGTTGCCACGTAGTTTTGTATGGTGGCCATACATTTATTTTTATGAATTAGTTACTATATTTTATATGTTACACTATATTATCACTCTAACCAAGACTTAACTACACGTGATTTCCATGCTGAATTCCCAAACCAATATCTTTGGACTTTGCTTAGGATAGAGCGACATGAGTGGAGCTTGTAATATCCGAGTACATCGAACAAAATACATTGATGGACATGATACTTTATAGAAATAAAAATAATAATTAGAATATTAAGACAAAAAATAATCTATTATTAAAACTATCAACTAAGTTTACATGAAATTGTAAACAAATAATTTTAGTCTAAAAAATTAAAATTAAAATTAAAATTCTTGAAAAATAAAATTCTAAAAAACTAAAAATTATAAAAATAAAAAAAAAAAAAAAAATAGTTCTAACTAATGATTATTTATATAAAATTTTTAAAAAAAATAATTAAATGAACACAGATGAAAATATTTTTTTAAGTCCACTTCATTAGTTTTTGTTTTTATTTCCTATATTTTAAAATTAATTTTTTATTTTTTATTCTAAAATTTTAGCGAGAAAAATATTATAAGATTTATGAACTTTAAAATGTATATACTACTTGATAAAATATTAACATATAATTGTTCTGTTTTTATTGAATAATCAAATTTAATGAAATAAACTATCATAAAATAAATTTTCAAAATTTCAAACCAAAGGTATTTGTTAGTTTTTAGTTTTGAGAAATTATTTTTCAAAAATGACAAATCAAACGCATTTTAGAAATCTTAAAACATAAAATAGAAAATGAACTCAAAACTCAAAATCGAAACACAAACCAAACGAACCCTAAGGGGGCATTCTCTTCACTGTTTTGGCGCTGTTTTCTGTTTTCGATTTTTCAAAACATTGAAAACACGTTCTCTTTCTCATTTTCGAAAACGAGTTTTTGAAAACGGCTAAAAATTTTGCGAAAAAAACAAAAAACAACTTTTTTATATTTTAGCTGTTTTCTTCAGAAATCTGCCAAAACTTAAAAAATACGGATTGAGAAACATTTTTTCAAAACGACAAAAAGAACGAGTTTTTAACAATCTCAAAATGGACACCCAAAACACAAAATACAAAACGAATTCAAAACTCAAAACACAAAATTAAAATACGAAGAGAACGCGTTTATGTAAATAAGATTAAGGTCATAATACCCTTTTAACAATTATTTATATTGACTCACAAACAAACGTGACAAGTTGTCGTTTATAAAATTCAAAATTAAGTACATTATAAGATTTAATTAATAAAAACCAAATGAAAGTCACATCATAATGTGTAACATTGTGTGGCAGGCACGAACACTTAATTTTTTTTATATCTTTTAAATATTAATATTTGAATTTGCTCCTATGCTTTTTGTTTAAAATATATTATCTACGTTTATTGCAGGATCACTGTTTGATCAATTCACGTTGAATAATAGCCAAAAACTATTAGAGTATCATGTATCTCATGTCAGCGGCGAATCCAGGTCCGAAGTTCAGCTAGAGCGAAAGTCAACCGTTGACCGTTGACGTCAACATCTTCTCCATTAAATTTTTTTTTTTCACTTATCCCTAATTTCCTAGACCTAAATTCCCAAATCGCAATTCACAAATCAAAACGATAAATTATAACTCATAACTCAATTATCCACATATGAACACCAAATCATCATTCACCAATAGACACCATCTATCCAATAATCCAAAAACACAAGCACAAGCACAAGCACAATTCACAAATCACAAGATTCACAATTTCACAATTATAATATCCAATTTCACAAATCACAAATACAATATCCAATTTCACAAATCACAAATACAATATCCATTATCCAATTTATCAATTCCAATATCCAATTCCAATATCCAATATCACAAAAACAACAAGTAGACTAGAGAACCACTGTCTCTCACACATTCACACGACACTCACACAGTCATACATTCAGAAATCAGTACTCAGTCTACGCTATCGAGTCACAGACTCACAAACTGAAACACCGAAATAAGCACAACTCACAGTCTCCTTCTCAAGATCACAGACTCACACAGTCACACTCACACAACTACACACACGCAGTCAGCCACAGCCCACAGGCAGTCACTCACTGACTCACACTCACACAACTCCAACACACAGGCCACAGCCACGACTCACGAACAAATCACAGAAAGTATGAAGCACAGTAGCACACACGCAGTCAGGCAGAGGCTGAGCCATAGCCAGTCACTCACACAACTCCAACACACAACAGCAAACAAATCACAGAAATAAATCAAACTTACCTAAGTCGAAGTTGTGTGGAGATTCTGGCGATTGGCGAAGAGTCGCGAAGCCCGATTCCCGAATCCGACGCCGGTGAACTCCAACTCCAGTTTCCACTCTCCACATACCACAGTCGCCCTCCTCAGTCCACTCTCCACAGACCATAGACCAAATTCGCACTCGCAAGTCGCACAGTCAGCCGCCCTCCTCTTCTCTCTAGCTTAGGTTTCAATCGCGATTTAGGGGAGAAAATGAAATGAAATTGGATATTATTGGCGTTTGGGTTGGGTAAATGGGTATGAAATTGGACCAATTGTTTTGGGCCGATGGTGTTGGTGGAGGCCCAATTGTTTTTTAAAAACACCCAGCCCGCCCAAGTCCCAACTCACAGCCTTCTTCTTCGCCAGAAACCAGAGCTGGAAGTTCCAGAGTTCCATCTCCGATTCCAACCAGCTCCAGCTCCGGCAGCCTCCACAGAAGCCCAAATTTCCAGCGATTCCAGCTAGAGCGGCCGCTCTAGCTCGCCTATAGCTGGATCCGCCACTGTCTCATGTTAATGTTTTTATAATCTTACTAATATCGTGGTAAACTAGCAACAATATGTGGAAATAAGGCTGAATGAAACATGTTTCATTGTCTTCTGCAGTGGGGCTGAAAATGAAGGTATTTGATCCAAGATCTCACTCAAATAAAACATGTATAATGAGAAGAGAATATCTAGATATTAATATTCTTAATTATAACACTATCCCTAAAAAATGCACAGATTGGATGGATGTTAAACGACTGTCGTCACAAGAATTTGGAGATGAGAAGATTTTAGAAATTTGTAGCATTTTTTTTTTCCGGACTAGATATGGATGTCAACGAGCCAGGCCGAGCTGAACTGGCTTGCGAGCTAAAATTTGAGGCTTGGGCTCGGCTCGAGTAAAATGGTGTGAGCTTTTTTTCGAGCCAAGTCGAGCCTTTGCTCAGTCAAAAAATTGAGGCTCGACCCGAGCTTTCAACTCGAGCCTTTTCGAGTCGAGCCGAGCCGAGCCGGGCCAACTCTTTCCCCCCTTGTTTTTGCCTTAAAAGGCAGCATTTAGCTGCCTTCCTTCTTTTTTTTAAGGAGCTCATGGGTCTACCCGAGCCTCAAGTCGGGCCGCTCGAGCTTTTTTGGGGCCGTCAAGCCGCGGGCGGTTCGAGTCGACGAGCCAAATTGTCATCCTTAGGACTAGAGGATATTCCAATTCAAACATAAACCTTTACCTAAGTATCGCAATTACTATAGTACATAAAAGAATCGTAAAAAACTTAAAAATCTACATATTACCCTTATTTTTTGTTGATCGATGACTTATTTAGATCGTTAAATATAAATATTAGGGAGCACTTATGATGAATTATTGTTTAATCTCTTGTATGTTATTTGTTAGATAAAATTTAATGATTGAAAGTGAATTTATATGAAATGAACGAGAATTGATGAAAAATGAGGTTTTTCAAAGTTCAAAGACCGAATTGCAGATATTTAAAAGTTGATATGGACTAAGGGATTATGATTGAAGATTACACAGAGTTAAATGGACGCAATTAAAAGATAATGAATAAAAAATGCATGAAGAAATGACTCAAACTAAACAAAGGAACAAAATCGACGACCAAAATATAACTCTCCCATAGACAAGGGGGTGCTATCTCAACCCCCAATATCTTGGAAGCGGAGACAGCAGAAGAAGACCATGCGACCGCACGTAGATGACCCATGCAATCTCATGTAAGCATGGGTAAAAAAATCGATAAACCGCCAAACCAATGAAACCAAACCGATTCGGGCCGGTTCGGTTTGGTTTGAATCAACCTATTGGTTTGGTTTGGTTTTTATTAATCAAAGCCATATTGGGTCGGTTTGGTCAATGGTTTTAAGCCCAAAACCGATGAACCGAACCGGCCCAAACCACCAAAAGTAAAAACAAAAACAAAATATTTTTAACCCTAAATCTCACGCATTCTTCAGTCGTCTCTCTCAAGTCTCTCAACTCCCTCACTGGCCACTGCTCAAATCTCTCGGTGTAACATCTACGATCAGTCGTCGACTCCAATCTCCCGTTGCAATCCAAATCCATAAACCAGGTATCCTAAATTTCTTCTAAATTCTAACTTCTCAAGCCTGAAGGCGAAGGCCGAAGGGTGTGCTTAGTTTGAAAAGTGCGTTGTTTCTGTTTTCGATTGTTATGTAACTCCAAAATCTGGTTGCAGCCAATGTTTCTGTGAAATTTCTGTTTTCGATTGTTATCCTAAATGTCTGTTTTCGATTGTTATCCTAAATGTCTCACGTTTGGCAGAATTTTTGGACTCTGTTCTATTACTTATGTTCTCGGTTGAGATAGGTTGTTTAATCATAGGTTGAATTATTGTGTTGTTTAATCATAGGCTGAATTATTGTGGGTTCTCTGAATTTTTGCGGGTTCTCTGCATTCTGTGTTGAGATAGAACCCGTAACTATAGCCTGAATTATGCGTAATCACGGACACTGTTCCGTTCTCTGAATTATTGTAGGTAAGCATCAATTTTTGTAGGTTCTCTGAATTGATATTATTCCTAAATTATTGTTTGATGAAATTCTGAATTGAATTGATATTATTCTCTGAATTGATGTTATTCTCTGAATTGAATTGTATTGATATTATTCTTTGAATTGAATTCTGAATTTTGTTGTAATACATGTCACTTTGTGTAGGTTTGAATATGGATATTGACAATGAGTGTGTTGTATATTGGTGGAACCCCAGCAACATCAAACACTGATACAAATACTATGAATCTTCCTCCACTTCCACCGTCATGTTTAGGGAAGAGAAAACTCAACAGGAAAAGTTCGGATGTATGGGATCATTTCACGATAATGGGAGATCCAAAAGATGAAGATGCTAGGTGTCAGTGTAAATATTGTGGCCAATCTTATGCTTGTGGGGCTAAGAAATATGGGACTAGTACTTTAAGATGTCAGTTAAAATGAAGGCTTTCTTTATGGTACACGATCTTTGGGAAGTGATTGAACAAGGTTATGATCAACCTGGGGCAAATGGGAATTATACTGCTGCTCAGTTAAAGCAACAAAAGGAACAATCCATGAAAAACATGAAGGCTTTGTCATTTTTTTTCACGGCTATTTTAGAGGAAATTTTTCCAAGGATTGTTGCCTAGCAAAAGAAGCTTGGGATAAGCTTGAGGAAGAGTTTAAAGGTTCAGAAAAAGTCAGAGTAGTGAGATTGCAAGCTTTGAGTAGAGAGTTCGAAAATCTCAGAATGGAAGGAGACTGAGAAAATTAAAGATTACACCTCAAGAGTTGTTGTTATTGTAAATCAAATCAAGTTGAATGGTGAGAAAGTTTTAGACAAAAGAGTAGTTCAAAAGGTGTTGATCACCCTGCCTGAAAAGTATGATGATTTACAACAACCATTGAGCATACTAAAGACCTGTCAAATCTC
Source organism: Osmanthus fragrans (assembly GCA_019395295.1). Lineage (NCBI taxonomy): Eukaryota > Viridiplantae > Streptophyta > Magnoliopsida > Lamiales > Oleaceae > Osmanthus > Osmanthus fragrans. The sequence goes on along the minus strand of CM033347.1, from coordinate 18,791,602 downwards.
ACTCTAACAGACCTTATAGGTGCTTTGTTAGCTTATTAACAAAGATTAGCAGCAAGGACTGAGAAATCAGTTGAAGGTGTCTTTGAAGCCAAACATAAACATCAATATTCCAAAAGTAATTTTGGAAAGAGGCAGTTTGATAATAGAAAAAGGAAATAAGGGAGTAGCAGCAAACAATGGATGAGTAGAGAAAATCGAGATCCACTACCTCCATGTGGTGAATGTGGCAAAACAAATCACTTAGAAAAGTTTTGTTGGAAAACACACAAGTGCAAAGTGTGCAACAAAATTGGTCATTTTGAAAAGCATTATCTTGGTAATCGACGAAATCAAACACCTATCCATCATCAGCCTAGAAACCAGAATCAACAAGCTTCATTGACACATGAAAAGAAGGCTGAGGATCATCTATTCCTGGCATTTCATATAACCAAAATGGTGGAGACAGATTCATGGTTTATAGACAGTGCTTGCACAAATCACATGACAAGCAAAGATGAGATCTTTTGCAACCTGAATCCAGATTGCAAAGCTACAATCAAGATGGAAAATGGTGAAATTTTATCTTTTGATTCACATGATATTGAAATTGCTTGTATGCCTATCAAGAATAAAAGTTTTAGTATTTATTGGCAAAATGTAATTGCAAATACTGGTAAGGTTAACTATGATGAATCAAATCTGTGGCATAAGAGATATGGTCATTACAACTTTAAATCCTTAGCCTACCTACATTCTCAATGTTTGGGAAGGGATTTTCCTGAAATTCAAGAACCAGGAGAAGTTTGTGAGGGTTGCAATTATGGAAAGATGCATAGGAGGCATTTCCAACTGATGGAGCTTGGAGAGCAACACAAAAATTGCAGCTGGTGCATACTGATATCTGTGGACTATGGGAACACCCTCATTGAGTTAAAATTGATATTTGTGCTCTTCATTGATGATTGCACAAGAATGTGCTGGGCATACTTCATGAAAAACAAATCTGATGTGTTTCACATCTTTAAAAAGTTCAAAGCCTTAGTTGAAGGTCAGTCAGGCTGCAAGATTCAAGTCTTGAGATCAGCTTTTTCTAGGTAAACTACGTTCTAGATGGCTTGGCCCTTTTGTTGTGACTAATGTCTTTCCTCATGGTGCAGTAGAAATTAATAGCCTCCAAATGGAGAACAAGTTTAAAGTGAATGGGCACCAACTAAAGCCATATCTTGATCCATTCACATTGCAAAACACTGAGGAAGTGCGATTGAAAGATCCAATTGAGGAAGTGTAAAAAGGAAAAAGTCTAGCTAAAGACTATAAAGAAGTGTTGGATGGGAGGCAACCCATTGTTATTCTTTTTGACATTCTTTTGTGATCACATCTTTTTGGACATTGATTATTTTTATTTTCCACATGTGACAGATTCTCAAGCGTCGAACCATAACTTGGAGCATTAATGAACGCAAAAGGGGCCACAATCATTCACACAACCATAGTCGTCAAAACCGACCTTAGGGGAGTACTTGTACCTCTTGCTCTATATATTTCTTGCTTTTACATTGAGGATAATGTACAGTTTAAGTTTGAGGTGTGGTGTCGTGCTTGTGCTTTGTGCTATGTGCCTTTGTGCTATGTGCTTGTGCTACATTGGAGCTCGCTAAATTTTTCATTAATACTCAATTTTCGGGTTATATATTGGTGTTTTGTGCTTGTTTGTGGAGTTGGATAGCTTTGCTAGTTTGGTTTTGAGTATCACATTACACGGATTTATGAAGTGTGAACATGAATGCTATTTTTTATTTATCATCCACTTATGCTATGTTGGACTCCTTATTAAGCATTTATGTCATGAAATTCATTGCATGCACTTGTTGGTGACACTTAAGGTTGATAGGAGCTTAAATGACAATGTTGATGAAAAATTCTTCAATCACTACCTATGAAAGTATAAGTTTGGGAGTGATTGAGCCGGTGAAGGAGATTGTTTAGAAGTGTATTAATTCCCTACTCAAATTATGGATTTTGTGGAGTGATGTCGAACTTCATTGGATGTTGGTTGTCATTGTTCAAAAAAAACTTTAGAAAAAAGTTGCCTACCTTAAGAAGTGTGAGTCAGCATTGAGTAATCCGGCCCTATGCATTACAATGTGTGGGAGACGATCTACCAATGAAGAAGGCTATCCTTAAGGACTAGTGCGTGAACTACCTACATTGGAAAGATGAAGCAAAAAGAAAAGGAATAAGAATCCGTTGTTGTTGTTGAGTGATTGATGATACGGCGTGATTTGCCTAATAAACGTTTGTGGTTTTAGCACTCAAAATTTTGAGGAATTAACACATGACGAGATGATCACTTTTACCTGTTCGATCCAACCAAGCTTGAGGGGGAAAGATTGAGTGATTTGAGAACAACCTTAAGTTTGACACCTTGGGCTAGAGAGAAAATATCAAGTTTAGGGGAGTGTGCTTCCCACAAGCGAGAAAGGAAAATTTGACATTTGGAGGGTTGAGATTCCACCAACTTGTGCATGGTGATGAATTGGTTGACAACACACATGAGTCTAGCATAGTTTGAGTTTCAAAATATTGTGCGGTAATATTTTTGTAAACATTTCATAAGTTATGTTTGATGTGATGTTTGGAGTAAAGTGGCAAGTTATCTTACTAATGGAGTGTTAGTATACTATAGTTTGGTATTAATTGGTATGTTTGCGTACTTGTTTGTTTAGCTTTGTTCGAGGACTAACAAAGATTCAAGTTTGGGGGTGTGATAAGTGCAGGTTTCGCACTTATTTTATCTTTTAACTTTCGATATTTGTTTGGTTTTCAATTATATTTCGTTGTTTAATTTAGTCATTTTTATTTTATAGGCGAAAGCCCGAGTCGAGTATTGATGAAAAGGAATTGCGCGAGGAAAGAGTCAAAAGATTTAATGTGCAATGATTTCATGATTCGGCGATCTTACCATCACTTCTTATATGAAGAAATATGGCTTGGAAGGTGAAATCGATGGAAAAATCAGAAAACTGAACTGACCAGCTGAAGTGCAGGATATGGGTGTGTTGTGCGTACACACAAGCCTACAGACTATGCGTACGCACACTTGCCAAAGTCAGCTACTAAACCTCACCTGTGTGTACCATGCGTATGCACAGGTACATTTCTGGAGCAAAACCCACGAAAAATCGCGAAGTCTGATTTTAAATTATCTCGGCCCATTGCAACCCAACCCGTCTCCCAACCTCTCTACAATTTAAATACCACTTGGGAAACCACTTCTAGGGCATGAAATTGGGGAGGAAGACGACCAAAGAGAAAAAGAAAATCTGGAAAAAAAGCTTCAACATTTGGGGGTCTTGAAGAAGAAGAAGGAGAAAGTTCTTTGAATTGAAGGCTTCAACCATATATCTTCCTATCAATAAGCTTTTTTCTCCTCTTTAATCTTATTTTTTCCAATGTTTTGTTGGTTATTTGTAAGTATATTATGAATTACTAAATCTAGATGTGATTAGGGGTGATTTTAACCCGAGCAATGATTTTCCAATAGATTTGTGTTTGATAGTTCTTTGGTTGATGTACTTAATCCATTGGGCTTGTTGTTATATTGTTCTTCTCGATTATTTACGAGCGCTACTAGATGATTGGGTTGTTTCAATATTCGCTATTTTGGGATTTATAGTCTGTAATTGCTATTTATTGCATAACCTAGTAGCAAGTATATTTTAATTGATGGTAGTACGTAATCGCTATTCAATTAAATATACATGGATTAATACCCAGGTTAGTAAACCTAGTTTGCGCTTAGTTCAATTTGACTCTCTCGTGTTAATGCTTTCGTTGAATTAAATCTAGCGAGCTTATCCTAAGTTGTTTAATAAACAGGGTTGGCTAACAAGCTTATCTTATTCAATCAAAATCTAAGGAGAGTTTGAGGTAGTCGAGCCTTTGATTATTCTCGAATTGTTGTTAATCATTTGAACGAAAATCTTTTGTGAAATTGGATTGGAAAATCATTCTCGCGGTGAAGAAATATCCCCTGATTGCACTATCTCTTTTGTTGATCTATCGCCTCCGTTGTTTAATTTAATTTCATTGCATGTGTCGAACCATAACTATTTCATTTTATTGTCTCTTTGCTTTATGATTCAAAACCAACCCCCCCCCCTCCATTTACATGCTTTCATCTTTTATTTCCATTTGCGCAATTAACATAATTGAACCAATCATCTGCGGGTAATAACCCTTACTTGCTATTGTACTATTTAAACGACATTTATTTTTAGCCGAGTAAGAAATTATTTTTGACATCCCTTTGGTGGCGATCAGCACCAAAGGTGCATTGGCAGTAGTAGAATTCAATGGTGGTGATGCCTTGTCATGGGTAGCAACCAAATCCTCGAAATTTGGATTTGAAGGGGGCTCAATTGTCGCGAGTTGAGGGATGAAATTGGGGTTCAATTGATCTTCTTTTCTAACAATTGGAGGATTACCCATATTCATGTGACCCTCAATTACATTTATGTTGGTCGAATTTGGTGCAGTATCATCAGAATGAGCATCAATTGTATCCGAAAATAGCTCATCGATTTTTTTGTCATGGTTTGAATTTAATCCGGCATTTGGAGTGGAAATTGGAACAATTGGATGATGACCCATAAATTTTCCATCATCAAAAGAAGTTCTGCTGGTTGAATTAAACATTTGGAGTATCACACAATCATCAAATTCTTTAGTACCGAATTTTTTGCACACAACTCGAATTTCTCCCCTGAAATCGTTGAGTTCTTGACATAATTGGGGTTGACCCATGGCTGGAGAAGATGCGCTAGGTGTAGGGGAGTCTAGCCCATGTGGTCCGGGGCCTTGGTTCCACCGGACGGCGCCGAAATTGACAATTTTCGGACGTTGTTTCGCGCACAGCACGACCAGCGAAACTTCTGCTTTTAATTCCAGAAGTTGAGATACTGTTTGGGGTCAATTAGTACCATGGCTAGAGTCAACTGGGTGTGGGCAACCCTCTGGTGGTAGACCGCGATTGAGACTGACGCCGGAGATGGAGATTACGGCAGTTTCCAGTTTTTCGAGTTGCAGTGTTTGTGGTGATATTCTAGTCAATTCTGGTTGAGTTATGAGTATATGTTGGGTGGGAATTGTAGAGGAGGTTAAGGGCTTTCCAATGGTACTAGTGTCCGGCGGTCTAGGTGGCCAGAAGGTGGTTGAAAATGGGTCTTTAGTTACAACAACATACTCAGCTTTAGTAGTGGGAAAAAAAAACAACTATCTTTTGCAACTTAGACCGCCAACTAACTGTTGTACCACCCAAAGTGTATACATATGAAATAGTACTCTTTCTGCCATCAATATCTCCTACCATGTCAACGTCTACATAGCTTTGTAATCCCAAACCTGGTTTTTTGAAACATAAAGCTAAATCCAAATTACCTCTGAAGTACTTGAGAATCCACTTTAGATTCCTAAAAAAATTTCTTAGATTGCTCATATATCTACTCACAACTTTCACTACATGTGCTGTCTGGTCTTGTACACACCATGGTATACATAGGACTACCAATATCAGAGGCATAAGGTACCTTGGCCATGTAGGCTCGCTCCTGCTTTTTAGAGGATAATTACTCATTTGATAGCCTAAAATAACTAACCAAATGAGTCATCCATCCTGAACCTTCTTAACACCTTATTCACATACTCTTCCTCTAATAATTTCAAGACGTTAATGTCCCTAGTAAATCTCATCCCAAGGATTTTTTATGCAACATTGAAGTCCTTCATTGCAAACTCTTTAAATAAATTCTTTTTTAACTTATCTATTTCTTGCAAGCAAGCACCTACAATCAACATATCGCACCAAGATAAGATATACTAAGGTGCTTTACATATTTTCAATGATCTCCCCGATACTACTATCTTGAAGCTTATTTAAGACCATATAAACTCTTTCTCAAAGTCTGCACACTATTTTCTCATTTTCCTATACTTCTAAACCTTGAAAATGCATTATGTAAATTTTCTTCTCTACATCACCATGAAGAAATGTTGTCTTTACATCCAAATTCTCTAGGTGAAAGTCTTCCTTTATCACTAATCCAAATATTGCTCTAATTGTTATTAATTTCACCATAGAAGAGAAAAATCTCATTATAGTCAATACCTTCTATAGCGACCAAAAATTTCTATAATTAAATGCTATTTTCTCCAAAAAATTTATAAGAACTTCGCGTCACTACAAATTTTTCCCAATTTATGTGCTTTAAGTGGTCATGTACTTAGTACGCTAACCTAGTCTAGTCCATGGTAGTTACTTGTTGCTTTTGAAATATTGAGAGATACATTTTGGTACGTTTAAGTTATGTTTTGTCACTTAATCTTATTAGGGTTAGTAGTCACATAAGTCGTGATTTAGTTAAAATTCTAATTTTCATCGATTGTGCAATATCGCAAAATTTATTATTATATTATTGTAGTTGTGAGAGTTACTATGTCGATATTGGGCTCGTCTAGTGCCTTATAATTAATCGTGCATATTGAGTTCGAGAAGAAGTCAATTTGGATAAGGACAACCAAATTGGAGCAAATAAAAGAAAACTGTGATTATTGAATTTATGAGGAATTGCATTCATTGTTTAAGGAAATTGGCCACAGTTTGGGACTCCCATTATCCTTTGAGATGAAATGGACTAGTTGAATTCCCGTGTGTTTGGGACTCCCATAATCATTTGAGTTAATTTTATATAATCGTAATCCTAACAAATCTTTATTGAAAGAGTTTGAATTAATGGTTAGTTGTATTAGGATAAACAAGCTCAAAGTCCTATACTATTAAAACACTCCTTGCACACGTGTCCTCGTTTAGCTCCACAGTTTATTATTTCCACTCATTTTTCTTTTGATAAAAACAGCAACAAAGATATACATACGCATAAATCAAATAGTTCACAAATTAAAATTCAAGTAAAGGAGACAAATACAGTGCTCAAACCTTAAGATTTGCTTCGAAAGAGGTAGACTCAAAACCCATTTTATTTCAATTCATGCTATATTTTAGCATGTAGGGATGTAATTATATGCTATATGTGGGCTCCTTATCGGTTATAAATATAAGCTGGTGGCGTAATAGTGCACCAGAAATGTGAAAGTGGCGTAGTAGTGCACCAAATATTGGTATGTCATCTGGTCTGGTCACTTACTCATTAAAAGTTTGATTGGCATGAATTATGGTTAAAGTATAATATGTTTGGATTTAACATGCGTATGAGTCTATTGAGTGTTTCTATGAAAGACTCATCCCCCTAATAATTTTAGATTAAGGTGATCAATGGCAACGTGGAGGAGAGCAGTGGTACTTTTATGTGAACTCCAAAAGAAATCATTTGAATTATGTTTTGTTCGAATAATTATTTAAATTTGGAATATTTTAAGTAAGTATTTCTTGAAAGCTTGAAGACTGAATTGTTGATGAAATTGTTTCATGATCTTGATAGAATATTTTTATTGTGGTTTATTTAGTTCATTTGAGTTGCAACACTAGGGTTTAAATATTTTGAGTTTGTGCTCCTAAGTTTAAAAATGCACCCAAACCAAAATACTTGGAATTTTGAGGTAATTCCAGTTGAAGAAGATAGCCATATGAGTTATCTATTTCTCGGATTTGGAATCATGAATTTTGTTGTGTAAAACTCAAGTTATGGACGTTTTCTCGAGGGCTGCCAGAATGTACCGAGAACAAATAGATTTGATTTTGAAAACAATTTTGACTCATCTATCGATTGAATTTGTATACGAAATTTTAACATGTAATTCTCCTATGTGTACGATGTTTACAGTTTAAATTTAGTAGATTTGAATTTCATTTAGTTGTCGAGCGAAATTTATTTTAGAAAGTTGTACAAACTGAAAATCTAAACTTTCTGAGAGAAAATTTCTTTAGTTCTGTAGTAGATTCTCTGAAGCCTCATGCTTCTAGTCCAAGTTAATTTCAGCATTTTACGAACAATCTAGGTATAATTTTACAAATTTAAGATTTTAGTAATGTCATGAGTTCCTAGAGCTCGAGGTTTTTTTTTTTGTGAAATCCCTTTACAACCAGTTTTATATCGCTTGCTTCCATCATGTTCTTTTAATCAGTACACCTATTTATTCTACAAAGCCTTCTTTTGTTTTGGTAACTTTGTCAATTGTGATGTCTATTGGACAATAATGAGTCCATCTCATCCCTCATAGCTAACTCTCACTTGATTGATTCATTAGCCTGTACAGTTTCATTATAATTTTTTTGGTTTTACCTCTATCAGCTAATAGAATTTAATGCAATGCTGGAGAATATCTCTGTAGCGGTATAGTCGTTCTACTGGATCTTCTTGGTTGGTCAAAGGAGTATCCTAATGTACTTCTGAGGCTATTTTTTTTTCGATTTTCAGCATCAGCACTCTCTACCTTAATCCCTGAAGATATTTAGGATCAACTCAAGTTTCTTAACTTCAAGACTTGAGTCTTTAGAGTATGTTCCCGGCCTATCCTTATACAAGACACTTTCATTGAAGATGACATCCTTGTTCTTGCTAACCTTTCGTGTTTGATCATCCAAAAATGATAATTAAACTCGTTATCAACATATCCAATAAGGCAACACATTTTTTATGAAGCATCAAGCTTGCTTTTTGTAGTAGAATTAATATCAATTTATGAAACATAACAAAACAATTTCAAGTGTAAAAGTTTTACTTCTTTACTGCTCAAAACCTCCTCTAGTATTCTCCAGTTTAATGGTGTTGAAGGACCTCTATTGATCACATAAGTTGCACTGCTAACAACCTCAGTTTAGAACATTGTTAGTAACTCAGCATGTAATCTCATACTTGTAGCATGCTCATTTAAAGTTATATCTTTTTCATTTGATCACATACTCTCACACAATAGAAGGAGCAGAGAGACACACCAGTGTTGATTTCTTCAAACTTGAATTTAATTTATTTATTTGCTTCAAGTGATGTTGAAATCTCTAGAGTTCTAAATGTTGGTTTAAATTTCGGATTGAAGACTAAGGTGGTCAATTTTGGGCAAATCCTAGAATTTTTAATTGGGTTCCTTGTGAAATTGATGGTAAAAATGAAATATTCACTTGAAAAGTTGAATTTATGAAACAAGATAAAGATTTAATTGGTTGGATTATGGTTACTAGTTTTCACTAGTTTGTAAATGAGGAATTATTTTTATGTTGGGAATTGGAGATTATTTTGATGAATTAGATTTTAGTGAAATGACTAGAAAATGGAATGTGCTCCAAGTGAGTAAAGGAAATTTGGGAAAAATTATTCAAGTCTCGAGAAATTAAGTTTTAGTATTCGATTATGAATATTTAGAGCTATTTGGTACGTGATTGTTAAATTGGTTATCCGATATTATATTTCAGGAAGTGACGGGAAAGCTCGGAAATGCTCTTAATCAGATTCATGTCTATAGATCAGTGAGTTGTCTCATTTTACAAGCATGATTTTTCAGAGTCACATGCTAATTTTACATTCAAGTTATCTCAATCATTTCATTGGCATGAGTATTAATCATATTTCAGCATTTCATAGTTATTATATAAAAAAATCACCAGTAAAAGTTATCAGAGTAAAGTGATTATATCAGTTAAATCATGAGTATTACATATTTCAGCACAAGTTATTTTATCACCAGAAACCATGTGTTTCCACAGTGTTTGATGATGTGTTTCCAGATTATCAGAGGTCTTTCTCTTGTACTTAGGCTTTGGGTCGTGTAAAGCCTTTATCACGTACCAGTACTTCTTGAAACATCGAGATTATACATGAGTAAGGCTACATGGGGTACTTATACTTTTTAGTATATATATTATGTTTATTCAGCTTTTCAGATTTCTCAGTTTAGTTTCAGAGTAATGATTCAGTTTACAGTAATGTGAAATCATATTTTCACTTATAGTTACCGAGATCAGATTATTTATATTCAGTTGTTTGTTTAGAATAAAGAGCTTGCAACCAATATAAAAGTCTTCCCTCGAATTTCTTTTTGAATAAGCAAGATCGATGTCCATCTCTTAAAGACATAAAAATATTAGATTTATTCTTTAGAAAATAGACACATACTTTCCTACTTGAATCATCAATAAATGCCACATAGTAATTGGAACATCCAAGGAAAATAACAGTTGAATGTCTCCATACATCCGTGAATGCATGACAATCAACTCCAACTTTCCTTTGTCATCAATAAATGCCACATTTGGAACATCCAAGGAAAATAACAGTTGAATGTCTCCATACATCCGTATTTGTAGCTTTTGGCTTACTTTCGATTTTTAAAAAAAAAAAAAACTAACTCTTTTTTGCTTGTCGAAAATACAGCCTTCACATAAACTGTGTTTAACTGATTTCAATCCCGATAGATTCCCTTTAGATAGAAGTACTTCCATTCTCTTATCACTCATATGTCCCAACCTACAATGCCATAAATTAAAACTAACAGCTAAATGAGCAACTACAGCCATGTCTCCACAATTGGAAGTAATGCAAAGAGTTTCAAATTTTTTTCCTCAAGCAACAACTATGTCTCCCTTAGTAACTTTACAAGCACTAGCATCGAAAGTCACATTGTGACCTTTATCATCAAGTTGTCCAACTGCAATGAGATTATGCATCATTTTAGGTATATGCTTCACCTTATGAATTTTTCACACTCATTCGACATCATTAAACTGATATCACCAATACAAGCTATATCCATCAGCAAGATATACCTTTCCATAATTCCTGCAACATAGTTTTTCATAATCTCATAATGTGCAATGGTAGGAAAAGAAGCTCATGAATCCATCACTCAATATTAATTAGGACGGTCAATCAACAAGAGTAAAGCATTTTGTACGTTTTCAGTCACCGTATTAGCACTGTCGTTATTCTTTTCTTCGTTTTTCTTTGTTGGCTGTAAATTTTCTTCATGTAGCCAGTCTTGCCACAGTTTCTGTATTCCATATTATTTCCCGACCTAGACTTGCTTCTACCATTTCTCTATTTCCCACCGTCGCCTTTATTGGAGTTTTTCTCAAAATCCCTTCTTCTATTCTTGACATTAAGCACAGAACTCAATATTGAGACTTCTTCAAAATCTCTTCTACTGATTTCTTCGGCAAGAATAGTATCATGAATA